>CM023484.1:73026500-73069933 GCA_013339685.2 Hyalomma asiaticum
ACACCTACTCAATGAGAAGAACCCGACACGAAGGCAAACAATAAGAGCGTGGGAAACGAAAGAAGTTCCGGGATCGTTACCGAACAGATGGCCGATCTTCCACGGAGGTAGAGAAAACAACAAAAATAAAAGAACGAGAGCAGGAGTATGACAGAGAGAGATTCCGGAGAAGCTGATACACACACACGCGCGCGCACGCACGCATACACACACATACACTCGCAGCGTCTGACCAGTCCACTCTTCCACTTCTTCCAGCTGCGCTCTGAAGATTCCCTTTTATGTGGATAACGAGCGTGCCACGCATCCTTCCTCGGCGCTGGCCGTCACTCGTCTCCCTCTTCTTCTTTTTCCCGTTTATCCCGTCGCTCCCCTCCTTCCCTCATTTTGCAGCCACGCGTAGCGCGCAGCGCTCCACCGCGCTTCGGCGCATTCCCGGCCGCGCTGCCCGGAATGCGCGCTCATTAAATCTTCCCTTGGGCGCGCGCCACCGAGCGCACACTCTCACTCCCGCCGAGAAGGTGCCTGAAGCATCGCCGAAAGGAAGCGTCAGCACACCCTCGCAAACTCCAGACCTTTAAAACCTTTCCGTTCCCTTATTTAAACGCGCGGCGGAATACCTTTTTCCTCGTGACGCCTTCGCAGTTTGAAAGGGGTCTGAACTTGAACTGCGTTCTTAAAGAAACAGCGCGAAAGAACACGGGACGAGAGAGGAACAGCGCTTCTCTTTTCATCCCTATAATTTTTCTCCTACGAACTTTTCTAGTAACTACTAAGGATTTCTACAAACTTTCACAAATTTTGGTGAGCAGCGAAACCACGCAGAGACGAGACCGAGCACATAATTCATATACCAGCCGCGTATAGAGGAAAGTGGAAAGTTGCAAACGCACAAAACAGAACTCGTCTTTCTTATCTCTTTTTTTTTTTTTTTTTGAAGTCACGACTCATCAGTGAGCATCTGAGCACGCTTATTCTGCTTGAGCACGCAGTATAGCAGTTTCAGACAGCCGAGGACGCACATCGAACCAATTTGGTGCCATGGCTATGTTACAGGATAAGAAAAACCTAATTTTTGTTTATATAAAAGCAAACCCACTCTAAAACGTCATTAGAATGCAGTAGACTTCCCAGTTAAGCGCCATCCTCACTCGATACGATGGTCTGCTTGACCTCGGGCTGTATGCGGACACTCGGAACGCGCATTCACGAAAGACGCCGGTCCGATCGTTTCATTAAGGCCGGTTATTAGGAACGTGTCACTAGTGATAACCATTATCGGGAAAAATAAATTAATGTCGCGGTGGCGTCCAGCCACGCATAACACTTGCCCATGTGTTCGTGCAATTCACGCAGGGCGGCATTCGCGTTCTGAGTTTATTTTTCATCGCCAAGTGCCCATTTACATGCGTGTAGACAGTGCTAAATACATGCTAAATACGCAGTACGAAATTCTCCCGACAAACACCCCGTAGGCGCAAATGTAAACCAGGGGTGAGGGGGGGGCAACTCCCCCCCCCCCCCCCTTTTCTAAAAATAGAAAGCTTTCGAATGGAATGTCATCACGCAAAAACACCTGAACTCAGACTCATGGTTCATACATACGAAAAATATTTGTTACTAAAGAGACAAACAAAAAGATAAGTCCACTTCTGCACGTCAGCGACACGCTGCAGCTGTGAAAGGTACAAGTGACAGCAGTCTATTGTTTCCAGCACTGACCTGCTTGAGCACCGTACAAACTCTGCGTACTCTACAGCGTCCTACGTTCGCAAATCAGTCTATACCGCTCCAGAAACGAAAGTTGCCACACTCAATAGTTGTTTTGTCAAAAAAGTAGCGGTATATGGAGCACGTGTTTGACCCCTTTCCGCCTGGCGCGAACCCCGGTGCTTTCCGACCAATTAAAGTTCGACTTAGCGACGAGAACATTGCCCGATATGCACAATAGCAAAAATAACGAAACTGTCAAGTATATGTGCACCAGTCCCGCTCTCATCTCCAGCCGAAACGCAAAGAAACGCAGAAGCCTCACTGCGACAATGCGAGCTCTGTCGAATACGGATGACAGCTGCGAAAAGCAGGACAGAGCGCGGCATTTGCTTGCATCTTCTGGCGTAGTCTTCAAAAACGAAAACTATTACTTTTCTGTTTAATCTACAAGGCCGCCTTCTGCTTGTTTTTATAACGCTAAGCCTGATCACGTCGCTTTCGGTGAACCGACCTAGACGAAAGGGGGGGAGGGAGGGAAGGTAGCTTACAATATCATAGCGGGGAGTTCAATACTTTTATACCGAACGCTAATAAATAAGGAAAGCGTGGGCGAAACACGTAGCCCGTGGCCTCTATGATGGGATGACTTCAGCGAAGTTCAGGCTCCGTATAAACAATCTTGAGTTCGTGTGAAAACGCCCACGTGGACGAGCCCCAACGGGTGCCACTGACAACACCACGAAAACAAAACAGTGGCTGCTGGGATATGCGACTGAGAGGAAGGCCTAGATGAAAAAAGCGAAGAAAACGAGACGCCACTCACGAGGCTACAATAAATACTGTGAAAGGAAACTGCGTCCAATGAACGATAAAGCCACGTTGACGAGTCTTGCGATGCAGATACGTTTACTGCGAGTTACCGTCACAAACAGGCCGGCATATACATACACGTCAACGTAAAGCTTCGGAAAGAGGCAGACGTCAACATAATCACAAGCAACAAGGAGGAGGAGGGGGACTATACGACAATGGATCAAATTATGCCTGCGTCAGCACGGAGAAATAAACACAAATAATAAAGGCTTTCTCCGTCGGCCCGTCACAAACTTCTAATAATTCGTAAAACCGGGGCAACAACATGTTTTGTGTTACGCGCCGTGCCTGTCGAGCTTCCCAACGAAGGTCATCCATTATCCGCTACGTTGTCCTTATGTGTATATATGCTTGTCAGTGTATAGCTCTCTTTTTGCTGCCCCATATACGTGCGCAGCGAGACGACGTCATTTATGAAAATGCTTTGTGGTGACAGGAGCAGCCGTGCGCGCTTTTTCCAGGATACAAGTTTGAGGACGCTGAATTATTATTATTATCGTATGGTATGTGTACACAAGTATTCAAAGGACACAAAGAAGACGGGAAGAGAGCGGGTCGAGAACTGCCACCGAGAAAGGCATGATAGGCCAGCCTATCCTACGAGGAAGGAGAGAGGAAAACAAGAAAAGAAGACAGGGAGATAAAAAAGGAAGCAAGATATGAAATAAATAAATGTCATGCTAGAGATTCTGACAAGAAAGAAGAAAGGTAGGAACACAAGAAAAATGTTCATAAACGAGAGGTTAGATCACTTTTGTTCGGCGCTATATTAAAAAAAAACAAAAAAGGACTGGAAGCACGCCTTCCAAGTACTGAGGGGACGACAAAAAAAAAAAATATTCCTTGAAGCCCCGCTTGAGAATTACCCTGCTGTCGCGCACTACCACATACAGTAACTGTACAACCCACGAGAGGCACAAGCTCAGTCCCCACCGTTTAATTCGCGAGTCGCACAACACTGAAAAGCGGGGAAAGTATCTAGGAAATACGCACAATATGCAATTTGCCGCGCAGGTTCAGGTAGCAGTGCGAGTGATCAGCACATTCACTAGTTTGCGCAAGACAAATAAAAAAGAAAGAACAGTCGCGCCTTTAGGCTATCCGGGACAGCACGCATAGCCCAAAACATTGTAACGGGCGAAATAGCGTGTTATCCAGCCACTCACTTCATAAGAACAGATTGATCGACCAAGATCATCAATGACACGAGGCATGGAATGACTAACGAGGAAATTGCGGTCTTAGTAAAGCAAACTTGGGTCTCAGATTTAATGTAGCGTTGCACTGTAGGTGGCAGCGGTGGTGTATATATATGCGGCCCCTTTGCTTCTATGGCGCATGCATGTGGCCTCTTTCCCCCTCAGAGCTTCGCGATGATGGAGCGTGTAGGCACAGCATCGCGATATAACGGGCGACGGCACAATGGAGGCGCGGTCGCGGCTAGCGGCCGCAAGAGGAAGAGACAGGGAAGGTCTCCCTGATCGACGCGGTTGATGGAGACGGGCTCCTGCAGAAGAGCGAGGCAGCCGTCGAATTGGGCGCGGCCCGCTCGAGATAATGGAGCTGTTGCTGCCGCCCACGAGCGCTTTTCTGCCGGCCACACGGCTACGCACTCAGCGCCACAAGGCGGCTACCAGGGCTCTCGAGGCCCGTATTCATGAACCCACCTTATCCTTATCGCCTGTTATCAGTCCCTGTGACATTAAAGCGAGTTAAGGGGAGTAAAGTGGTGATATGTGCGAAAGACTATCGTAATAAGGTTTGTTGGCAGATACTGGACTAATTTGTTCGTAAAGCATGATAAGGATGCAGGGAAGATAAGGAAAGCAAGCGATAAGGATAAGGTACGTTTAATGAATACGGGCCTCGCTGTCGCCTGCAAGGAAGGACGACTCGCGTAGCGCCGGCTACCTCACGGGGACACTAAATGGATGTAACTACACGCATGTATTAGTAAAAGGACCTTGGTTCGAATCCCAGTGCCGCGCATTTTCTTCCCTCGATTAAAAAAGATTACTTCCGCCTGTTGATACAGTTGTGGAGAGCAGGCCTCGGGTGCACCCCTTGTGACGAAGAGCAGCCGGCGCTCTCCGTTCCCAGAACAGGTTTGGCAACCCTGGTTCCGCTCAGTATTGGCAACGACCTCCTGTATATTAACGTCCTATTAGCAAGCTGTCGTTTCCTCATGAACGGTAACAAAGCCGTACGGTCACAAGCGGCTCCATTGCAACCAAAGCAATGAAACACTGGTAGTATCAAAGAAAAGCTGGTGTGGTCCCTCAGCAGATGGTTACACGTCCCACAGCGGCGTCGACAACCGGATGGGGCGTGCGTCATTAGTTCTATCGAAGAAAGGCTGAGTATGGAGAGCCGGAAACACGCTCGGGAACGCGGTCAAGACGCCAACGTGCACTGAGGAACGTCGTCGACTGGACCGCGTTCCCAAACAAAATGCACATCCCGTTGAATTCACTGGCAGAAAGTTAATGGTATTAAAACGTAAAGGTAACTGTGAAATTAACGGCAAGGTGATGGCACGGTCAACGGTCAAAGGATCGTGAAGAGACTGTATAATGTTAAAGGTAAGGGATGGGAAAGTCAACGATCAAGAGATGGTAGAAAAAGCCACGTGAGTGGTATATGGTAGGCAGCTTTTTTTTTTTTTTTTTTTCTCGTAAGTGCGATGAGAAGCGCTCCTGATTTTACGCACACGGCAATCTTTTGTCTCTTACTTTGAGCAGTCACATTTATTTTCCGATTTGTCCATAATTTAGCCCAACAAATCAATTTCCATTTCGCTCGCGAAAAGACAAGACTTATCCAGCACATCGACTCCAAACCCTTCCGATATTCAATAAATCCACCTCTACCGATTATCTTCGCTTCTACATTCCCAAGACATTCCACAATAGAACAAACAGGAGCCGGTGAACTCTGAAGATCCGACGGAGCCGACCAACTGAAGATATGATGAAACGAGAAGTGATGCCGTCGGAGCCGTCAAGGCCAGCCCAACGCAAGCGGCAGCTCGCTCTATACAGCTCCAATGGCTTCTTATAAGTATAACCACCGGCGAGTGATGAATGGCGATTTCTCAAACCACCCGAGCGGGATAAATATGATAAAGGACTCCCCGCGCCCATCGGAATGGCGCGGGAGAAAAGAGGGAGGGGGGGGGGGGGGGAATAACGACGTAGGAGACATAACGGCGGCGGTAAGGCGGTAATACAACCCGCCCTTCCCATTACGAAGATACAAACAAAACGCACAAACATACACCGTACAAACATACATCACAGTCTATCCCCGCCGGAAATAAATGGCAAGACTTCGCTGTCTAAGGAGACCAGTTCAGCGAACAGCCACTGTTATATATTTTGCAACGTTTCAACTGCGTATGTATTTTTACACACATATATGTGTGTGCACGGCAGAAAGAAAAGGAAATGAAAAGGAATGAAGAGAGAGGAGTTTGCAGTCGAAAGTCGAGACAGAAAGAAGGAAAACTCGAATGAATCTCGCGAGCGGGAAATGATTAAATGCTTTTTTTTTCTTCTTTCTTCCTTTCCCTCTCTCCCAATCTAATCTCCTTATCCGCATACGCCCGCATTCTTAAAGAAAAAGAGTATCCTCTTACAGGCCAGAGCCATAAAGAGCAGACGCACGCAGTCGTTTCCTGAATCACTCCATTCGGTCTTGTCGTCCGCAACCGCCATATACAAGTACAGAAGACTGCCATCGCGAGCTCTGCCGATAGATGAGAGTGTGTCACGCGTTTCAGTGCAATGCGCAACACATTCTCTCTCTCTCTCTCTGTCTCCTAGGTACACGTGCAAAACGGTCAACGTGTCACCAATAATTTCGTGTTATAGTAGTATACACGAATAAGTGCGGTCGATTTCGAACAAACTATGCACTGTTCTGCCGAGGTCATCTTCGTGCTGCCACGTGAATACCGCGCGGTCACCGCTATATATTTCTACGCAGGCAGCTGGGCAAAGATGTAACGGTCACTCAAACGTAGAGCGCTGTCGACAACCGCTATACGGGCAACAAATACGGACAAAATGCATCAAGACAAAATATATCAGCGGCGCGCACGGGACGCGGGTAAAAGAGCGTGTCGGCATAACTTTTGGGAACGTATAGCTTGTTGCCCCATAAATAATTCTCATCTCTCACTTGTGGGGCCGCGTCCCGCTCGACGCCATGTTTTTGCACGGAATGTCGCCGCATCCCCCTTTCCCGGCTGGACGGAGCGGGGGCCCACCCGCTTCGCCCATGTGGTTTTAACATAGGCTGCCATTGGGCAGCGAGAAATTCCCAGAATGTTTGCGCCGCGTTCTGGCGTTTCTGGTTTTTGAGATGCTCGGGAGAACACGCTGGGACTTGGAGAAGTGCGCACGTACTTTTGTGACGCTCCGGCCGACCAGGCCATCGGTCGGATGGCGTGCTTCTGCGAGCCCCAGCGACCACGGCGGCGACCTGCGACCGACGCCCATGTCTGTATGTTCTTCTTCTATTTTCCTTTTCCGAGGGCTCGCGGTCGCGGGTGCGCTAGCCGGGTTTAGGCTCTCCTTCCTTGCATGGTTCTTTTTGTGTGCTATTCTGTGTTCGCGTGTTGTTCTTTGTCACTGTCCGTTGTTTGTGTTAGCGTGCTCGCGTTTTGTTAATCGTTATCGTTACTCTTTGTTTATATTTAATTCGACTTTAGATTCGGCCTTGTATTATTTGTTTGTATTATTTTAACGTGTTTATTAAATTACCATGCTCGGAGAGATGCGCCTAATGTTCTCGTCTTTCGCCGCGTGCGACGGTTCGTGCTGCCCTGCCTCGAGTCGGGCCGCGGGTCGACGCGCGCGGCAGCGCGGCGATGGCATGGCTGAGATGGCGAGCGCGCGGACGCGACGACCTCATTCTCTGCTCGTTGAGTGCTCGAACCCACGGCAGGGGGTTGCTAGCGGCGATGCCGCTGCTAGCAGTAGTTATTAGTAGAAGTAACCCCCTACATTTTGGCGCCCAACTAAGTGGGGCCAGGGGCCTTGCCCTTGGTCGCTCAAACGACGAGCAGGTGTCGGCAGAGTGGGGAAGTTGCGTTCGGTTCCCAGCGTCAATTGCGCTTTGGTTGAGGTTGGCTGTCTCTGCCGTGTATCGCGCGTATCTCTTTCTTTGTCTGTCCATCCTTTTTCTCTGTCGACTGTATCGTGGTGTGAGGAGAGGCAAATGTCACTTCTCAAACGGATTGGTAACCCGCTTCGAAGTTGTGTGAGGCGAAGCGTGGACGAGGAAAGGCGTGATGCAAGTTGCCACCGAGTTGCAGCAGTTCGTTCTTGGTGGCGGAAACTCGTTGGATTTACCAAGGGTTCTATCATGGCATGGCCGGGAGATTGACCATCGTGTCTCCCGTTGAACGTTCAAGTCGGTGAGTCCAACGGTTTTCTTTAGACTTCGCGTCGTGAGCGTCTTTCCTCACTAAATTCAGAACCAGTGAAAGAATAGTTGACGCGCTATTTCTTGCCCGGGTCGCCGAAAGTCTCTTTTCTTTAAAAGTTGACGGCGCTGTTCGGTGCACATGGCCGACTTGCACCGAGGGAGGCAAAGATGGCGGAAAGGCCGCTGAGGCGAACAAAGAAGTAGAAGGCGACCCTTCTTCCTTGAATAGCCCTTTGGGCACCTGTCTATCTTCGCGCACGCAGAAGGGGAGAGCGTTCCAGCGTCCCCGCGGCGGGAGAGAAGGAGGCCATTGTGGCGTTAATCAGCCGGCCGGTCGGGGGGAAAGGATGAAAGAGGAGGTCCATCCTCACCGGGCTCTCCTCAGGAATCTGGTTTTTTCTTGTTTGTTGTTCTTTTGCTTTTTTCGTTTGGCCCGAAGAGCGACGTAGTTGACGGCAGAGTGACCCATGTGTACATAATGTAAATAGTTTCTTTCGCGGTTTTGTTTTTCGCCTCCGGGAGGCGAGGCGCCTGAATGTGTTGGTACTGCACATGGCGCGCGCGCTGCATCGTTGTCTGGTATTGCGACGAGCGCGAGTTGTGGGCCTGAAGCGGCTTGTGTAGCCGTGGCCTGTGAGAGAAAGGGGTTCACTCTGCGCGGTCTGTACGAGCTTGGCCACAGTATCATGCCACCTTCGCGGTTAGCGCTGCGTGTTTACGCGCGTCGGCAGTGGCACCCCCCCGACAGCAGAGGAGAGCGATTGCGCGCCCCTGCAGTAATTCTAGCCAGTCGTCAGAGCGGAAGGCTTTAGTTGAAGTTACTGTGCTCTGCGATTTGGCACGGTGCAGTGTGAATGCTCAGCTGTCGCCGTCCCTTCCGCGTCTGTTCATTCCGTAGGCAACACGTTGTGGATCTCCCGTTTCGTTTGGTGTCACGGATGGGCAGAGTGCGTTCGTGGAAGGATTATCCGCTAGTGTAAGGTCATGCGGCAGCGCACTAGTGAAGACCACGTTTACATTGGTTACTGCCCGACTGATTCCAGACGGAGAGATAACCTGACAGAGACGTCTCTCTCTTTTTCTCTCCCTACCCTCTCGCTAGCTTCTCTTCGCTGTCACTACGTTGTGTACTAAGTGTTCTTTTCTGTTTACGTACCGTTTCTTTCTTTTTGGGTTTTTGGTTTTTCGCTACTTTGAGAATGATTTCTAGCCCCGTGTTGTTTTACTGTTCTTTGGTTTACTCTGGGTTCTTGGAATGCGCGACTGTTTTTGTTCTTTCGTGGTTGTTTTCTTGTGCGTTAGTTCAATTGATTTTGGGTTCTTGGCTGCGCGACTGTTTTTGTTCTTTTGTTGTTTTGTTTGTTGTTTTTCTGCCGTGCTGATTTGGCGGCCGTAGTCTGCGTGTCCGGAGCGGGGCGGCGTGGACGGCGAGGCTGCGGACGGAGCCGTGGTCGCGGCACTTGGTGCGGCCAGGAAGTCGACAGGGTCGACGGCACGTGAGACCTGCCGCGGCCGGCGTCCGGAATCCGGGTGAAGATGCCGTGGCGCGCGCCTGCTTCATCGGACACTTGAGAGATTTGCCGCGGTTGTATTGTCGCGTTTGTTTCCTTGTTTTGTTTTGGTTTGTAGTTCGCGGATTTTATTTTGTATTGGCACCGTCGGTATTGTTTTTTTTTAGGGGGGCTTTTAAGGAGGGAGGGATGTGGGGCCGCGTCCCGCTCGACGCCATGTTTTTGCACGGAATGTCGCCGCATCCCCCTTTCCCGGCTGGACGGAGCGGGGGCCCACCCGCTTCGCCCATGTGGTTTTAACATAGGCTGCCATTGGGCAGCGAGAAATTCCCAGAATGTTTGCGCCGCGTTCTGGCGTTTCTGGTTTTTGAGATGCTCGGGAGAACACGCTGGGACTTGGAGAAGTGCGCACGTACTTTTGTGACGCTCCGGCCGACCAGGCCATCGGTCGGATGGCGTGCTTCTGCGAGCCCCAGCGACCACGGCGGCGACCTGCGACCGACGCCCATGTCTGTATGTTCTTCTTCTATTTTCCTTTTCCGAGGGCTCGCGGTCGCGGGTGCGCTAGCCGGGTTTAGGCTCTCCTTCCTTGCATGGTTGTTTTTGTGTGCTATTCTGTGTTCGCGTGTTGTTCTTTGTCACTGTCCGTTGTTTGTGTTAGCGTGCTCGCGTTTTGTTAATCGTTATCGTTACTCTTTGTTTATATTTAATTCGACTTTAGATTCGGCCTTGTATTATTTGTTTGTATTATTTTAACGTGTTTATTAAATTACCATGCTCGGAGAGATGCGCCTAATGTTCTCGTCTTTCGCCGCGTGCGACGGTTCGTGCTGCCCTGCCTCGAGTCGGGCCGCGGGTCGACGCGCGCGGCAGCGCGGCGATGGCATGGCTGAGATGGCGAGCGCGCGGACGCGACGACCTCATTCTCTGCTCGTTGAGTGCTCGAACCCACGGCAGGGGGTTGCTAGCGGCGATGCCGCTGCTAGCAGTAGTTATTAGTAGAAGTAACCCCCTACACACTTGATTGTTCTGCTAAGTGAAAGCGCCGAAGCGCTACGTCACACGCAACCCGAAAGTATACTGGTTAACAAGGGCTGACATCACAGCGCGCTCTCCTTCACTGACGACCTTCTTTCACCTCGCCGTTCTTCGTTCCCCACCTCAACTATGCCCTGTCTCTTTCACTACCTCCCCCCCCCCACTGATGCTTAGCCGTGCTCCCTACACGTGCTGCAGAAATTAGCGTCTTTTCCTTAACCGAACCACAATCATCATCATCTGCAAATATGACGTCACACACTCCTCCTATAAATAAACTACAAAACCCGTGGACGGCGCCATCTTGGGCTTTATGCGCGAAAGATATCCCATTCTGTGTGCGTTGACCTCAAACCGCACGCGATGACATGCACCACCGAAATCGTGGCGACAAACATGGCGCTCGATGACGCCACTCTGTATAAGAAAAAGAAAACGAAAACGAGGACGACAACGTGCTTCCTCGGAACAATAAGGACTCATCAATCAATGTATATCTAGCAAGGAAATAAAAATATGTAGAGAAAGAAAGAAAGAAAGAAAGAAAAAGAAAGAAAAGACAGCCTTTTCCAGCGTAAGATAACGCCCAGTAAAACAAAAGCTCCACAACAACAAAAGCATTAGAAATTAGAGCAGCCGCAACTTATGTTACAAAACTCGCTCTAAACTTGCGAGCCGAAAAGTTAAGTAATAATACACAAAGCAGAAGAAAAGGAAGAAAGCGCTATATATGGCTAAAACTTCGCGGCCTTCTCTCCTTACGCCATTCCTGCTGCCCTGGCGCTGAGGTTGCGTTTAGAGATTAATATGCCAATCTCCAGGAATATCCTCCCTATCAAGACCGTCTCGGGGAAAAAAAAATGATAAAAAGAAGCACTGCACTTCGCCAGCAGATTAAGGGGTATGGCGCAAGAGCTGAAACGATTTAAAGCGTAACAAGGTAGCGCCAATGTTAGTCCTTTTATTTACTTTTCCATTATTAAGAGAATGTTCGCCCTTAGCTGTACAACATATATAGGTTAAAAAAAAAAAAACGTCGTCATATGTGCGCGCTTTTTTTGAATTCAGAAATATTCTTGCGCTACTTCTCGCTTTGAGTTTTTTTGTCGCATACACAGAGTCCTTCTTTCTTACTATATTTTCTTAGCCCACAGCTTACTATAATTATTCTTATGTGGATTGCAGCAACGCTCGCTCTCGGATATCGCGATAACGCGTTGCTTCGAGGCTTTTCGCCCAGTGATGAAACTCGGCGCTCTCTGTTTCTTATCAATACAATATTTGCCCTCTCTCCCTCTCTCTCTTTATGTCAATATCTAAGCACGTATAAAAACCCGTAAGGACGCTGAAGTGAACAAACACTTCACTGTGTCTCCACATTCTTTTCTCTTTTTTTTTTTGCGCTCTACTAATAATATGAACAGTCACCAACTCGTCCAGCTTTCAACTTTTACAGCAATGAATGAATCAATCAATCCAACCAATTCCATTATTATTATTATTATTATTATTATTATTATTATATTATTATTATGATTATTATTATTACTTATTATTATTATTATTATAAACTGACAAACCCAATGTTGATGATCAAGTCGATCAGTTACGGACTTATCTTGACCAGCATGCGCAAGTTCATTCCCCAGTATACACCTAAACGTTGTAAATATCCCTCCTGTTCTCATCAGAACTTATAAGTGCACTAAAACATAAAGACCGCGCACACAGGAAGAATAAATTTTCCCCATCAGCTCATTTGAAGGAAGACTTTTGTCGTTTTCGTACTCTTGTAAACGCCTATATAAACGGATCACAGTGTATATATTCATTTTTAGAAAAAGCGTGTCTGACAGGCCAGCTGAGTTTTGGAAGTATGTGCGCAAACGGTCGAGCAAAAGTGGCGAGTCCTTCAGGATACTGGATCCAAATGGATGTGGAAAGTTCAAGCCGTTGCTGACTGCTTTGCCATGCATTTTCTCATCTGTTTATAGGTCACCAGCCTCTTTAGATAGTAACGGTGGACGGGTTTAAGGCAGTTGGCACAGCTGATGCTGTGTCGCTAGATGACGGTCAATTTTCAGAATGCATTAAGCGCTTGAAACCATCCTTTGTCAGCTGGCCCAGATGGCATCCCCTCCGCCATACTAAAAGCCTATGGCAGTACCAGTATTGACGTCGATATTTAATAAGTGTCTGCATGCTTCAACTTTCCTAGCATGTGGAAAACTGCTCGTGTTTTCCCAGTATTTAAGTCTGGCTGTATAAGTGACGTCTCGACTACCGCCCTATTTCCCTTCTTTGTGCTGCATCAAAAATCTTGAGCTTGCTCTTCACAAAATATTGTCTTTTGATGTAAAAAATTCATTGATTGCGAATCAGCATGGGTTGTCTCACTGGCCGCTCAACTGTCACTAATCTTGCCAGTTTCATGATGCAAGTCTCCACGCCCATATCGCAGAGAGGACAGGTAGACACTATTTACTGTGACCTTAGCAAAGCTTTTGACGTTGTCAGCCATTCGCTGCTTGTGGATAAACTTGCGCACTTTGATGTTGATTATTCAATTGTGAATCTACTACATAGCTATCTTCTGGATAGATCATGTTATGTTGCCGTAAATGGCCAAACATCCTTTTCCTACAAAGCTACTAATGGGGTTCCTCAAGGGTCCGTACTGGGGCCCACTCCTCTTTTTAATTTATGTTAATGAGTTTCTTCTGTCATTCGGAATTCTTCTTTCCTTTTGTATGCCGATGACATAAAGATATTTAAGGAAATTCATTCAGTTCTCGATTGTCGCTTGCTGCAATCGGATTTGTGGTCTTTCTCTGAAAGGTGCAGGAGCAATAACCTCTCCCTAAATATTTCAAAAACCAAGGTAATGAGTTTCACTCGAAAAACATCTAGTGTGCCATTTTTATATTCTGTCAATTCTGTGACGTTGTGTAAGGTTTGTGAGATCAATGATCTAGGTGTTCTTTTTGATAGCACCTTACACTTTTCTGCTCATGCTAAGCGTGTTGCTTTGCGGGGTCTTCGCACCCTAGGCTGTGTTTGCAGAATGTCTAGAGAATTCCGTTCTCCTATGTCCTTCCACAAATTGTACACTGCGATATGTCCTACCTCAACTTGAGTATGCATCTGTGATCTGGAATGGCATTTCTAATTCCAGCAGCAACGCCATTGAGCGAGTCCAGAAAAAGTTCCTGAACATCTATAACCATAGGTTCGCTAGAAATGGCCCTGATTCTTGCATTGGCACTGTTGGATCACTATCACTGCCATCACTACACTGCCGGAGAAAACGCGCTGATCTGTTATTTCTTTCAAGCTTGTGCATGGTATCATATTCTGCCCTGTACTGCTCAAATGTCTTAATTTCCGAATTCCACGTAAGCTGACCAGAGAGAATAGACCTTTTCAAGTAACCGCCTGCCTCTGTGAACATTCGAACCGTTGACAGATACAACGTCTCTACAATGCTTACTTTTTAGAGCTCGATGTTCCCCACCTCAAATATGCCTGTCTCTTTCACTACCTCCCCCCCCCCCCCCCCCCCCCCCACTGATGCTTAGCCGTGCTCGCTACACGTGCTGCAGAAATTAGCGTCTTTTCCTTAACCGAACCACAATCATCATCATCTGCAAATATGACGTCACACACTCCTCCTATAAATAATCTACAAAACCCGTGGACGGCGCCATCTTGGGCTTTATGCGCGAAAGATATCCCAGTTCTGTGTGCGTTGACCTCAAACCAGCAAGGTCATAGCACGTCGACGACTGAATGGGTATAGACTTTTCAGTCTTATTCAGCATCATTCATTTAGGGACACAAAACAGCACCGTTAGCAGTCCAAGATGGCGGCACTAAAACGGGTGCGTAAAATATTCAGTCCTTCTCTCCTACGCCACGCTGCAACCAACGGACGCGGCCAGGCCCGAACATTTTAATTCTAATGCCAACGTATCGAGAATACCCGTGACAGCCTGCGTCACACCGCACGCGATGACATGCACCACCGAAAATCGTGGCGACAAACATGGCGCTCGATGACGCCACTCTGTATAAGAAAAAAGAAAACGAAAAACGAGGACGACAACGTGCTTCCTCGGAACAATAAGGACTCATCAATCAAATGTATATCTAGCAAGGAAATAAAAATATGTAGAGAAAGAAAGAAAGAAAGAAAGAAAGAAAGAAAGAAAGAAAGAAAGAAAGAAACAGCCTTTTCCAGCTTAAGATAACGCCCAGTAAAACAAAAGCTCCACAACAACCAAAGCATTAGAAATTAGAGCAGCCGCAACTTATGTTACAAAACTCGCTCTAAACGTCCGAGCCGAAAAGTGAAGTAATAATACACAAAGCAGAAGAAAAGGAAGAAAGTGCTATATGGCTAAAACTTCGCGGCCTTCTCTCCTTACGCCATTCCATGCTGCCCTGGCGCTGAGTTGCGTTTAGAGATTAATATTGCCAATCTCCGGGAATATCCTCCCTATCAAGACCGTCTCGGGGAAAAAAAATGATAAAAAGAAGCACTGCACTTCGCCAGCAGATTAAGGGGATGGCGCAAGAGCTGAAACGATTTAAAGCGTAACAAGGTAGCGCGAATGTTAGAGCCCTTTTACTTATTTTTACACTATTAAGAGAAAGTTGGCTCTTAGTTGTACAACATATGGAGGTTCAAGAAAAAATAAATAAATAAAAAGCGCTGTCATATGTGCGCGATTTTTTGAATTCAGAAATATTATCGCGCTACTTCTCGCTTTGAGTTTTTGTCGCATACACAGAGTCCTTCTTTCTTACTATTATATTGTTAGCCCACAGCTTACTATAATTATTTTAATGTGTGAATGTAGCAACGCTCGCTCTCGCATAACGCGATAACGCGTTGCTTCGAGGTTTTTCGCCCAGTGATGAAACTCGGCGCTCTCTGCTTCTTATCTATAAAATATTTGTTCTCTCTCTCTCTCTCTCTCTCTATGTCAATAACGAAGCATGTATAAAAACCTGCAAGGAGGCTGAAGTGAACAAACACTTCTCTGTGTCTTTTTTTTGCGCCTAATAACATGAACAGTCACCAAATCGTCCAGCTTTCACTTTTACTGCAATGAATGAATGAATCAATCAACCAATTCTATTATTATTATTATTATTATTATTATTATTATTATTATTATTATTATTATTATTATTATTATTATTATTATTCATACTATGGCGAGCTGTTGGGATACGATCCTGCAAGAACGTGGTGGGTAGATATCCATGGCTAAAAGCTCTATAACCACACAGCTACCACTGCAAGGGTTTGTTGTTCGGGGCCACCTATACTCACGCACAACTTCTCTTGGCAGTGAAGGCCACGCGGTGGCGGAGCGTCTGGGCATGCGCTCCTGCGCGAAGTACAGTCCGGTTCGGCGCACGTTTTGGTTTGTGGATCTTCCACATCTACTGTGCGCGTTTGAAGGCAGACAGAGGTAATCCGGCAAGGATAACCCATTCATCTGCTGACGAAGTTCGCCCCAAGCTTCTCTGGCGAGCCAAAGGAAGAGCCAGAAAACGACGAATGCTCAACTGCAAGACGAAGACGCCATTTTGCCGCGGAGGTGCGCGCAAAAGTGCAGCGTTCCCAGACACGCATAAACGCGAAATGACAAAGAGACAGAACAAACTGCAGTCATCTCTTCGCCTTTCAGTCTGGTTGTGTAGTTGTGGTTCCGAGGGTGACGGGAATCAAATACCGGCCGCGGCGGCAGCATTTCGATGGAGGCGAAATGTTGACGGCCCGTGTGCTGTGCGATGTCAGTGCACGTTAAAGAACCCCAGGTGGTCGAAATTTCCGGAGCCCTTCCACTACAGCGTCTCTCATAATCATACCGTGGTTTTGGGACGTAAAACCCCATATATCAATAAAAAATCTAGTTGTAGTGCGCTGTTATACTTCAGTACGTACAAAACAAACATAAATATCTCCCAGGTGTGTGTGCTGCGTCTTCTTTCTAAAAGCTTTCCCGTATAAAATGAAGCAACGTTGCCTATTTTATTCTCACGCAGAAAACGCGAACGCACTTGTAGTACTACATTCCTCAGCGGTAGCACACGGGCAATTAAGCTCCGCAGACTTCGCTTCATTGCTAAGGAAAGATGTCCGCGAGTATACATTCAGTCTTCCTGGGTCTCGCAAACGCGTTCAGTCGGCTACTCCAACATACGCCTTGCAAGCTGCTAACGGCACCAGAGACAACCGACGAACAGTGACGGTCATCACTGAGGACCGGCACACATCATTCGGAGCAGTCTACATGATCTACGGTACCCGAGCGCGCAATGGAAAGGAAGCCTCAAAGAGAGAGAGGGAAAGGGACCAATCGACATTCGTAAGTCAGCAACTACACCGTCTCCTTCAGCGCGGACCTTGACCTCAGCGGCGGCGAACCCGTCACACACAGCGGCAGACCATCAAACACCGCGACGCGCGCGTCAGCTACTTAGACGCTTTAGAAGTAACGTTATTTTAGTAATACTAAGAGCTCTGAGCAAAGCTTGCCGTCCGAAACATTAGAGAAAGCTTTCCCTCCCCAAGGCAAGCACGTCGTATCAGCATGGGGCGAGACAAAATACAACGCACCAAAGCCCCGATCGTGCTATATACTTTTTGTAATCTTTACTCTTTTGTTTCCAACGCGTACATTATAAACAAGACGGTGATCAAGTTCCGCTCGAGGAAGCGCCATATTTCTCTCGGGCACCACGTTTCACTGACGTCGCCGTGGCCACCCGGTATACAATCGGAAGTTAAGAGTGGTTATTTTAAAAAATAAATAAAACAGCTCAAGCACAGCGCAGAGCCGACGAGAGGTGAAGGACCCCTAGGAGCCGTGAGCACACAGTGAAAGTCCTTTCAACACCGCCGGCTTGGAAAGAGGCGGCTTTCCCTGCAAGCAGCTGGTTACCATCGACCCCATCGCGCCCACTCTCTCGTAGTCGCCCTCTATACGGTAGCGGCCCGTCTCCGAAGGGCTCCTAAGCGCCTAGGAAGCCCTTCCTCCCATTCACCTCCTGCTATACCCAACCTGCGCCTCCTACGCCCCCCGCATTATGCCTACCCGTTTCCCATCAGCCATTAACTAAACGCGGATCGACGTACCTCTTTCACGGTCACTCTCGTCTCGTTCTTAACCATGAAGGCAGCACGCGCATCAGTTCGGTAAATAGCCGGGCATTCGCCTCGATAAAGTGAAAGTACGAACTAACAACTAACAAGCTGAGACCGCCAGCTATTTAAGTGGGGGAAGAGAGAACGTTCTGTTAACATCTACAGGCTAAACTAAATCTGCAAGAACAAAAAGAGTGTTAGGAGAGGAATAACACATTTATTGAAAACAGGATCGCAAGTAAACAATCCAGTATGGCCGGTTCGTCTGTGAGACCTTCCCGTAACATGTATAGATACTCGACCTAACAGGAGGAAGAAAATTGGAATCTGGCATTCACAATGAAAAGGCCTTGGAAGGCCAGAATTATGAAAGATACAAAAACCCACGCACGCACGAACGACCACCAGATACCAAAAGCTTTTTCCAAAAAGGAAAAAAAAAAGGAGAACGCTACCAAAGTGAAACAAACGACAAAAGTCAACTCCGTTATCAGAAACAAGCAAGAAGGCTGGCAGATTGCCCACACTCAACCACAAATGACGAGATAGACACAATGGCCAACAGAAGAGAGACAAAGCCGCTCGTATGCAGGAGCTGTAATGAAGGTACGGCGACTCTAGCAAGGGGGAAACGCCAGCACCATAAAAGAGAGTGTGCAGTGTACGAATGCTGGAACATAAAAAAAGCCGTAGATCATGTAGGGACGCACGACTGTCAAGCGTCTCTTATAAAGTTTTCTCCGTGTGGCTTTCATGCGTGCCACGGCGAGTACCCCATGTGGTCAAAATTTACGGAGCCCTCCATTACGCCTTTGCTCTCCTTTCTGTCTATTTCACTCCCTCTCCCCTACCCCCACGGACGCTTAGCCGTGCTCCCGACACGGGCTGCACAAATTAGCGTCCTTTCCTTAACCGAATCACAATCGATCAATCAATCAATCAATCAATCAATCAACCATCATCATCATCATAGAGATGACGAGATGGACAACTTATTTGCTCCTTTATATCTTTTTGTTCCATGTCGTGCACAAGCAAATTAGAATTTAACGACACGTAGTTTCTGCATACCTTACGCGGACTTACGCAGGCAGTGAGGCCATATATTCTACGCAAGCTGCTATATATAGTGTGTCCTGGCTACATACATACTTATGGCCCAATCTCCTTGTTTTCTTTTCCTTCACACACATTTCTCCATCGAGCTTGCGTTGCTGAATCGGACAATGTAATCTACACTGCCACTGACACAGGGCTCTGTCGTCATTGTGCGGGTCGCGTGGCAACTGACTATCATCTCAACCAGGCATCCGTTTACTATGATGGTCAGATATGTGTGCACATAACATAAAACTACGAGGATACTGGCGGCTATAAATAGACGCTGGTTACGAGGCACACTTTCGCAACACCAGGAGCGCGCGTCCCGCCACGCCGTCTTATTAAGAAACGCCGTGGAAAGCCAGATATTTCGTTCTTGCACAACACCTGCCGGTCCGGCCAACTGACTATGCGCAGTATATGCCAGGCATATAAAGGCGCGAACGTAATCGCCAGGTCAAGTAGCCACGTCGCACTAAACTCGCGGCTCGCTTCTCTCGTAAAGCGGCCGCTTTACTGCGCCACATCAAGGTTTTATGTACGAGAATGTTTCATCAGCGTAGCGGTGTAATACCAGGGTGTAGTGACGGAATAGAAAAGCTGTTAAAATTCGAGGACATAATCATTGTTGCATGCGCTTAAGATAAGAAACGGAGCACGGACGATATAATTCGCGCGTAACAGGTTCGTGTAGATTTAAAGGTGCGAGAAAGGCCTCAAATTTAGAGGCGCATAAGAAAGTGAGGGCGGGAAAGGAAAAAGACAACGATAAACCATAACCTTATAAACTGTTTCTACCACAAACTTTCATTCAGCACTTGAGTGACTGACTCGAAAAGAATCCCGACTAAATCCCGCGCTACCTCAGACAACTATCCCTGCGAACAGCATAGGGGAAATGACACATTAGACGAGCGTGTCCGAGTAATTACAGAATGGCGTGTGGGTATAAACACTCATCCGCCCTTGGAAAAAGCAACGAGGTGTGCGCGTAGTTTACAATCCTTGTGCTTGCGGATTATCGACATTTCGGGGCTGGAGAGATTTCAAAGCCCGATATATCACATCGCAGTAACCAACAAGGGTAGATGAGCTGCAGATACAAACGTCCCCAGCTTCCATAATTGGCCCGCACTGTAGCCCAGGCCTAATATCAACAGCGCGCCCGATAGCGCGCGTCTGAAGCGTCAGCGCCATGTCCATCCCGCACGATAATCTGTCCAAATTATAGCCCAACTCGCACGCCCTCTGCCAGGTTCTCGGTGTACGAAAGCTATAGCTTGCCAAATCGTGATCACAGCAAGACGAATATCATCAAGACGAATATCAGCAAGACGAATCATCCTTAATGTGGGCGCGCTCTCATTATACGAATTAGCCTGGTACAGTTACGAGAGCGGTTCGATTGGTGTTCAGCGTACAGACTGCATCGAAAGGTCACTCGCGCAATTTATCCAGCGCGTCTGAAAGCCCATTTGGACGTTTACGTCGTTCATGCCATAAGGACTTTTCGACAAAATTTAACGGCACACTAAAGCGAAATGGTGAAGTGGTTTAGAATGATAACTCATATTTCTAGACCCCTAATGTCCTTAATTGAAGATTATATGTTGAATATTAAAATTCAAATAATAGATGAATGTCGAAGTTTTAGTTCTGAAATTCGCACCTGGACTCCCGAACCTAATTACGATAGAAGGCCGATTTATTATTTTTTTTTTTGTATTCTCGCCAAATTCGCTTCAAATGTTTTGAAACTCCCTGGGTTAACTATCTGGCTTGCCGATAAATATGGTGATGTAGGTGATGTAGGCCCTAACAAACGCCGCCAAGTATCCGTGACGTCATGCGTTTTAGTGCCGGAACTTCAAAGTGGCGTCGCCACCCGTAATTTCATTTTGCGCGTTTCCTAGCTTACCGAAGGTCTTCTCCTCGCAAGATCAGTGTTTTTGGTATTGAGAAAAGCCAACGTACAAATAAGAGAAAAATTGTCTTTTACTTCAGTGTCCCCTTAAAGCATGGAACAATGGCACTGCGATCATTAATCTATAAGGTAATAATTGACGGCTGATACAGGCACAGCTTTTATTATGGCTTCAGATAGTCCCTCCAAAGGAGTTTAATGCAGCGCCATCTTTCTGTATCTGCATTAAGGATGATTTTTGGAAGAGCATGAAAAATAGTGAGTTTTTGCCTACACGCTCCACCACTGCAAACTGTTTCTCTTGCAGCGCGGTATTTAGTTGAAGATTGCCCCCCCCCCCCCTTTTTTTTTTTAATATAGAAAAGATGTTACACGCTGTACAAGGATGAAGTACAGGCAAATCCGTATACTTCGACTCTTAGCAGGCCATTGCCGAATACGTGAAAATAGCGTATACGGAATGTCTTGCGAAAAACCTAGCTGTAGTACTTTTTTTTCTCCCTAAGAAGTTAACTTGGTCAACGGAAGCCCGACGCGGGTTCGATCCCTGCCGCGGCGGTCGCACTTCGAATAGAGGCGAAAATGCTAAGAGGCTCGTGTACAACTAGTGTGCATTGTCAGTGCACGTCAAAGAACCCCAGGTGACTAAAACTTGCGGAGCCCTCGCAACGGCGCGTTTCACAATCATATTTCACTTCGACACGCACAGAACCATCAATTTTTATAATTACGACATTCCGCAGCTCCCTGCCATAAACGCTATAACCCATAACAGAGTTCCCCTTCCAGTAAGGTGTGTACAGAAAGCTCCGTGGCGTAACGCATATATGACAGGCTCCCCCGTGAAGCAAAGTCGGGTGCAGCGTTCGGGCCCACTCGCGCCCTCGACAGTGCGTGCACGCCATCGCCGCTCGAACAACGAGGCCGTTCCAAATCCATTAGCTGTGCCGCGCAACCGTGCCCGCTAGTGCCGCCGACTAAATGCCACGCAGCATTCGGAGCTGCGTTTCGCGCGTAGTGCAGCGTATGCCCCGGACCCATTCATTGTTTGCGAGCGCTCTGCAAATAAGTGGTGGCCGAACCGGAGGGAACCGATGGTACGTGCGCAGCAGAAACGACCGCAGCGTGGCTGTTATAACTGCTCGTTCGGCCACTTAGTAGCTCCGTTTGTCATTGGCTGCTGCGGCGGCAAAGCAAAAGCGTGTACGCTTCGCCGCCAGCAGCTGTATAAGATTAGTTATGACTGTGCTAACGTACAACTGTCACTTAAACTTAGCCAACAGCGCCGGAGGGAGGCCCTTCATACATGTAGCTCCTTGCACTTATAAGCGCTTCTAATAAGCACTTCTTATAAACAGCTTGTTATAACTGCCTTAGTGCGAAGGATGCAATGATGCGAAGAAAAATAGCTGCCTCTGAACCTATCGGTCAGTCCTTGTCAAAATTAAAGCGAAGGAAAACTCGAGTGATGTAAAGCACAGGAGAAAAGTACACTGGAGTGACGCAATGAACAAGGAAAAGTACACTAGGACACCATGTGGCAAAAAGAGTTTACTGCTTGCATGGAGCCTGCATATTTACTAACACAGAACCAGTAATGGCTAAAGCTGGCTTGTAGAGGCTAACGCCGGCTGACTGATGGAATATGTCGGCTACTCTTTGCTAACAATCTCATTGTCCACTCATGCATTAACACGATCGTACAATACACGCGTTCTAATAGCCTCTACTAAGAATATTGTGTTTATATGAGTGATGCTCTATGCTCGCAATGGCAAAGCACTTACGAACGTAATGAATGAACGCCACACGCAGAATCTGACACCATTTAACGTCATCATAAATTGATACACCTAATCGGACAGCCGCTCAGTTTCCAAAGTGTTTCGTGGCTGTTTTATCCGCACCTATAGTCTGTTTCAGGAGTTCCGTGCAGCAAAGCCAAGGCCACGAGGCCATCGAGCGCCGAATTCTTCCGAGGCGAGACGAAATGTCCTTGTTCGGACACGAACCTGCGAGCCGCTACTGCCAATACGGGCCTAACTCCGTCCACCTCCTCCCCTTTCCAAAGGCTTCTCCTGCCACTGCACGGTTCGCGACTGCCAGATGCCTCGGTGCGGAGGGATACGTTTAACACGTGTTTGTCCTCCTGACTGGCCGCAGAGGCCTGTAGCTTCCACAGTGCTGCACGGAACTCCTGAAACAGACTATGGGGAACCGACTATAGGGAAAATTAAAACCTAAGAATCGACAAAGAACTCAGAATAACAACGAGAGCGAAGTGGGATGCACCGCTATCCAGTTGTGCCCTCGGAGGGCAGGCTCAAGCTGGTCCAGAGGCCATGAAATATGGCAACGGCCAGTGGTGCCTTGGAATATAGGGGCCAGACCACGCTGTGTTGTCTCGTTTTAGGGGCGACGAAATGTTTTGTGCATGTAAAGTTTTGTTCCTCTTCTTTTCGCACAATAATGTTTATTGTGTCTATCCGTCCTCTCCTCGTGCTTCCTTTTATACAGGATGACCTAAACGAGACAGCCTCACAACTTTAACCTTGGCATTACCTCCTTGCTGTCTTTCTCCTCACATCGGTTTAACCTAACAGGAAGTTTACGGACAATGAACTCTCGCTGCCTGAGCCAAACAATCTGCCTATATATGCGTGCACTTCCGCAGGCATGCAGCGCTCAGAGCAGCGCACGGAGGGACGCAGCGTACGGCCAGGTCGCGCTAGTTGCCGAAATAGTATAACGCGTTTACGTCAATGCCGTGGCAACGAAACGCGGCCTAGCTCGCGGAAGGTGGCCCGTGGGTTTACGAGCCGCGAATGAGCGGGGCCACGGACGGGTTCCACCTGATGACAGAGGCAAAAACAACGCGCTCGCAAAACAAAATCGTGGCGAACTACAGAGAAACGTACAACCTGTGGTGAACCCCTCCCCCTGCCTCCCTGAACTCCCAACACAAGCCGCACCGAAAATCCACCGTACCGTCGACACGCGCCACTCTCATGCGCCATATTTATCTGCATACGAAGCGCGGGCCTGAGCCATTTCTAAAAACACCGGAATCCTCAGCGCGAGTTCACGCCCTTGTGCTGAGGTTGTACATGCTGATTCACTAAAATAGTAAGCGTCGTTTCTTTCTTTTTTCTTTTCCCTTAAACAAGAGGAGGCAGAGGCTACCAAAGCCGCATGCGGCTGTACAGGCAGAAAGTCACGCAACAGCCCGCGGGATCGTCCCAACGACGCCCCGCGGACGATCACGGAGGCCACGTTCAAACTGGAGGGACAGCTGCCTTTCGCACCGACGTGCACCCTCTGCAAGATGCAGACCGCTATAACATGGACCACATCACCTGGGTATGCAGCAAAGACCTTTCCACGCCAGACCTCCAATGACAGTCACCGCAGAGTGAAGACTGCAGGATACATAACCCTATAACTATGACAGGCTTTGACGCCCAGCTCCGAGCCACCAAACGTGAGAAGGGCGGCCAGTTACGGCCTGACAGCCATCGTAGGAAGCCAGGGGTATCCCAAAATAAAGTTGTTTACTACCAATAAAGCTTGCCAGCAGACCTGCCCTCCCTATGCATTTACGCGGGCACAATGAGACAAACAGAAAGACCGCAACACGATAAAAACATAAGACAACATTCACATAAAGGGCTGAGTTAACGAGCTATCGAAAAACGAAGCTACAGCAGCTGCATGGGAGGCAGCGAGTGAGCCATGAGGCGGACAAGGCCACGGAAGTGTCCGAGTAAACAGCGCCGACGACCGTCCATCAAAGTCGACTAGGTCAATGATGTCCACTTCGATGACCTGCCGGGCGCCCTACGCCTGCGTACACGAGCCTCTTTAAAGTGCCGCGCTTCTAAACATCACGGTCGACAGGACCGCCGGCGAGGCAGACCGCCTACACATGTGTATACGTTTTCGCGGACGGGTCGTTCCTATATACCGATCTATATCGTTCGGCGAGAGGATGGACTTGCCGACGCCCGCATCGCAGAAAGACAAACTATTTGCACGCCGAAAACGACCCTGCCGCTGGCGAGGGTCCAGCGAGAAAGAAGCTCAACGACCGCATGTACGGCGCGGCTTGCGGAACGATGGCGTCATCTGTTTGCAATCTTGTATCGAGAGCACGATGAGCGGCGAAAAGGCAGAAGGGTGAGGAAGGCGACCCGCCGAGCCGCTTTAGCGAACGCCGCCGTAATACGGTTGACCGCAGCGGCTGACAGATGGAAACTATACACTCTACATAGCTGACTCGCCAGTTCTGTACAGTGCAGGGAACGCTGTTAACGACATAGTTGCGGCCCCGTGCTGTAGGAATGGCGGATCGGTCGGGCATAGTTACCGAGCGGTGGTACTTCCAGAAAGCTTCCACTGCTTCGCCGGCAAGCTTGAAGCACGCTGCATATATAACCATACACCCCATTGGCCGAACCTTCGCAGGAACCATCGTACCTTGTTCTTAACTGTACAACGTAGGAACACCTCGTTGTATAACGGTCGGCGAGCTGCGATAATAAAGCGGCCGAGTGCCGCACCACAAGTTCATCAAAGGGGAGAAGGGATCCATCGGCTTATCTCAGAGGGTGGAATACAGCAACAATAACAATCCGACACTGACGATGGAGTGCACAGGACATGTGCACTTTTCCTCTTGCCCCTCTCGCATCTTTGCGTTAGGCCTCGTACTCTCTTGATACATATAAACCCAACGGCCCAACGACGCACAGAGCTCAAAGCATTAGAAAAAAACTTTAATTTAGCCGGCCACCACGCGCATTCCGTCGGCATCAGGAGCAAGGGCGATCAACGGAGGACGATCTCTGCACTCCGTCCAGAGAGAATACAGTTGGCCGATTCAAACAGCGCATCGCTAACAGCGCTGCACGAATCTACACACGTACGGTAAAACAGAGTTATAGGCAAACATTCCGCCTGCCAGCGAAACTCGCGAAATCCGTGCAGACGGATCGCGCTCTCTTTTCTTTCTCTTTCCTTCTTTCTTTCATGCGACCCTCCAAGAAGCATCAGCTGTTGGGCTGTGTGGGCGGATCCTTTCCTTCGGCGCTGTTAGCATTGTTTGTGCCTGCACACAGACTTTCGACACCCGAACCTCCCGGCGTTTTTGACGCACCACTCATTCGCAACTTGACAGGCCGAAGAGTGCTCGTTTCCAGCAAGAAACAGCGAGCCACGAAAAACGCACTTATGCTTCTCGGCGCAAAAAGGACTCTCAAGCGCTGCGCAAGCCGCAAGGCTGTCATATACAGCAACGCCATTGCTTCTCTCTTGGTCGACGCAGAAACGTTACAATGTTGCAAGCAGCAAGAAGAACGATAGCGCGCGACCTCAACAAGCACGCGCTCAACAGCAGAGCGCAACAAGGCGTGGGCAGACAGTCGCCACTAAAAGACAACGGCGACTTGCCGCGTCCTTATATATAAGCGGACTGCGTGCTACAGCCAAAGTTATTTTTGGGAACTGGGTAAACCGAAAGAAAACAGCGCAGCTGGTTGTTGTATATATTGCAGTTCTCTTAAAGCTCTTAACAACGCCTTTTCTTAAAGTGGATGACGGCAACTCTCGTACACACCGCAAGGCCATTGACCTTTCTGGCTATATATAGGACGCTCAGCGTAACGAAACACAAACTAGTTTGTAAGAAACACTGGTGATCCTTTACGCTATGACGTTTACGAGTATTTATTGTATAGGTCCAGACGGCTTCTACCACCGATAATGAGAAGAAAAAAATGAAGACGCCACAACAGTAAACTTTACGCTAAGTCCCAAGTGTCCAAAAACCGCTGCACAATATTTGCAGCGCTTCGACCTACGCCTAAATCCTACACGGTAGCGCGCACACAAACCCGGAAGGGTGTGTACAAAAAAAGGACGGTCGCTTATAGAGGTAACGAATAAGCATGCTGCCATAACATTCGAAATGAACCGAATTTAGCTCTATAGGATAGGGAGCGCAACTGCGAACGTGTTTCGATATCCTGTATCAATGCACGCGAATCGGGTGACCTTTATGCATCCATATCAGGCGGTATATCCTTCGAAGGCCGAAATGAGCGTCGTATTTACACCCCTGGAAAAATCGCACACTTGAGACATCTTTATTTTGTCGCAATGAACTTTAGTGAAAAGTACAAACCAACCTTAAATTACACGCTAGCTAGGACCCACAGAGACCGACATGAGGCAACAAAGTTCGTTAACGCTCTAATACTGAGTGCACTGATTCAACAGATATGATTAAGTTTGGTGTGTTAACTTGGCAACGGAGGAGTTAGGCCTCGTTTTTCCAGCAATGTCTGAGTCTAAACGCGAAGCATTCCTTTGAGAACGCACGCAAACTACTAAATTTACGCAAAGGCGATGGTGCCACTCGTAACACCTGAATGTCAAGCAATTCGGCGCAGGCAATTTCCCCTCTGACTGTTTCGCATGGCATAGATTCACACAATGTGTGGGATCAGACAGGCTCCTTATAATTTTTTTTAAGACGATAGCCTTTCTTGAGATACTTGAACGCAAAAATTTTGGCCTGTCTTTCTGTTTGTCAGCCGCCCGGCTGACGATTCCGCAACGCCGCCAAAGCTTAAGCACTTGTCTAACGCCCGGTCATCTTCAACTGGTAGCTGCGTTCATACTTGTGAACATTGTTGATCAAAACGCAAATATTACACATATCTGAGGCGCAACATCAATACGTAAGTACTAGGCTGGTGTGTTCCTTTACTAGACAATACACGGATACGTAATTCTAAAGACCCTAGTGTTTCTTAGGCTGCGCTAAAAATGCGACGCTATGCACGAAAAAGGCCTCTGCCGACGATTTGGTGCTGCCACCTGGCAGTTGCCTTAGAGATTCTGCACAAGCTCACGTTTCCCTACGGCAGCTGCCAGATGCGTCCATATCTGACGCAGCGTAGTACGGCCGGCAGAAGACTATTGTCTTTCGACGACATTTGCAGCGAAGCACGCAGATACGCGGCCAATATTTTGACCCCTCATGTCTAGGACGCACATACGCCTGCGAGGTTCGTTAACAAAGAAAAAATAAATAACATGAACGTGCTCAACAGCAGAGCGCAACAAGGCGTGGGCAGACAGTCGCCACTAAAAGAGAACGGCGACTTGCCGCGTCCTTATATATAAGCGGACTGCGTGCTACAGCCAAAGTTATTTCTGGGAACTGGGTAAACCGAAAGAAAACAGCGCAGCTGGTTGTTGTATATATTGCAGTTCTCTTAAAGCTCTTAACAACGCCTTTTCTTAAAGTGGATGACGGCAACTCTCGTACACACCGCAAGGCCATTGACCTTTCTGGCTATATATAGGATGCTCAGCGTAACGAAACCCAAACTAGTTTGTAAGACCAAACACTGTAGGTGATACCTTACGCCTTACGAGTATTTATTGTATAGGTCCAGACGGCTTCTACCACCGATAATGAGAAGAGAAAAAATGAAGACGCCACAACAGTAAACTTTACGCTAAGTCCCAAGTGTCCAGAAACCGCTGCACAATATTTGCAGCGCTTCGACCTACGCCTAAATCCTACACGGTAGCGCGCACACAAACCCAGAAGGGTGTATACAAAAAAAGGACGGTCGCTTATAGAGGTAACGAATAAGCATGCTGCCATAATATTCGAAATGAACCGAATTTAGCTCTATAGGATAGGGAGCGCAACTGCGAACGTGCTTCGATATCCTGTATCAATGCACGCGAATCGGGTGGCCTTTATGCATCCATATCAGGCGGTATATCCTTCGAAGGCCGAAATGAGCGTCGTATTTACACCCCTGGAAAAATCGCACACTTGAGACATCTTTATTTTGTCGCAATGAACTTTAGTGAAAAGTACAAACCAACCTTAAATTACACGCTATAGCTAGGACCCACAGAGACCGACATGAGGCAACAAAGTTCGTTAACGCTCTAATACTGAGTGCACTGATTCAACAGATATGATTAAGTTTGGTGTGTTAACTTGGCAACGGAGGAGTTAGGCCTCGTTTTTCCAGCAATGTCTGAGTCTAAATGCGAAGCATTCCTTCGAGAACGCACGCAAACTAATAAATTTACGCAAAGGCGTTGGTGCCACTCGTAACACCTGAATGCCAAGCAATTACGCGCAGGCAATTTCCCCGCTGACTGCTTCGCATGGCATAGATTCCCACAATGTGTGGGATCAGACGGGCTCCTTATAATTTTTTTCTTTAAGACGACAGCCTTTCTTGGGATACTTGAACGCAAAAATTTTGGCCTGTCTTCCTGTTTGTCAACCGCCCGGCTGACGATTCAGCCACCCGGCCAAAGCTTAAGCACTTGCCTAACGCCCAGCCATCTTGAACTGGAAGCTGCGTTCATACTTGCGAACATTGTCGATCAAAACGCAAATATTTACGCATACCTGAGGCACAACATCAATACGTAAGTACTAGGTGGTGTGTTCCTTTACTAGAAAATACACGGATACGTAATTCTAAAGACCCTAGTGCTTCTTAGGCTGCGCTAAAAATGCGACGCTATGCACGAAAAAGGCCTCTGCCGACGATTTGGTGCTGCCACCTGGCAGTTGCCCAGAGATTCTGCACAAGCTAACGTTTCCCTACGGCAGTGCCAGATGGCGTCCATATCTGACGCAGCATAGTAAGCCCGGCAGAAGACTATTGTCTTTCGACGACATTTGCAGCGAAGCACGCAGATACGCGGCAATATTTTTTTGCCCCTCATGTCTAGACGCACATACGCCTGCGAGGTTCCGTTAACAAAGAAAAAATAAATAACATGAACGTGCCTCAATGGAACGGCGCGGGTAAGGAACAGTATATTGTCACGAAGGTGATCGACAAGGCTCAGCAAAAGTAGCACGTCCTGCTTTTAATGATGGCGTCCAACTCGATCAGAACGCTCGCACGATCTCCGCTCTTCTTCGTCTTCGGACTGTAGGAGGGGTGGCCATAGTGGGTAGCTCGCTGCCGGCAAGGAGTAATCGTAGTGGGCACATCCCCTCGCGTCAATATATATATATATATATATATATATATATATATATATATATATATATATATATATTATATATATATATATTGTCACGAAGGTGATCGACAAGGCTCAGCAAAAGTAGCACGTCCTGCAAGAAACAGCGAGCCACGAAAAACGCACTTATGCTTCTCGGCGCAAAATGCTTCTCGGCGCAAAAAGGACTCTCAAGCACTGCGCAAGCAGCAAGGCTGTCATATACAGCAACGCCATTGCTTCTCTCTTGGTCGATGCAGAAACGTTACAATGTTGCAAGCAGCAAGAAGAACGATAGCGCGCGACCTCAACAAGCACGCGCTCAACAGCAGAGCGCAACAAGGCGTGGGCAGACAGTCGCCACTAAAAGAGAACGGCGACTTGCCGCGTCCTTATATATAAGCGGACTGCGTGCTACAGCCAAAGTTATTTCTGGGAACTGGGTAAACCGAAAGAAAACAGCGCAGCTGGTTGTTGTATATATTGCAGTTCTCTTAAAGCTCTTAACAACGCCTTTTCTTAAAGTGGATGACGGCAACTCTCGTACACACCGCAAGGCCATTGACCTTTCTGGCTATATATAGGATGCTCAGCGTAACGAAACCCAAACTAGTTTGTAAGACCAAACACTGTAGGTGATACCTTACGCCTTACGAGTATTTATTGTATAGGTCCAGACGGCTTCTACCACCGATAATGAGAAGAGAAAAAATGAAGACGCCACAACAGTAAACTTTACGCTAAGTCCCAAGTGTCCAGAAACCGCTGCACAATATTTGCAGCGCTTCGACCTACGCCTAAATCCTACACGGTAGCGCGCACACAAACCCAGAAGGGTGTATACAAAAAAAGGACGGTCGCTTATAGAGGTAACGAATAAGCATGCTGCCATAATATTCGAAATGAACCGAATTTAGCTCTATAGGATAGGGAGCGCAACTGCGAACGTGCTTCGATATCCTGTATCAATGCACGCGAATCGGGTGGCCTTTATGCATCCATATCAGGCGGTATATCCTTCGAAGGCCGAAATGAGCGTCGTATTTACACCCCTGGAAAAATCGCACACTTGAGACATCTTTATTTTGTCGCAATGAACTTTAGTGAAAAGTACAAACCAACCTTAAATTACACGCTATAGCTAGGACCCACAGAGACCGACATGAGGCAACAAAGTTCGTTAACGCTCTAATACTGAGTGCACTGATTCAACAGATATGATTAAGTTTGGTGTGTTAACTTGGCAACGGAGGAGTTAGGCCTCGTTTTTCCAGCAATGTCTGAGTCTAAATGCGAAGCATTCCTTCGAGAACGCACGCAAACTAATAAATTTACGCAAAGGCGTTGGTGCCACTCGTAACACCTGAATGCCAAGCAATTACGCGCAGGCAATTTCCCCGCTGACTGCTTCGCATGGCATAGATTCCCACAATGTGTGGGATCAGACGGGCTCCTTATAATTTTTTTCTTTAAGACGACAGCCTTTCTTGGGATACTTGAACGCAAAAATTTTGGCCTGTCTTCCTGTTTGTCAACCGCCCGGCTGACGATTCAGCCACCCGGCCAAAGCTTAAGCACTTGCCTAACGCCCAGCCATCTTGAACTGGAAGCTGCGTTCATACTTGCGAACATTGTCGATCAAAACGCAAATATTTACGCATACCTGAGGCACAACATCAATACGTAAGTACTAGGTGGTGTGTTCCTTTACTAGAAAATACACGGATACGTAATTCTAAAGACCCTAGTGCTTCTTAGGCTGCGCTAAAAATGCGACGCTATGCACGAAAAAGGCCTCTGCCGACGATTTGGTGCTGCCACCTGGCAGTTGCCCAGAGATTCTGCACAAGCTAACGTTTCCCTACGGCAGTGCCAGATGGCGTCCATATCTGACGCAGCATAGTAAGCCCGGCAGAAGACTATTGTCTTTCGACGACATTTGCAGCGAAGCACGCAGATACGCGGCCAATATTTTTGCCCCTCATGTCTAGACGCACATACGCCTGCGAGGTTCCGTTAACAAAGAAAAAATAAATAACATGAACGTGCCTCAATGGAACGGCGCGGGTAAGGAACAGTATATTGTCACGAAGGTGATCGACAAGGCTCAGCAAAAGTAGCACGTCCTGCTTTTAATGATGGCGTCCAACTCGATCAGAACGCTCGCACGATCTCCGCTCTTCTTCGTCTTCGGACTGTAGGAGGGGTGGCCATAGTGGGTAGCTCGCTGCCGGCAAGGAGTAATCGTAGTGGGCACATCCCCTCGCGTCAATATATATATATATAATATATATATATATATATATATATATATATATATTATATATATATATATATATATATTGTCACGAAGGTGATCGACAAGGCTCAGCAAAAGTAGCACGTCCTGCTTTTAATGATGGCGTCCAACTCGATCAGAACGCTCGCACGATCTCCGCTCTTCTTCGTCTTCGGACTGTAGGAGGGGTGGCCATAGTGGGTAGCTCGTTTCCAGCAAGAAACAGCGAGCCACGAAAAACGCACTTATGCTTCTCGGCGCAAAATGCTTCTCGGCGCAAAAAGGACTCTCAAGCACTGCGCAAGCAGCAAGACTGTCATATACAGCAACGCCATTGCTTCTCTCTTGGTCGACGCAGAAACATTACAATGTTGCAAGCAGCAAGAAGAACGATAGCGCGCGACCTCAACAAGTATGCGCTCAACAGCAGACCGCAACAAGGCGTGCGCAGACAGTCGCCACTAAAAGACAACGGCGACTTGCCGCGTCCTTATATATAAGCGGACTGCGTGCTACAGCCGAAGTTATTTCTGGGAACTGGGTAAACCGAAACAAAAGGCAGCGCAGCTGGTTGTTGTATATATTGCAGTTCTCTTAAAGCTCTTAACAACGCCTTTTCTTAAAGTGGATGACGGCAACTCTCGTACAAGCCGCAAGGCCATTGACCTTTCTGGCTATATATAGGACGCTCAGCGTAACGAAACCCAAACTAGTTTGTAAGACCAAACACTGTAGGTGATCCTTTACGCTATGACGTTTACGAGTATTTATTGTATAGGTCCAGACGGCTTCTACCACCGATAATGAAAAAAAAAAAATGAAGACGCCACAGCAGTAGTCCCAAGTGTCCAGAAACCACTGCACAATATTTGCAGCGCTTCGCCCCACGCCTAAATCCTACACGGTAGCGCGAACACAAACCCGGAAGGGTGTGTTACAAAAAAAAAAAAAAAAACGAAAAAGGACGGTCGCTCAGAAGTAACGAATAAGCATGCTGCCGTAACATTCGAAATGAACCGAATTTAGCTCTATAGGATAGGGAGCGCAACTGCGAACGTGTTTCGATATCCTGTATCAATGCACGCGAATCGGGTGACCTTTATGCATCCATATCAGGCGGTATATCCTTCGAAGGCCGAAATGAGCGTCGTATTTACACCCCTGGAAAAATCGCACACTTGAGACCTCTTTATTTTGTCGCAATGAACTTTAGTGAAAGTACAAACCAACCCTTAAATTACACGCTAGCTAGGACCCACAGAGACCGACATGAGGCAACAAAGTTCGTTAACGCTCTAATACTGAGTGCACTGATTCAACAGATATGATTAGTTTGGTGTGTTAACTTGGCAACGGGAGGAGTTAGGCCTCGTTTTTTCCAGCAATGTCTGAGTCTAAAATGCGAAGCATTCCTTTGAGAACGCACGCAAACTACTAAATTTACGCAAAGGCGTTGGTGCCACTCGTAACACCTGAATGCCAAGCAATTAGGCGCAGGCAATTTCCCCGCTGACTGCTTCGCATGGCATAGATTCCCACAATGTGTGGGATCAGACGGGCTCCTTATAATTTTTTTTTAAGACGACAGCCTTTCTTGGGATACTTCAACGCAAAAACTTTGGCCTGTCTTTTCTGTTCGTCAGCCGCCCGGCTGACGATTCAGCCACCCGGCCAAAGCTTAAGCACTTGCCTAACGCCCAGCCATCTTGAACTGGAAGCTGCGTTCATACTTGCGAACATTGTCGATCAAAACGCAAATATTTACGCATACCTGAGGCGCAACATCAATACGTAAGTACTAGGCGGTGTGTTCCTTTACTAGACAATACACGGATACGTAATTCTAAAGACCCTAGTGTTTCTTAGGCTGCGCTAAAAATGCGACGCTATGCACGAAAAAGGCCTCTGCCGACGATTTGGTGCTGCCACCTGGCAGTTGCTTAGAGATTCTGCACAAGCTCACGTTTCCCTACGGCGCTGCCAGATGCCGTCCATATCTGACGCAGCGTAGTACGGCCGGCAGAAGACTATTGTCTTTCGACGACATTTGCAGCGAAGCACGCAGATACGCGGCCAATATTTTTACCCCTCATGTCTAGGCCCACATACGCCTGCGGGATTTCGTTAACAAAGAAAAAATAAATAACATGAACGTGCCTCAATGGAACGGCGCGGGTAAGGAACAGTACGAGCCAATTAAGGTTACGCGAGCTACGAAAAAACAAGAAACAATAAAATAGGAAAGTTCGTGCGGCCCTCCACTTGGGTGGAGGCTTAACGAAAGCGCAAGAAGCGCTATAGAACAGATTAAAGTGTGCTGACAAAGAACGAACCAAAGGACATATCAAATCTTCCGCACACTGCTCGAATGACGACGTCAAGGAGGAGGTCGCATGCCTTATTACACTCGGCTTTCTTTGAGCGTCGCTCAAGGACGCAGAAAGATTTATAATTTCTTTAATGAAAGGAACATTGACCCTTCGGGCTATTTCAATTCTAGGCTGGCCTTTCCGTGAAGGTTTCACCCTTGTCGCTGTAGAGCGCGGGGCGCTCTGATAATCAGGAGAGATTGCAGGCATCCCGCCCTGTACTGACAATTAATGAGGTGCACATTCGCGAATGAGGAGGGTCCCGTCTTTGAAGTCCCGCGAAGTTCGACTTTAAATACTCATAACTTGAAAGGAGAATGACGTTGCTTGGAAGGTTCCTTCGGGTAGTAAGTACGGGGGCACATAATTAATGAAGCGTTCATCAATGAATGGGAAAGGTCCCTGCCCCCTCGGTCTTCGCTAATGTTGAACTTTCAAGACTGTCAAGTAGAACAGTATTACTTCGAAGAATTCTTGATGCGTGCAAGGATCGCACCTTTCTTTTCTACGAGTCTTGCTCTCGAAGTCACTCAATTTATCCTCTATTGAAATCCCTTTAATTAAAATCATTGCTCAATTTATGGAGTGGACCATACTTACGGTAACTTGTTTCATGAGAATTTCTTACATCTAGTCAGAAAGCAAAAATATCGAACAGCGAGTGCACAGGACGAAGAAGAAGAAAAAAAAAAAAGAACGAACCAAAGGACACCTTGTGTGGCTTGTTTCTTTTCTCTGCCACGTGTTCGCGATGTTATATCTTTTGCTGTTTAAAAATATATTTGAAAATAAATAAATTCTCGCGTTTTACGTGCCAAAACTGCGACATTCTTATGAGGCAGTCGTTTTGATGGACTCAGGGTCAATATCGACTACGCGTTTTCTTTCTTTATTTATTTATTGTACGTACACCTCTACCCAAGAAAATGTGACCGCCGTGTCCAGGAATCAAACTGGCGAACTTCGTCTCGCCGGTAACCGCGCTGATCACCGCTACCAGCTACCACCCCAGCACAGGGGCAGGCACGGGTGCCAGAAGGCGGGAGTAGCGAAGGCTGCTCGCCCAGTAGAGGGCATCATGACGAGGTGATGTGTGGCCGCATCGCGATGACCCCTCCCCTCGCGGGCTATAGGGTAGTCGACGACCGGATCCTCAAATAAAGTCTTTTCACCTCACCTAACCTCACTGGCGAACTTGAGTTCAGCACCGAAACATCTTACCCACAAGGCTACCACGACGAGTAAATCTTATTCTGTTCTTTTTGCACTAAGGTTCAACATGCTCTAGCAATGACAACTCGTAAAATTTTCTGCTTCTCTCTAGCCTCCCTGTTCATCGCACATGCCCCTTTAGTTAATCTCTCGAGAAAGCCTGAGCTAGGACCATAATTATTCCTTCGAGAGTGAAGCAGAAATAAGGGTTCCGCAAGTTCACTTACGGCGTTTTAAACATGCCGCTGTGTTTAGTCGCGTCTTCTAAAAACCAAATCCTCTGAAACGTCGCGTCCACGCCGCTCACAACGTGGAGTGCCCTCTCTTAACCCGACAAAGTGGAAGCATGCAAGGGAAGTCGTCCGCAACGCGGCCAGGAAAAAAAAAAAAAAAAAAAACCAAACGAAGCGCCACCTAACGATGATACACTGGCGCCCGTATATACCCGTATATATCGCAACACCGCATAAGTGCCGTATCTCCAAGAATGGAGGGTCAGTAAAATAGACACACATATACGGATATAGCCCAAGGGGATGGATAGATGCCCAAGAGTGTGCCGAGGGAAGAGGGCGCCCGTGTGAGTGGTCGGGCCACCGCAAGAGCGGCCACCGACAAAGACTGAGTCAGTGGAAGAGTGGAGAAGGAGAAAGCCCGTTCTCCTAATGAGCGCGGTTCATTACCGTCGCCGGCGATTATTGGCTCCACTATCGCAGAGAACCTTACCCCCGTCCTATATCTCCCTCTGCCGTTAGCATCCTGCCCTATAGCTGTAAGTATGCCTCCTCCTTTTCCTTCGTCGGGCTTCCCTTGACAGAGGCGGGACTCTTAATCGAACGGGCGACACAACCGTTTCCCTTTCTCGAACATGCGCCATGCAGGCGTTCAGAGATAGAGGGAGGCGGTTCTTCGTGAAGCTGAAATGACGGCGCCATTTTCCGCAGCCCTTGCGGGAGCACGTCTCGCCAGCAGTTAAAAGACGTTGCCAAACCATAAACAACCTACGACCTCGCACGACCCGCTCTCTCCGCATACGCTGCCAGTGCAATCCTTGCAAGCAGGGCCGATTGATGTGATCATCATCACCATCATCCTCTTCTTCTTCTTGCTACGTCCACTTCAGGGCACCGCTACCCTTCTAGGCCTCTCCTGTATTTTTCCTATTATCCCATGAAATACGGGTTCGGTTGGTATCCGTGTGCCGAAACCGCAACCGTCGCATTCATTACCCTTTCAATGTTTCCTCTCTCTCTCTCTCTCTCACACACACACACACACACACACGGCCTTTACGCACAGGCAACCAATGGATAGGGCATTAATGCATAGGGCATTAATGCATAGGGCATTATGCATAGGGCATTAATGGATAGAATGGGCCGGTCTGCCCTACACAATGTGCGAGAAGCAAGCCGCGTCACATTAACCGATTACGCCCATAGAATACGCGAATTCGTAAGCCCGACCCTAGCTCTATGTTCTCAATGTCATTCTTGAGGCGCCATCGAGACCATGCCGCCTCAAGTCACTCTACTCTGGACAGTATATGACCACGCCACTACACGGAATGTATATGGACGAGGGATCCGTGGGTTAATTGTAACCGCACAATCTTACTCATCACAGCTCACACCTCTTGCGTACCAACCCGCAGTGGTATAATAGCTTAGCGGCTAGGGTGTAGGCTTGCGATGCTCGAGGTCGCGGGATCGAGTCCCTGCCACGGCGGCCGTACTTCGATGAGGACCAAAAAAAGTAATAAAGAAACACCCCTTCACACAGTGTTATCGACACGTTAAAGAACCGTATGCAGTTAAAATCATTCTGGAGTCCTCCACTATACATGGCTTGCCTCAAAATCGTAGCTGGTTTTGTCCCGTAAAACCCCCATCAATAATCATCCGTTTGCATACCGTGACATCTGGCCTGGATTCTATACCGCCTCTGACAGAGCCTCGACAGACATTAATGGCAGTTTTATTTTCCATTACTGTAATGGATGTATGTAAACCAAAGCCACCCCCTGAGTTCATTAACGTGCACCTGAATGTGAGGGAGAGACTTCCTTTAATATATATATAATATATTATATATATATATATATATAATAATATATATATATATATATATATATATATTATATATATCATATATATAGATAATATAGTATATATATACAAAAATGAAACTCTTTTCCCGAAAATTCCAAAACATACACGGTAAGTCCAGCCTTACCTCCCACAGCACTTTCCGGAAATATTGTTGAGGGCAAGAAAAAATTTTTTGAGTCCGGTAGGGTCAGTTGAATTTCGCGAAACGGCGGAAGGGACGGAAAACAAGTGCAGCTGAAAAAAATCCTGAAAATCAACCAATGTTTCCATACATCGCACCGCACACGGGCCTCAACATTTCGCCTCCATCGAAATGCAGCTGGTGCGGCCGGGATTCGATCCCGCGAAACAGCACCCCTTCCCAAACATTTCGCCTCCGCGCGCTTCTGATAGCACGCGCTGTGCGCAAAAGCAAGTTCCCGAGTTACGTCAATTAGTAGACAGCGCAAGTTCCCCCAGACTGCGCGCGTGTGCGTGGGAGGAGGAGGAGGGGTGAGGGACAGATATCTTTTTGTGATCTGCACATATGGCGCCGTGCATTCGATCCTAGCTTGCTGCTCGCTTCGGCGCTCAATGGTGCACACCTGGCGCGCGTGTTGGTCTCTCCAGGCTGCCAAAGCATGCGAGTGAGCCCGTAAATCGAGCTAAAGAAACAGCAACGGGTCTGGGTTCTCAACCTGCATGATATGGATGCAGCCGAACAGGCGCGCCAGCTGGCGGCGCAAAATGAAACACTGCACCCGCGGGAAGAAGCACGCGTTAGCGAAAACACCGTGGACGCGGCTCTCCCTCTCAAGCACGCGAGAGAGCCGGCACATTATGCACGATGCACTATATACGCAGACGCACGCACAGACGGGCCGCAATGTGAGACGCTGGGAAACGCGGCAGGCCTGCGCCTCCACGCGAACACAGACCCTTTTTCGGTGATGCTGCGCAGATGGCGTAAGGGCGGCGCCGACGGCTCGCACCGGGCACTGCTGGAATTTTTAGCGATGCAATGCGACACCTTATGTATGCGCTTCACTACTTCCCCTTCACAAATAATAGCCACGCACAGTCAAGTGATGCGAAGGCAGTCGAACGCAACGTAATAATAACCTCTGGGGTTTTACGTTCGACATGAACCAACTAGCCTGCAAGAAGGTGTTATTGAAAAAGCGTCCGCATAAGCATCCTATTCTCGCCATTCAAAACTTGCTTAAATATAAGGCTGCGTTGCGAGAACACTACCACCATACGGGTGCAAAACCCCGCTTCGCCGCAAACACAGTGTTATCCTTGCCGGATTACCTCTGTCTGCCTTCAAACGCGCATAGCAGCTGCGGAAGGTCCACAAACCAAAGCGCTCGCCAAACGGCACTATAGTTCGCGTAGAAGTATGCATGTGCAGACGCTGCGGCCACGTGGCCTTCCCTTGGCTGTGAAGGAGAGTTTTGCAATAGCATAGGCGACCCCGAACAACAAACGCTTGTAGTGGTAGCTGTGTGGTCGTAGAGCTTTTAGGTGTGAATATCTGCCCGCCACGTGCTTGCGGGATCGTATCCCAACAGCTCGCCTAGTCTGAATAATAAGAATAATAATAATAATATAATAATAATATAATAATAATAATAATATATAATAATAATAATAATAATAATAATAATAATAATAGAATTGGTTGATTGATTGATTCATTCATTGCTGTAAAAGTGAAAGCTGGACGGGTTGGTGACTGTTCATATTATTAGTAGAGCGCAAAAAAAAAAGAGAAACGAATGTGGAGACACTGTGAAGTGTTTGTTCACTTCAGCGTCCTTACGGGTTTTTATACGTGCTTAGATATTGACATAAAGAGAGAGAGGGAGAGAGGGCAAATATTGTATAGATAAGAAGCAGAGAGCGCCGAGTTTCATCACTGGGCGAAAAGCCTCGAAGCAACGCGTTATCGCGATATCCGAGAGCGAGCGTTGCTGCAATCACACATAAGAATAATTATAGTAAGCTGTGGGCTAAGAAAATAATAGTAAGAAAGAATGACTCTGTGTATGCGACAAAAACTCAAAGCGAGAAGTAGCGCAAGAATATTTCTGAATTCAAAAAAAGCGCGCACATATGACGACGCTTTTTTTTTTAACCTATATATGTTGTACAGCTAAGGGCGAACATTATAATAATGGAAAAGTAAATAAAAGGGCTCTAACATTGGCGCTACCTTGTTACGCTTTAAATCGTTTCAGCTCTTGCGCCATCCCCTTAATCTGCTGGCGAAGTGCAGTGCTTCTTTTTATCATTTTTTTTCCCCGAGACGGTCTTGATAGGGAGGATATTCCTGGAGATTGGCAATATTAATCTCTAAACGCAACTCAGCGCCAGGGCAGCATGGAATGGCGTAAGGAGAGAAGGCCGCGAAGTTTTAGCCATATAGCGCTTTCTTCCTTTTCTTCTGCTTTGTGTATTATTACTTAACTTTTCGGCTCGCACGTTTAGAGCGAGTTTTGTAACATAAGTTGCGGCTGCTCTAATTTCTAATGCTTTTGTTGTTGTGGAGCTTTTGTTTTACTGGGCTTTATCTTACGCTGGAAAAGGCTGTTTTTTCTTTCCTTCTTTCTTTCTTTCTTTCTTTCTTTCTTTCTTTCTTTCTTTCTTTCTTTCTTTCTTTCTTTCTTTTCTTTCTTTCTTTCTTTCTTTCTCTACATATTTTTATTTCCTTGCCAGATATACATTTGATTGATGAGTCCTTATTGTTTCGAGGAAGCACGTTGTCGTCCTCGTTTTTCGTTTTCTTTTTTTCTTATACAGCGTGGCGTTATCGAGCGCCATGTTTGTAGTCACGATTTTCGGTGGCGCATGTCATCGCGTGCGGTGTGACGCAGGCTGTCACGGGTATTCGCGGTTCGATACGTTGGCATTAGAATTAAAAGGTTCGGGCCCGGCCGCGTCCGTTGGTTGCAGCGTGGCGTAGGAGAGAAGGACTGATTATAGAATATTTTACGCACCCGTTTTAGTGCCGCCATCTTGGACTGCTAACGGTGCTGTTTTGTGTCCCTAAATGAATGATGCTACCGTGGTCTTGTAATAAGCCTGAAAAGGACTCTGCCTGTTCATTCGTCGGTGTGGCCTTGCCACATCGCCGACCTTCCTAGTTCGAGGTCACGGCACACAGAACTGGGATATATTTCGCGTGTAGAGCCCAATATGGCGCCATCCACGGATTTTGTCGTCTGTCTGTAGGAGGGGTCTATGACATCGTATGTGCAGACACGGCATACATAGTGCAGGTGGACGGCGAGGTGAAAGAAGGTCGTCAATGGAGGAGAGCGCGCAACGACGTCAGACCTTGTGAGCCAGCATACTTTCGGGTTGCGTGTGACGTGGCGCTTCGGCGCTTGCACTTAGCAGAACAATCGAGTGAGAGATGAGAGTTCTATATGGGGCAACGAGCTATACGTTCCCAAAGTTATGCCGACACGCTGTTTTACCGGCGTCCCGTTCGCGCCGCTGATATATTTTGTCTTGATGCATTTTGTCCGTATTTATTGCCCGTATAGCGGTTGTCGACAGCCGCTCTATCTTTAAGTTACAGTTATATCTTTGCCCAGCTGCCTGCGTAGAAATATATAGCGGTGACCGCGCGGTATTGACGTGGCAGCACGAAGATGTTCCCCTCGGCAGAACAGTGCATAGTTTGTTCGAAATCGATCGCATTTATTCGTGTATACTACTATAAGACGAAATTATTGGTGACACGTTGACCATTTTGCACGTGTACCTAGGAGAGAGGGAGAGAGGGTGAGAGAGAATGTGTTGCTTATTGCACTGAAACGCGTGACACAGTCTCATCTCTCGGCAGTGCTCGCGATGGCAGTCTTCTGTACTTGTATGTGGCGGTTGCGACGACAAGACCGAATGGAATGATTCAAGAAACGACTGCGTGCGTCTGCTCTTTATGGCTCTGGACTGTAAGAGGATACTCTCTTTCTTTAAGAATGCGGGCGTATGCGGATAAGGAGATTAGATTGGGAGAGAGGGAAAGGAAGAAAGAAGGAAAAAAAAGCATTTAATCATTTCCCGCTCGCGAGATTCATTCAAGTTTTCCTTCTTTCTGTCTCGACTTTCGACTGCAAACTCCTCTCTCTCCATTCCTTTTCATTTCTCCTTTCTTTCTGCCGTGCACACACATATATGTGTGTAAAAATACATACGCAGTTGAAACGTTGCAAAATATATAACAGTGGCTGTTCGCTGAACTGGTCTCCTTAGACCGCGAAGTCTTGCCATTTATTTCCGGCGGGATAGACTGTGATGTATGTTTGTACGGTGTATGTTTGTGCGTTTTGTTTGTATCTTCGTAATGGGAAGGGCGGGTTGTATTACCGCCTTACCGCCGCCGTTATGTCTCCTACGTCGTTATTCCCCCCCCCCTCTCTCTCTCTCTCTTTTCTCCCGCGCCATTCCGATGGGCGCGGGGAGTCCTTTATCATATTTATCCCGCTCGGGTGGTTTGAGAAATCGCCATTCATCACTCGCCGGTGGTTATACTTATAAGGAGCCATTGGAGCTGTATAGAGCGAGCTGCCGCTTGCATTGGGCTGGCCTTGACGGCTCCGACGGGATCACTTCTCGTTTCATCATATCTTCAGTTGGTCGGCTCCGTCGGATCTTCAGAGTTCACCGGCTCCTGTTTGTTCTATTGTGGAATGTCTTGGGAATGTAGGAGCGAAGATAATCGGTAGAGGTGGATTTATTGAATATCGGAAGGGTTTGGAGTCGATGTGCTGGATAAGTCTTGTCTTTTCGCGAGCGAAATGGAAATTGATTTGTTGGGCTAAATTATGGACAAATCGGAAAATAAATGTGACTGCTCAAAGTAAGAGACAAAAGATTGCCGTGTGCGTAAAATTAGGAGCGCTTCTCGTCGCTCTTACGAAAAAAAAAAAAAAGAAAGAAGCTGCCTACCATATACCACTCACGTGGCTTTTTCTACCATCTCTTGATCGTTGACTTTCCCATCCCTTACCTTTAACATTATACAGTCTCTTTACGATCCTTTGACCGTTGACCGTGCCATCACCTTGCCGTTAATTTCACAGTTACCTTTACGTTTTAATACCATTAACTTTCTGCCAGTGAATTCAACGGGATGTGCATTTGTTTGGGAACGCGGTCCAGTCGACGACGTTCCTCAGTGCACGTTGGCGTCTTGACCGCGTTTCCCGAGCGTGTTTCCGGCTCTCCATACTCAGCCTTTCTTCGATAGAACTAATGACGCACGCCCCATCCGGATGTCGACGCCGCTGTGGGACGTGTAACCATCTGCTGAGGGACCACACCAGCTTTTCTTTGATACTACCAGTGTTTCATTGCTTTGGTTACAATGGAGCCGCTTGTGACCGTACGGCTTTGTTGCCGTTCATTGCGCGTTAACTAAAAGTGATCCGGAACTCGGCATGATCTACAACGTGGGAGCGCAGGAAACTCATAAAGACCAGGAGCATAAGTGACAACGTGTGTGTAAATACACACACGCGTTGTCACTCATTTACATGCATGAGTGGGCAATGGCACGGGTGATTTACGGTAACACCGAACGATCCCCAGTGCTTGGCCCACTCGTCATGGTTCACTTCGTGGAGATGCGTGAATTTTTAACATGAGGATGTTTTATG
>CM023484.1:73070033-73124481 GCA_013339685.2 Hyalomma asiaticum
TGATATCAACCGTCGATGGAAATACCGGCGGTCGCTGATGGACTCTTTCTGGAAAAGATGGCAACGCGAATATTTGTTGCAGCTGAGATCAGCGCACCACTCGACGTCAATTCAACCAGCAGCTCCTTTGGCGGTGGACGACGTGGTGATAGTGCACGACGAGAGCATCCCTAGGCACATGTGGAAGATTGCCCGTATCACCGAAACATTTAAAGGACGAGACGGACTCGTGCGTTCGTGTGCCATCAAATTATCTTCCGGCGCAACCATTCGGCGTCCAGTACAGCTTCTCTACCCGTTGGAAAGCGTAATGAAATGAGTGACACTCATTTGGGGGGGGAGGTTGTAGAAAGAAGTGCAGCGATCTGAGCAAAGAAAAACCACGCAGCGCAGCCTCCCTTCTCCGCTGATGTAGTGACGAGGTGACCTTGGGAGTCCGAGCCTGCGAGGGCTCAAACGGGGGTTCTCCCCCCGGTGTTTTCGAGGAAGACAGGGCGAGAGGGACTCTGCTGCGCCCACCCACGGTCAACGGCAATTCTCGGAAGAGGAGCGACGCTGGTGACGGGCAGAATCGGTCGAACCGTCGACCAAAGAAGACGTGTACTTATACTGGAATATAGCTCTCTTTCATTGTTCACTAAATGTCGTGTCTGGCTTCCTTCTTTAGAGTTAAAGCAGTTTTTCGTACAAAACATAACACCGTCTCCTATACGCTCCTCGTCAAAAGAGACCAAAGAAATGAGTGGAAGAAAAACTAAACGCAAGAAAGTTAAGCGAGAAGTTGGTGAGGGAAGAACGTGACCGTTACATCATCCAAGAAGGGGGGGGGGGGGGGCACTAAAGTAAAAGCTGGAGGCAGCCAACCGCGCAGAAAACAAGCAATAAATCAGACGACGTGAGAGACGAGAAACGCCTCAAGAGAGCAGACGACAGAATCGGGAGAATGCTGTCGTGGAGGAAGGAACCATTTGAAGGGGAATGTAACGCAACAGGAGTGATGCCAAACAAGGAAAAAAGGGAGGGGGGGACGAGTGCTCACAAAACACGTAACTGCCACGTCAGAGCGCGAATGCAGTGTAAGCAAGGATACGGCTGCGCAGCCGAACCAACATGTTCGGCCAATAGGCTGCGTTTCTGAAGTTATGTGGTGCACCGATAATGCGATCAAGAGAACAATGGGATAAAGTTCCCGGAGAGTTAGCTTGCCAGGGCTATCCGCGTCACGCAGTTGGCTTAATCTTATATTTCTCCGTTAATAAAGCGCACAATACAATGCGACGAAAGCGTGCGCACTAAAGAAAAGAAAAAAGAAGAAGAACGTCCCATATGTCGAAATGAAAACGAATAAGAAAGAGAGGTAGACCGCTTCGTGGGGGCTCATTCGACTGTGAAGTCCAAGAAGAAATGCGGGGACAGTACATCGTTTGCGCAAGCAGACCCGATTCCGGCAATAATGAATGGCACCCGAACGAAAGGGGAGGGGGGGGGGGGGGGGAGTTATTGCGGAATGGGCTTGCCCTTATGGCACAGGGAACAGGGAGGGGAATCGCGCAGGCACGTTTTAGGGACAGACGTGATCGTGAGTCGGTCAGCGCTATATCCTTTGTTGTGGACGAGCCCCATCGCTCCCGAGTTACGGACACAAAGAGAACGGACGAAGAATTTTTACCACAGCGCAAAGGCGTTACTGCCGGCACTACACGCGCTCATGATGAAAACACGGGGGGAAGGAAGGGCGTTTCCCCGCACCAACTCATTCATCGGCACGAAGTCGGTCACGACACACAATGTTCATTTAGTGGATTGCGCCTATACGCGCGAAAGCAGAATAAGTGCGATCCGACCAATTGGGTTCCCTCGTTCTGTGCCGACGAAAACTTTCTCAATGTGGGCCCAACAACAAGCCCAGCTCCTAATAATGTCGACGCAAATATGATCATGGAAGCGCCTATCCGGTGCAGGATAGGTCAACGTTAAGGGACGGACGCACGGACGAACGACCGACCGACTCATTACGACCGACCATCTCCACGCAAGACAGGTGCCTCGAGAGACGTGCAGTAGAGCACGCTCCGGAAAAAAATTTTGACGACGCCGGGCTATTTACGTGCACGTAAACTATTTAATCGATTGATTTCTGGGGCTTTCGCGCCCCAAAACCACGACTACGATCATGACAGATTCCCTGGTACAGGGCTCCGGAAATTTCGTCCACGGGTTCTTTAACGTACACTGACAACGCGCAGTACACTGGCCTCTGGCATTTTCGCCTCCATCGAAAATGCGACCGCCGCGTCTGGGATTCGATCTCGCGACCTCCGGATCAGCAGCCGAGTGCCGTAGTCACTAGACCACCTTGGCGCGGCATAAACTACTTGAGTGCACAGGAGTTGTTGCATACCGTTCCAGTATCAACGCGGCCGCGAATCGAATCCCAAATCGTTGGTATCCAACAGTAGTCTTAGCGGCTAGTGACGGCCAAGAAAAAAGAAACACGATGAGAATTGAAGCGAAAACAAATGAACTTCAGCTCATGGTTTGAACTCTTAACGCACTGTAAAGGAACACATTAACTCGAAGCGTGCAAACACATAGTAAGTCGCGTTTGCAACAAGAAAGCTTCAAGGCAGTTTACTTCTCACACTGCCTTTCAGAATATTCATATGGCCAGACGCAGGTGGCATAGCAAGCAATGAAAGGAATTTCAAAAGGGCCTTCAGGTTCGTGCCCTCCCCCTCTGTTTTTTTCTGTCGTTATCAGACACTGCTGTTACAGAAACGGCGTTTCAATGGAGAGAATTATCCCTGCACTCACTTGGGAGGCGACAACGTGGAAGCACTCTCCCCCACCTCCAACCCTCTTCCCCCCAATGTATCACTGTGCCACAAAGTCACAACTGCGCATGCCTATGGACGTAATGCAAAAGATATCAAAAAGACCGAACACCGAAAAAGATTACCTTTCATCCATTACGTTCCGTCATTCGCCGGTAATAATTCATCCAATTCCACGGAGACGAAAACAACCTCGCCAAATGTTTTCTAGTGACGAAATAAACGTGCCACCAGTCCGTCGCCTGCTCCTCCTCCCACAAACGCACACGCGCGATGCATTCATCACGCGGCCCGGACGAATTGACGCGGCGCCGAGCACGTGCGCGCGATGCCGACGCGCACTCCGCCTGCGGGCATGATTTATTCGCACGTACACGCTACAGTCCCGTACAAGGACGGAGAAGTCGAAAGAAGAAGTTCACTCTATTACGCCGTGCCGCCCAAACGAGCGGTGTAATTCGATTGAGGCTGCAGTACGCGTGCGCTACACACCATACGCGAAGAGTGCGCGAAACAAAACGAACTACATGCATACGCCTATAGTATGCGACGTAGAAGACGAACGGGGACGAAATCAGAGCCGAGCACTTAGCAATAAACGTCACTTAGGCCGGAATCGAGAGTCACGGCGGCCCAGTATATAAGTACGCACAAGAGAAAGTCTCCTTCAAATCGAGTTATACGATGAGGGACAGGAACGCGTATTGGTGTTGGCATCCGTCCAACAGTTTGCCTGCGAGCTATATTATATACGTTGTGTACGAGTGAACACGAACTGCCTCGAGTTGAAAGCGTTATTCTGCATCCTTGTGCAACAAAGTAACTTGCTCCACGCTCACTCCCTTTCTCATTAATTTTTATTAAGAAATTGCTTCAACAATATATAGGCTTCCTTGTACTGAATCGCTCATACGGACATTAGAATTTAACTATAGAAGGAGCATCAATTTCGAATGAAAGTAGCAAGCAGGCGTACTTGCACGGATGAACACATTGAGGAGCGACAGCGTTAATGTCGACGAAAAATTAAAAAAAAAAGAAAGAAACGGCAGATGTGCCGCACAGGTCATTCTTGCATAAAAACATATTGAGCGACGGCGCCGAGCATTTACTTTGATTCAGGTGCCGAACAGGAACACAGGCTTCAGCAAAGGCATCTTCATATATAAACTTTGTTTTGTTGCTCAGCGACATTTCTTTTTATTCCGTTCCGGCTAGTTTTCGTTGCCCGAGTTTGTTTATTCGGTGGTATTTTTCAGCTGCCAAGTTAATCGCTGGGGGAGGGGGGTGGCTGTGCTCGAATCTCACGCAGCTGTATTCCCATAGTAGATATGTAGCGTGTTTTTGTTGTTGTTGTTTAAATGTGGTTAACTATGCGTTATATTTGTCTCGAGCATTCGAAGAGCGAAATGTACTGAACATTTACACGCCGATCTCTATACATCGGAGCCTACGAAGGAAACAAATGATTCCACGTTGCAGGAAAATCAAATAACAGAGAGACAAGGAGAGAGTTTTATGCAGTATACGTGTGGTCTTGGCGGCTTTTCGCAGGTATATAGATACACGGCCAAAGGTGAAACTGATAACATTTCACATGCGTATAGGTTTAATGTGCGCGACGCAAAGCAAGCAGTAGCTCAGAGTGTAATAGTACCGCTATGAAGGCCACGATGACTTCAGTACACAATATCGTAAACCTATATGTGCACCACTTTGCTCTAGAACCAAGATGACAGTGCTTAAGCTGATCATCACTGCTATCGATTTGTCGCTTGGATTTGCCATGCATTAAGATGTTCTTGGCTTGCACTAAAGGATTGCAGAGTGTCTTTCCACGATCATGAGGTCAACCAGCGCCATTTTTTTTACTTCGAGCAGAACAGTCAGTACTTCCAGTGACGTCATTTAGGAGGCACTTGCCAGCTTATATTTCAGAGCAAACTGCGAATTCCCTGTTGCATGCAGCGCAACAATATTTGGCTCGCAGTTTCACAGTAGCCTGCCCGACTTATCGCTATCGTGTTCCGACTAGGTCCCAAAAAGTGTCGTAGGGCCCCTTTAATTAAGTGACGGCGCCCGACCGAATGCCGCGCAGTGTCGCGCACCTCAAGGCTGCATGCAGGTCCGGCACGAGACAACGAAGCGTGCCAAGTTGGGGTGCTCCCACCGTGCCTACACATAATGGAGCTCCAACTTACTCGGGGCGCGCCGCGGTTTCACCCCGAGACAGCTGCAAGGCAACGCGCAGGGTACCGCCAATTAACGCGGTACCCAAACATTTCGCGAAGTCAGCTGAGAGGAGGACCGCGCAGTGCGAGCCAATGTTTCTGCAACAGTATGTAGCGCCAGCACGCTGTTTCTTCGCAGAGGCATAATCATGTATACACCGAGAAACAGAAGCCACTGAGTCGTCGTAAGCCGCACACTCGCGCGAGCCGAGGAAGCGGGGCTGACACTTGCAAGAAGTCGTTGCCCGGTTACACAGTTCTGCAGTTAAGCGAGGTCGCACCATAAGAGCCCGCGCGGCACAACGCACACGCATCACGAGTGTCCACTTAAAAGGCATCACCTGTTCTATGCAGCACAGTGGACGCTGAAAGCTCGAGGAGAAACAACAGACTGATGCAATTCGTGGGCACGGAGTTCACGTGCCTTTGAGCCCGCATATGTCACGGGCAAACCTGGCGGCAAAAAAAGGCCGAAACACAAGACCTTTGGTATATAGCCGATCCCGGAACTTAGTGGTTCGAACCTGGGACACCTTGGCCGCTGAATGAACACCGCGTGAATTTAATTTGGCAAAGGCTACAAAGGTTAACGTTAAATCACTTGCGGCTCTAACAATCACCTCCCTGGCGCATATCCAATGCTGGTGTGAGTCGAACGCGATTCTTTCATCGTCAACCGTGACGTAACTGACGAGCACGTCACGTGGTTGATGTCATGACTTACCGGTCACGTTAGTCATGCAGTCGCAACCTTCCATGCCAGTTTTTGTACATAAAAAGTGGCCCCGCAACGGGGGTCTAGTAGCTATGGTACTCGGCTGCTGATCCGAGGGTCGCGGGATCGAATCCCGGCCGCGGCGGCTGCATTTCGATGGAGGCGAAACGTTGAGGCCCGTGTGCTGCGCGATGTCAGTGCACGTTAAAGAACGCCGGGTGGTCAAAATTTCCGGAGACCTCCACTACGGCGTCTCTCGTAATCAGAGCTGGTTTTGGTACGTTAAACCCCACAAATCGATCAATCATAAAAAGTGATTTCTCGTTTTCTTCTGCCGTATTCTCTGTACCTTATTTTAGCGGCATTGTCTTTCTCAAAGTGACTTTCGCGTAAGACGCATGTCTCTCGCCTTCAGGCCAATAGGGCTACTATTTCGTCACATTGTGCGGAGAGAGGTGAAGTTCACGCGCTGCAGATTCTTCCGTTTTATTTAATAAGAAGTGTAACGCAAGGCACACGACACAAGACGTCGGACACAACAGGTGATTGGGAGCGAAAGAGGAGAGGCACGCCATAGTGGTGGGCTCCGGAGAATTTAGACCACCTGGGGTTTTTTTTAACGTGCACAGACAACGCCCAGTATTCGGGCCTCTAGCATTTTCGCCTCCGTCGAAACGCAGCGGCCCCGTCTTTCGTGTGCGCAGTTAAGCACCATAAAATAGACACAACAGAGGCGCAAGCATTCACACACACACACACACACCCGTATGTGCATATCTGCATCCCGTCGTCGTCCTCGCGCCTTACACTTCGTGTCATGCAAAACCTACATACGCCCAGTGATCCATCCATCTGTTTTACTTCCGCCCACGCCGCTGCACTCAACACGAGAATGCAGCACTGCGATATAGTTCTCACCGTTGTTCTGCAGCGGGCAAGGGCCGACTCGCGGAGTTAGCGTTTAGGAGGATTCGTCAGACGATGCCGCAATTTGCCAAGTACGCCGACGTCGCCTCAAACACACACACACACACACACACACACACACACACACACACACACACACATATATATATATATATATATATATATATATATATATATATATATCGACGAGACCACGCCAAGCATTCACAAGGGGCTAACTGCAGTACGTGGTAGAGAAGTACTCACGATAAAGGCAACGGTACAAAACGTGTGCGCCTGTAAGTGTAGCTCTCGCTATACGCATGATAAAAGGGCCGTGGATGCGCGCTCTTATGAAATACCACCACGACTTCTTTGTCATATCGCGCATGAGCGTTAAGGTATCACTCATGAGCTCGAGTTTTCAATGCATAATGCAAGACGGCTCGTGTAATTTGAAATGATACGCTTCAAAATGGAAAGAATAAAGAAAGGTAGCTGTGCCTCGAAAACCACCTGGGGAAAAACGAAACTTTCAAGTCATCGCAGTGCGCGCCGGCATGCACCCACTTTACAACACATATATACAGCAGCTCGTTCATAGCGGTTGGTAACACATACAGCATTGGCTCGTTCCGTTCATTCAAGAATGAACGCAGGCGTTCCGCCATCCTCCCACAGCAGTGTACCCAACTATATTCGCGAGCCGACCAAACAGCGCGAGAAGCCGGCTAAATGAAAGCACTCGCGACTCTCTCCGCGACCTGATGGCCGCTGGAGAAGCAGCCATCTCTGCTTCGCTCCAAATTACACACCCGAGTGCGCGGAGCACGTAATCGTGCCTTTCATAAAGCGGCGTAGCGCAAAGAGGAGTTGACACTTCCGGGCGGGCCCATTAGGGTGCGCCTTATAAGGCCAAGACGCTGCAACTCACGGGGCAACAGGTACGTTTGTCTCTCTCTCTTCCTCTTCGCGTGTGTGTGTGTGTGTGTGTGTGTGTGTGTGTGTGTGTGTGTGTGTGTGTGTGTGTGTGTGTGTGTGTGTGTGTGTGTGTGTGTGTGTGTGTGTGTGTGTGTGTGTGTGTGTGTGTGTGTGTGTGCATACTCTAACGTACGTACGACACTCTCTCATGCGCGGCTGTGTGGCTCCCTTCGTCGACAAGGTGTCGGGAGCTTGAAACTGAAGATCTGACAGAACAAAGGGCGTACCACGAGAAGCCAGCTAGATGCGGTGCATGTGCCTGGAACGAAGTAAACATAGAAGCACTCGGTCGCACACTCATTTGGCCTCGGAGCGTTGAAGGAAGCGAACGATGTTCGCTATTGCACAGAGCGGCTGGGCTGGGCAAGAACCGACTACGTCGTGGACTGCCTAAATTAAAGCTCGGATATTAAGACATGCCCCCGTTACATTAGACGTTTAAATATGACTATAGGTTCGAGCGCAATTCGGTGCAATGGTTCCCACGCGATCCATGGTGGGGGCTGCAGATGAAAAAGCTATGTTATTTGGTCGTGATAGGGATGGCAATTATTCTAAAGGAATTGACCGGAAAATGCCTGGACAGTATGTCTGAACACCACAAGCCATGACAACGTGCAGCCACAAAAGGAAACAATATGAGTGGTATCGCAGCGCTCACTGACGACGTCCAATCCATACTGAGACGTTCGGTATGGTCATTGCCGTAATTTATATAAAATACGACAGATATTTACAATATGTATGCATATGTATGCACTCCTTATGGAAACATACGGGATTATTGCAATACGGAACGCAATGTTCCAGTGGGGACCGTCGAAGGTGAAGAGTTTCGTTGCTGGGTATCTTTCAACTAACTGAAAGGCTTTGTCGTCGAATAGGCGTTGAGGCAGGATGCAGCAAAGAAGGCGAGCAGGCGCATTTATGGAAACGGGTTCCCTGTCGCGCCCGGCTCTTTGCACTGTGGCTGACTAGAAAGCGAAGGCGGCCATACGAACACTAGAGGCGGAGAATAAGAACATTTTGTTCGGCATATAACAACCTTAGGTACAGTTGTTTTCTAATAATCATGGATGCCTTAATACATGCAAAACTAAAAATATATTTGTACAAAGGCTTCTCCAATTAAATACGGAAACTGCCACATTTTGTTTTCTTCTTGGCTCTGAGGTCGAGAGTGCACTCACTTCGAGCGCGAAGCCAAATGAATTCCTCGAGCTCGTTGGATAGCAGGAGTCATTCGATTCGAATGCCGTTAAATATCGCTGCGTAGCAACCAGATATCGACATTAGAAGTTAGAATCATTCCATTCACATGTCGGGTGTGACAAAGGCCTTACCCTCCGGGTGCCCCCCAAAAATGCCAATGTACAACGAGCACATATCCTTTATTACAATGACACACGGTATTATACCCACCTCCGAGAAACATGACCGCAGTGCACTCGTAAAGGTCTAGTCGGAAGGGAAGAAACGGCGGAAGTGCGTTTGGAGAGACACACAAGAAAAGTTTAAAGGGCATCATTCGCATACTGGCGATAGAAACGTCACTACATCCGCCGATGTGGTCCGTGGTGGCAGGGGAAAGGGACTGAAAGAAATAAAAGAGGAACGCTGTAGTGGAGGGATCCGGAAATTTTGACCACCCGGGGTTCTTTGACGAGCACCGACAACGCACAGTACACGGGCCTCTGGCATTTTCGCCTCCATCGAAAATGCGACCAATGAACGTTACAGAACCCCAAATGATCAAATTTTCCGGTTCCGGAGCACTCAGCTGCGGCTTTCCTCTCCTTTTTACTCTTTCAATCCCTTTCTCCAACCCCCTCCCCCGGGCGCTGAGTTGTTCCCTACAAGGGCTGCGGAAAATAGAGCTCTTTCCACAGCCAGGCCACAATTAGACGACAATAAATACACTGAATATTGCTTCTACCGTGCATCGCATAAATATCGAACACACCTCTAAGTTGCCCAGATAACTGTCTATGACGACGAAGAAAAACCTAAACGTTTGCCACAATAATTTACGAAACTGGTAGAGCTACTCAGGCTCCTGTAATGTATTTTCGCACGCGCATTCCTCTGTCAAACCAAACATTGTTACACCCTTAAATGTGCAAATCGGTTTGTGAGGAGCCACCAAATGAGGTGAGGTTGCCTACACCCTTCCTGTATCATGTTGTCTTTGCTCCATTGACAGTGCCCACCAAAAGAATGCGTGTGATCTCGGATTGTTAGTCCCCATTAACAAAAGTATCAGAAGTGTGTGCAGCACTCGTGTGCTACTGTGAACATTACGAATTCGAATCAGATACCTGCACTTCGAAAAAGCTTTAATTAAAGAGCTAAACACGTCTTTCACATGTCCCATGAATTACTTGTGTTGGTGGAGACGGTACACCCTAAGCGACTGCGCATATGCAAACAACTCGGAAAGACAAGAAGAAAAGAATGACGCGAAATACGTTACCGTTCTCAATACGTGGCGTTGACCGTCAGCTAGTAAACGCCCTCTGATATCGTCTTTTTTCGCCGTTTCGCTGCTCCTTTATACACGAACAAACTGAGGATAACGCCGGCACCGAACGCCTCCTGAACACAGCAAAGCGAAGCTGCCACCAACAGCTGTACTTTTTAAGGGCGCAGCTCCCAGAACAATACCACCGGCGTCGCTATACTATTCGACAAACGTCGCCTACAGTGAACCCGCCAGAATAAATCAACACCTACATTACCCATCGCTCTCCCGTCCTTGTGAACAGATCGGCAAGTACACTGGCATATAATAAGAACCTAATCATCTCGTTTCTCGAAGTTTATTCCGAAGCTCCTCACGAGCTTGAATTATATTTCGGGAAACAATTGCTCGCGAATCGCGCCGTCCTGCTTCAAACAAATATCGACCTTTCCGGGGATGCAAAGGCGGCAAAGGCAGTTCAGCCGATCTCGCGTCCTTGCGTGACGGCCGACCTTCAGCACGAGAGCGCGCACGCTAAGCAGTATGGAGAAAGGTCGATGTTTTCGCCTCCTCCCGAATTTGGACCACGGCGGCCGATAATACCCCCCCCCCCCCCCCCGTTCTTTTTCCACCACATCAAGTCTGTGCGACAGCTGTACAACACTCTACCTCCCCTTTATATAGCGAGAGATGGAAACGTTCCCTTTCGTCTTTATGAATGCGCTATCTGTTGAAGGATTGTTCGTTGTTGTTGTTGTTGTTGTTGTTGTTGTTGTTGTTGTTGTTGTTGTTGTTGTTGTTGTTGTTGTTGTTGTTTCCCCATGACCAAGTTTACTGCATTCGCGATGCCCACGCGTGACGCTTCCACTGATGGAGCAGAAGACGGTCGAGTTAATCTCTGCCGAAAAGCAACCAAAAGCGCGATCGCTCGCCATCTGTCGCCCCACGAATGGAGCACGCGTGGCACCATTGATTGATTGATTGATTGATTGATTGATTGATTGATTGATTGATTGATTGATTTCTGGGCTTTTACGTCTCAAAACCACGACAAGAATATGAGAAACGTCATAGTGCAGGGCTCCAGAAATTTTTAACACCTGGGGTTCTTTAACGTGCACTGGCATCGCACAGTATACACGGGCCTCAGCATTCGCAACAATGCGAAAGATCGAACATTATTGAGTGATTGAAAAACAAGGAAAAAATAACTCTCGCTTCAGAAAACGACAAGGATAAAAGAAGGAAACAAAAAACAATGTACATCAGGCAGCTGTTATTGTTGGTTGGCTAACTTGCGACCATAACGAGGTAATCATTTGTGGCATTGTACTTCGATACCACACGGAATGTGTAAACAGCACCTTCTATTTGTTCTCAGCAAGTCTGAGCCACTATACCAGCATAACAATGAACACATGCACGAAAGAAAGAAAGAAAGAAAGAAAGAAAGAAAGAAAGAAAGAAAGAAAGAAAGAAAGAAAGAAAGAAAGAAAGAAAGAAAGAAAGAAAGAAAGTTCTTCCTTCTTTTCGGAAGACAATTTTCGAGGAGCTCTTCAGCGAGTAAGGTATCGACGAACTCTGTAAAGTGTCATCGGCGAACCGATGCGCGCGCTATGCAGCAGAGACAGACAACAATAAACACGGAAACGAGGCACAGCAAAGGCTTCGACGAGAGGCGCTTTCGACGAGAGGCGAACGGAGACGCATGCTTTTCATTTGCATATCACCGCAAACCGCGAGCTCTCGCGATGCACGAGCGGCGGACGACTCGAAGAGTTCGAGAAGCGGCGACATTATGCAAACGCCGAGTGCTGAGAGAGTTGAGCCGCTGATGCCCGCGCTCCTCTTTTTCGAGCCTCGATCTCGCGCACGCTCAATCGAGCAGTCGACGAATCTCCAAGCGCCGGAACAACGACGCGGTTGCTGTAGACTCGCCAAGTTACGCATGACAAAATGCGGTGATACTGGCTTTGAGAGCGCTGCAACGTGATCATCTTGACTTGAACGGGTTGATTGCGAAGTTTCCCACTAGGTTCAGTGACAGTCAGATTTATAAAAAGATCAGACCTGAGGGACTCTCTAGTTTCTTAAAATTGCAGCGCGACCAAGACGATGACAGGAGACACATGAATCACACAGACGAGCGCCGATTCATGTGTTTCCTGTCTTCGTCTTGGTCGCGCTGCAATTTTAAGAAGCATGAACCAACTAGCCCAAGTCAAAATTCTGCTGCTCTAGTTTCTGCCGCGCGTGCGTGCGCAGCGCGTTTCTTTCTCTTTCTTTCTTTCTTTCTTTCTTTCTTTCTTTCTTTCTTTCTTTCTTTCTTTCTTTCTTTCTTTCTTTCTTTCTTTGTGAGTGAGAGTGAGTGAGTGAGTGAGTGAGTGAGTGAGTGAGTGAGTGAGTGAGTGAGTGAGTGAGTGAGTGAGTGAGTGAGTGAGTGAGTGAGTGAGTGAGTGAGTGAGTGAGTGAGTGAGTGAGTGAGTGAGTGAGCGAGCGATATGAGGGAAGAATTCTTATTTACCCGTTCGTAGCAGAACCTTTCGAAAAAAATCGATACGGCTTCCTCAGAACTACGGAGCTATCTACGGAGCTACGTTCCCCACCGCCACCCATAATTTCGATTGCAACTTTTTTCTGCGGAACCAATGCCGATGTCGTTATCATTATCTCGTCAATCATATCCCCCCCACTCTCTATCAATCTGCCTGCGAGATAGCTACTATACGCCTGTCAGATATTCGCACCATCTAAAGACGAAGCGCACAATGCCCTTTTCTTAGATCAACGTAATAACGTCTATCTTCAATGCTACACGGCGTAAGTCTCGCCTTGGGTCATGACGTCACCTTAATAGCCATTATTGGTATATCAGATATTCTCGAGACCAATAAGACTTCACGAAGCAATGAAGCAATAACGTTTCACGTTCCCCAAACCTTATATTTGAAGACCAGACTAGCTTTATATGCGAGAAGGATATAGTATAATACACTAGCTGAAACTTGGTAAATACGCGTCGGCACTTGTTTAAAGAAAGAAATAGGCAAATTATTTAGAATATTTTACTATAACTCGTCCTTATTGTCCACTAAAAACGCCCACACGATCCATGCACTGCCTTTCCAAGCAAAGCACAGATGCTGTCAGAAAAACTATAACAACGAAAGGCCTGCAAATGCTGAAAAGCACTCCGGCACCCGATACACGCATGCATGCCTTTTAAGCCGTTGCTGCTCTCCCCTTAGTACCTTTTTTTTTTTTTCTGAATGTTCACCCTTCTAAGTGCACCAGGACAGTACCTACAAGAGAGCAAAAAAAAAAAAAAAAGACTTTTTGAATTCCGTAAGCAACAGGAAACTCCCTGCAATCGTGACTGTGAAGAGACTGCGAAAGCATGAGCGGCGAATGGCGGAGAATTCGCTTACTAACCAAAATCTTTGTGCGTTCGGATTGCCGCTTTCCACCTTCACAGAACCTCCCTCCTTTCCTTTCTCGACTCCAGATGCACTTTACCAAGCCCTACCATACAAGCTACGCCTTTAGAAGTATAAACCATGCCATTGGTCGCGCGCATAAAAGATCCCTGGCGCGTAGGGGGGAGGCCGACTTAATGATCGATGAAGCCAATAAACCACCATGCCGCCTCTGACCGGCGCAGCTCTTCTCCCTTATACCGAACCCTTTTCGCGTAGGGAGCATAAGAGGCCACGCGATGCATGCTGGACATCGAGGTGCTTTTAGGCCCAAGAGTACAGAGCCCGAAAGAATGCGGCGAGGCACAACGCCCACCGGGGTCGCGGGCACAAAGTGCGCCGCGTGGCAAGACGTAAAAGAAACACAAGGCTCCAATCCCTGGCATCGGCCTCGGGAGAGCGAAAGCACTCTACCCTGTCCTAGAACACGGAGGTAGAGTTTGGTGCTTAGCGTTTCGAACGCGATGCTCGCAGCTAGTGAGAGGCTGCCGCCAGTTCTTGCACCCTCGATGTGCTAGAGGGCCTCCAACGGAATACTGTATGCTATTTCGTATTGGTCCTCCCTGTGTTGCGAGTTCTGCTTGTCAAGGCAAGACTGATCTATCGGGGATTCAACATTGACTAATCAGAAGCAATCAGGAATCAGGGATAGTATTCCGTATTCGAGAATGGTCAGGAATTGGCCAATGCTGCCTGCCAATGCAGAAAATAATAACGGAGGACGAGCACAGAAGTGTCTTCCGTATTCAGTGGTAAGGTACAGGCCCCCTGCATGGAGATCAATCACTGGGCTCGTTTTCTTATACAGAAGTCAAATTATACTAATCTGCATAACTAGCTATACTCACGTATCTGCTACCACAAGTAGCTTTTGAATGCATGTGCTTTCACGGTAAAAGCGATACCGACAAATTCCCTTAATATCCTCCCTTAATATCCTCCCTTAATATCCTATCTGCCTTCTTTTCTCACGTCACGTTGAACATGTTCCGAACGCATTTTCTGAAACGTTGTATACGCGCAAGCTTTGCCGAGAGGCCGACATAGACATTCCCATATAGACTTCGCTAAAGATATTCCCGGGATGAACTTACCGAGGCAATCCAACACCAGTTGCTTCGCAAGCAGCATTCCAGTACAGGAAAACCAACCCGACATTCCTATTCCCACACTATAACTTCGACACACCAGACTTTGCGTGCGCACACACATCCTTTAGAGAAGCATCGGCAAAATGGAAGAACTCGAAGCCGCCTTCATCGACGCGATGGATGCGCGCCCTTTCAGTTTTCTTCAATCCGCGCTTGGTAGACGACCGGTGTGTTTACATATCTTCGTCTGCGACTGCACCTTTAGGCGTTTCGCTGCAAGGGTGCACCCATAATGCTGCGAGCAGCGACGGGACGGCGGGAGCTTGCGTAAATGCGCCGCGCAAACAAGCGACACACTTCTCCGTGCGCGAAGAAGGCCAAGGCGCAAACAAACGACGCTCGCTGCAGCGCCTATTTCTATCGCGAGTGGGGCAAACGGCCAGAAAGAGAGATGGCATGATGCTCGCAGGAGAGAACTGAATCGCAGTATATACAGATGCTGGTGCCGCCCTACCTATACCTCTAATCTCCCCTACACCGAAGGAGCGCCAAGCTAGAATTCTCATGACGGCCCTGGTGAAAACAGTATGTAAGCGCGCTCCAGACCGTCGAGAGAGAGAGTTATTTTAAGGAAGGCACAGAGGTCGCTTGTGCGCATCGCATTGCCGTGCTCCCTGATGAGTTGTAGGAATTAGCAGCTTTGCCAAGATCAAACCGCTACGTGCGTCTCTCTCAAGAAAAACGACCGAAGAAAGTGCAGACGCACGAATATTCCATGAGTGGTGTGTGTGTGTGTGTGTGTGTGTGTGTGTGTGTGTGTGTGTGTGTGTGTGTGTGTGTGTGTGTGTGTGTGTGTGTGTGTGTGTGTGTGTGTGTGTGTGTGTGTGTGTGTGTGCGTGCGTGCGTGTGTGTGTGTGTGTGTGTGTGTGTGCTCAATAGAGAGAGAGAGAGAGAGAGAGAACGAGAAAGAAAGAGAGGGGGGGGGGGGCAGTGAATCGCTTCTTCAGTAACTGTCTTATTTATAAAACGTACAGCCGAAGAATCGATTCACTGCCCAGTCGATATGCACCAAGAAGCCCGGACTGCTCTCAGGAGTACGAGATGCTCCTGCACACAGAAGGGGGCGCTTATTGTACGTACGTACATATACAGTGGGCTACGCTTGCTGGACAGATTACGCGATAATGCATCCGGCACATTGCGCGCTAAGGTGTGCCGGGATTTTTCACCCAGATAAGACTCGCGGAAGGCGCCCGCTTGCCAGGTGCACTGGGACTCAAATCGCATGCAAGTATCGACTTGCCAGCAGTCGGAGTAAACAAGAGCGTTTAAGACCACTTCCTGAAAAAAAAAAAAAGGATGAGAGATCAAGGAGGAGATTCAGAGAACCGGTGTCGTTGGAGGTGCAGGTAAACACAGAATGTAAAAACAGGGGCTCGAATGAACAAATAAAAGATCACACATAGATATCCCAAAACCCAGGCTATAATGAACACAACGAAACCTTGGGCGGCCATCCCTGGCCTGCCCGTTTGAACGGGAGCTCCCCGTAGAGGGCATCATATCACAATCACCGTCGATGAGGCTGTATTTCGTGATGTCAGAAATTCTCCTCATTCTTAATTACATCGTGACAGGCACTCTAGATAACAATGGGTACGAAATTAGCGCTCGCAATGACGAAAGGACCGTAATGAAGGTCTGTAATGATTTAGCATAATTACTTGCGATATAAAACCAGCACAGCTGCGCTTCTTTGAGAGATTCTGTTTCTTCCTGGGAAAACGTGCGGACCTTGATTCCCTACCGGAAAGGTTAAGTTCGAAGTATGGCGACCCAGATGCTCAACTAAATTGGCACACGAACGTCGCCATAGACTGAAATTTTCCAGCTGCAGACAACGGCTTATTTCAAGCGTAATCAACCTATGTCAATCGACGGCTCTCTTTACACGTGCACCATGCTAAAATTATTCGTCGCACGTAGAACCATCTGTCTGTCCAAACTGTATCGTTGTTCCAAGAAATGCCACGTACTCAATTACTAGCGTTGTTATGAAGCCCGCACCACGTTCGTCTCCCACACACTTTGATTTTCGCAATACGTAAGCGGTCGCTGCATTCTAGCCGACTTTCTTCCATTTTGTTTAAATTTACGTCTTTGGGTATAGGTTTATCCGGTGAGAAATTTTTCCGCCTTCAGCATATAGCAGTGCATCAATAATTTAGCACATAGGCTCGAAATGGGGAACTTATGTACGAAACATGCCAACTGATGTCAAACTGAATACTGACGTAACCAACAAAAATTTCAATAAAGATACGTTGAATTAGAATTATTCCTGCTTTATATAAACCAGGATTCTCCCCACCACACCGGGGTTCACAGCCCACCGCTTTTGCTATTCCTAGACCGCCCACCAACTGACCCATTTCAATACTGAAATAATATGCGCCTGAGGTACAAAAAAAAATGCAATCGTTACGCGTGCGCAACGCAAGCACGTCTCCCCATACATCGCCTGGTTATGCAATATCCAGTCTGAATGTGTCGCCTCGTGGCTTCAAATATGGCCCCCACTGGTTCGAGTGCTCGAACACAAGCTCCCTCGCTTCCGTTTTCAATGCTCATGCGCTGCGGGCGAAGGATGCCCGTAATATCGCTTCCAGAAATGCACAACCATGAACGCTCATTGCATCTTCGTTTTATTTAGGAGCTACCACTGTGCACCATACAGCGCGGCACCGAACCATATTTGTGATGAAAATGTGAAAGTGTTGAACATAACAGCGCGCAGGACACCCTCCCCCTCTCCCCTTCCTCCATCCCGACCCCCCCCCCCCCTCCCCTTTCCCCAGCTTGGCAAATGTCCACCGCTCAAAAATTTCTGGGGAGAACACTGATATCTATAAAACAGCCATATTTCGGACAAATAGTGCCCACTCCCGCGAATTAATGAGCTAACGCGACCGAAATACGTCCCTCAGGCATCTTTCTCTTTTATTTTTCATTCATGCCCCGCAAGTCACTACAACTTCTCTTTCATTCCTCACAAAGGACGACAGGGAAAACGAGAGAGAGAAATAAAAGGAACACGCTGAAGAAACAGCGCGAACACACAAGAGACGAGGACGAACAGAGGCAGTTCGGCAGGAACGCGGGCGCCACGGCAGCTGCGCGAAGAGTGGAGGAAGAAATGCACGCACGGACAAAAGGGCACATCAAAGAGGAGCGCGGCGCACAGCACTGAGGAAAGAGGAGGCACCGCCAGAGGGGAATGACGGCCACGCCCGAGTCAGGACCCCCAGCGGACGTGGGCTCAACAAGCAGATCGATGGGCGAAAGCGAAAGACCGGGTAGAGCACGTGTTGAGGGAAAGCGCAAGAACTGGGGTAAAAAAAGGACGACGCCAGCTGCTTCTGCTTCGCCTTCGCCGCAAGAAGCACAGGTGACGAGGGGAAGCCGCCTTCTCTTTTAGAGAGGAAACGCTTGGGCGATCTCTTGAAAGACGAGGAATGCCACTTTCGAGGGTCGCCCGCCGCGATGAACACTATGCTGTAAATTAGTGTTTCCACGATGGAACAGTGCAGAAGTGGCAGGTTTTTTAGGCGTGCACAGGGACTACAGAACGCTAAAACGCGCCTTAGCTGTATAACAAGGCTCGCCGCCTTGACCAAAGCCACGTAATAAGCCCTCGATCTTTAAGCCGCGTTGTGTATCGCTTACATTAGCTACGCTCAATAAAGCGCGGTACAGTGAGTGTTTGCTACTAGGGGCGACGGACGGACGGACGGACGGACGGACGGACGGACGGACGGACGGACGGATGGACGGATGGACGGATGGATGGATGGATGGATGGATGGATGTTAGGAGCGTCCCCTTTGGTAGCCCGCGGGCCACCAAGCTCTACCTTTATTTTTTCCTCTACAAACGTTTGTTTTCCCGAATCACACAGATTTTCACAGCTAATATTTCTCCTCGCCTACCTATTTTATTTATTATCGTTCCGTTGTGAAGTAACAATCTTGCCCGAACTAACTTGCGTTTCTGTTTGCTCCATACCTTTGCGCCACCGTTCGTTTTCACTGTAGGCGTCACCAAGCGGCAGGATCAGAGGACGAAAGAAAGTACGATTGTCCAATACATCGTTAACTCGAACACACGCGCTGCTTGCTTATTTGTGTTCTATGTGCTTGAAACGTGGCATAAGGTGACTTATATGGACGAAGGAGAACGGAGGCGTCATTCTAGAACGTATAAAATCGTCCTGCAATTGCAGCAGACGACCTGGGCCCGTATTCACAAAATCAACTTACGACAAAAATGCTCGTAAGAGAAAATTTCAGCCAGTCCCGATGCTGGACATATCATTACAGAAGCCGACTGACCAATGGCAAAACGCACTTACGAAAGAGAAGTTTTGTGAATTCGGCCCCTGATCTCTGCGCTAGCACCTTCTTGCGCACATGTATGATGGCATCGGCACAGCTTCAGCCGGCACTCATTGTAGCGAGAGCGCCAGCAGAGTGAAACCAACTCGTTAAGCCTTTCGTTCCCTTTCTCTTCTTCCTATGCCCGTAACGCTGAGCCGTACTCACGACAAGGGCTGCGGAAATAGCGCCATTCCATTAACCGAACCACAATTATTCCCTACACAATGATGATTGTGGTTCGGTTAAGGAAAGGACGCTAACTTCTGCCGCCCACGTCGGGAGCACGGCTAAGCGCTCGTGGGTGTAGGGGAAAGAAGGAAATCAAAGAGACAGAAAGGGGAGAAAAGCCGTAGTGTAGGGCTCTGGAAATTTTGGCTATCTGGGATTCATCAACGTGCACTGATAACGCACAGCGCACGGGCCTCTGGCATTTCCGCCTCCATCGAAAATGCGACCGCCGCGACCGGAATCGAACCCGCGCTTTTTTGGATGGCAGCCGAGCGCCATAACCACTACACCACTGCGGCAGGCTAAAATGGTGTGCGATGCTCTGTGCAGATACGCGCTGGTGCCAAGGGTACTCGAAGCGCGCACTGCAGGCACACCGCGCGAGCCTCCCACAAAGCAACCAATGAGAATACGTAACGTTGCGAAAAAACATGGGAACACCCGACGCGTTTACGCACACCCGGCGCTCAGCAGCCGGCGCTGAACAACATATCCGTTGAGACCGGAGAAAGCACGATGCACGTATGAAGATCTCGCAAACAAAACGAGAAAAAATAAAAAAGCGGGAGAACACGCGTTTGGGGCGTTTAAACGGTCGTAAAGCAACTGGTAGTATAGGGGGACGCCACCGTTTACACACAGTGTATCTTGTTTTGGAGATGCTTTCTTTTCTTATCGTTCCCTTCTTTTTACGCCGCGCACGGCGGCCACAAGGGAACATGACGGGCACACGAAAGGCTATAAAAGACCAGCGGAGAGTGCGAGACGCCCCGGAATAGCGGTGAAAAAGAAAATAGAAGCAACTTGCGATGAAGAGGAGCAGGGCTTTTAGAGCTATGCCGGCACTTCATCAGCTGCGGCTCGTGAGCCTCTGCTGCTCTGTTCCAACTTCAAGACACCTCATTTTTTTTTTCCTTTTCGCTTTTTTAAGGCACGGTGGGAGGTGCAGCTCCCTCACTCAGACAGGCTTCGTTATGCAAAATAAGAAAAAAAAACCACTTAACAAAATAGGAGAGGACGAGAAAGCTCTATAGAATAGAACGACGTCGAGGTTTCGTGGTGCCGAGGTCCAAGAGTGCGCTGTTGCGTGCGACCGTCCCTGAGGAGCGACCCGTGCAAGGGCCGATAGCGAAGAAGCAAGAATGCGAGCGCCACTCTGTTATTGCCGTATAAAGCGAAAAAACAAGGGGTCGCGCTAAGGGCAGCGGCCGTATCCCAGGACAGCTACCGTTTGACCCCATCGTCGTTCATCGCCCGAGCTGAGCATAAACTCGGCATATACACATATCCAGCTCTTCGCGGGGAGACATAAATGCAGCAATTCTGGAGCTTCCCTACACGCGAAAGTCCAATTCTACTCCAGCAAGGCCCGCTGGTAAGGGCTTCACTGATTTGCGCGAGCTTTATACGGTTATATTCATTATACAAGTGGGCCGGCTCTTGGCAGGATGCAGCTGCTGGGAGGTGACGCTCCTCAGTGGCTGCTAATACCTAGTCCATTAGCCGTTATTGCACAGATGGACCGGAGCTCACCATTGCAAACTCCCATCGCTCGAGGTTGGCGAGTTTCCAATCGCGCCGCCGGTCACACCCCGTGAAATGATGCAGTTCGTGAAGGAGCATGCCTTATAGTAACACGGGCGAAACTCTTTCGCCCGTGTTACTATAAGAAAATAACCTTCATCGCATGAAGACACTCCGTGGTTACTCTGCTGCGAAGCCCACCTGTAGAGCTCCACTGGACGCGGTGTGTGTGTGTGTGAAAAACTTTTATCGATAAGAGTTTGCCGGCCCACAAAACCCCTTTACATAGGGGGAGTCCTTATTCCGAGACCACGCTGGACAAGGCCGCCACCCGCGCCCGTTGGACTACAGCCCTTCGAGACTCCATTCCCGAGAAATTGAGTACGGCTGCCTCCCATGCCTCTCTAGTAGGGGAAGGGTTAGGGGGAAGGGAAGAATTCATCTGACATGCCCACACCATGTGTCAGTTATATGAGACTTCCCCAGATTGAGGGCACCGCCCATAAACTTTCGGGTCAAAATGTTTGACGATTGCAGGTGTTGGTCTGCAGCTCCCCAGTGCTAGCACGGGAACCCATGTGTCTCTCGACCGGAGAAGGAGAGATAGGGATAACAGATATTATCCGGGGGAAAGACTGATCACAATCCTGGCTCTAGGTCCGAGAGGCAGGAGCCGCAGCGGGGCACATGGTGGTCGAAGGCCCCCTAGGTACAGGGTTAGCTTCAAGGCGGTGGCGCTGGGACGCAACGGGGTATGGTGAAGAGCCCCGACGGGTCTAAATATTTTGCGTAATATCCGGTCCCGGGAAAGTCGCTTCTCTTTGGCTACTCTCTTTCACTCCCTCCTCCTCCCCAACGACGCTGCTTCCGAGTGTGTTCAGAAATTGGTCCGACAATGCTAACCACTGACCGCGGTCTCGGTCTGCAGCACTCGTGTCGCAAAAAGGATGCGAGACGCGCAATCCAAGGGTGTATATGTAGCCGAGAATGCCTCCAGAAATGTCGCCTGCTTTCGGTACAAGTATTCACTGCGTATGTGGACATGGCCAGACTGCCGATGATGGACGATGATCGGCAGCAATCCTCTTGAAAGTGCAGTGTATTTTTTTCAGATTAACATCACGGCGCTCTTACAAACTCATACTGTCAAGGCCGAACATCGAGTCGAGGCATGTTGGAGAACACGGGAGTGTAGACAGACAACGAGGTAGATAAAATCACAGGGGCGTTATCGCATTCTGTCTGCGTTGAATGGGGTATAGGAAGTAGCGCTCGACAGCAGAGCACCAAAATTAATCGACCATACAGCGGCGGTGCAGAAACAATTTGCTGCCGGGCACCCATGCATCTACGCCTCTTGCGTTATCATTATTATCATGTGGTCCCATTACCACACTGTTTTAATCTCGCACCCGCGTTGTGGGCAAGCGTGCAGATACATAATTTCTACCTCAGCTAATATATCCTGTCGGCGCGGCGAGCAAGAAGACTACGGACTTGATGACGTCACAGCCAAAGACGGAGGTAACCATGCAATAAGGGCGGCAGAACGCTATCAACCCCCAGACTCCGCCAAAGAAAAAAAGAAATTTCTGTCCCACCGCAATCGACGGAAATTGCGGCTCATACAGTCTGTATGTCCAAGATGACTGATATGCGATGACCGAGAGGCCAAAGATACTGCGTCCACACTAACCTGCACGTCAAGTGATATCGTATACGTATACGGCAAACAGCAGCGCCCTTGATGTGGTCATCACCCACGCATGCTAGGCGTGACAATGTCTCACGGAGCCTCTGCAACGGCGAGTGCAACGAGTAACATGGAACACGACCGTGCGCTATCCTTCTTTAAACAAAATTCCATGGAGCAATGGACGCAGAACTCCACCCATGGAAACTCTAAGATAACTCTTACCTTCCACTATTGAATACAGTTTAATACATATATAAAACACGTACAATGTATCTGCAGCAACGATTGCATCGAGGTCACGTGCCACACTGGAAAGGCGAGCACGTAATATTCCACGTCTCAGCACAGGAGAGCACCTGGCCGAGCGGAAGTGTGCGTGTATATACATACGTGACTCGCCATATCAGCAGTCTGGAGCACGTATATATACACCGCGCGCTCGGACGATAAATTGCCCGGGCCATCAGTCAACTCTCTTACGCCGTGCCCGCCTGGCCGCCAAAGCCACAGCCGGCCTACTTATCTGCCGAAGCACTGCTGCACTGTCACGACCTACCCTTATCGCACCTCCGAACGTCGTCAGATGGCAATAACAAAACTTAATAACGCCGCATCGCGAGCGTACACGACCGTCAACCATCGTGAGGATACGCTAGCTTGATACATAGTGCACTGTATTCGAGAGTCCACGAGAGCTTAAACGTGGAAGTGAGTCGTGTAGCCCAAGCATCAGCAGGCGTCTGATGTTCGGCAAGCCGTACGACCACATTATTTCACACCTTCCCGAAAGACAGAGGGAGGGAGGGAGGGATACGTAATTTAACTTGCGAAAGCGTTATTGCTTTTCCCTGGCGTTCGAACACGGGACCTTGAAGTTTAAATGCCGAAGGTCTTGGTTTCTACCCACGTGCCATATGCTGTCCAATGTCCATATCACTGTTACATTCGACCTTCAATGAACACATGTGCCGCGCCAAGGAATGCGTGTGTGCGCTCAAGTGACTTTATATAATATAGTCCAACACACAGCCGATCACGAGCCAGTTAACGCTTTCGCCTTAATAAGTGCTTGGGTTTCAGGCACAAAAACCACAATACGATCTAGAGGCACGCCTTTTCACCACCAGAAAAATGCGTCCGCCGCGGCCGGATTCAAACCGATGATTTGCGCGTCAGCAGCCAAGCCTTGTGTTGCCACGGCAGATGGTGGAGGAGGAGGAGGGTGGGGGCATACTCCCAATATCGCAACGTAATAACGATACGTAGCGTTTCACACGTGGATGCAGGATGTCCAGTGAACGAAGGATGAGGGCGTCTTCTATAGCACGCAGAATCCAGCTACATAGCATGCGTTTCTCAAACTGCAGAATCCAGCTACATAGCCTGCGTTCCTCAAACTGCAGAATCCAGCTACATAGCCTGCGTTCCTCAAACTATTACATTTTCTTCAAACATGGTAACCTTATATAAGTCTTCTTAACAATAAGCCACTCTCGCTTTTTTTTTTATATGCAATTTTTCCGTTACGCCAAGTACACACAACAGTTCAGCCAACGTACAGTCTGTTTCATACTTAGGGGAAATCTCGGAGCACCTTGCAGCGCGACTCAACCATGTGGCCAACGGGATGCGGCCTCAGTTAAAGGCTGCACGCATAGAGCATCTGCGCCTCCGTAAGGAGCTGCTGCTCGCCGACTCCAGCGCTCGCCGCATCATGGACGCAACGCGTTTTAAGGCGCTCCGAGATTTCCCCTAAGTATGAAACAGACTGTACATCCGCACATTCAAAAAAGGAAGAGAGAGAGAGAACAGCCCACGTTTAAACATCAAAGGGCGACGGTTCGTCCCACGACTAAGAATTTTACTCTGAACACTTAAAACTGTGATAACTGCACAGGCCAGCGAGCTCAATCCACACCTATGCTAACGCCGCATAGCCAAAAATTAAGCAATAATATTTGCAAGAGATATCTGACACAGAGAGCTGGACAGCGATAACTACTTTATTTCACGCAGTCCTTTCAGCGTACGTCACAGCGACAATACAGTTTCACTAGTGCGTCAATAACCCCCTCCCCCCCCCCCTCAAAAAAAAAGAAAGAAAGAAAAGTGGTATTTTTATTCACCTTTATTGACGACAAACCTTACCCTTGATGGTGTAACGTGCTAGCCGCGCGACAAGGCCGCATTTATATAGCCATAAAAGGTGCTTTAATTAATGTTGAATATATGCACATTACACTGCAGAAGATCTACCAGCATACCGTCCCGCTTTGCTGCACACAACTTCGCCATCGTCAAGATACGGAAGACCACACAAAAGGGGGCGGACCCACCATGCCGCAGCGGTGCCATTAGCGATTGTTGCCCCCGCGCTGTACGGTAGCAGCAAAGAACATAAAAAAAAAAAAAAGGACCGACAGCGCAAACGACGATGACAGCGTCACGCCCACCCCTACGCGGCTGGCGACGACAGGCATGCAAGGAGAGGGGACAAGCAATGAACGCAACTCCTTGCCCAGAGCATTGCACAGTTTGCCTGCAGGACGTCAGAGCGGTGGTCCCGAAGGGGCTCGGTGGCAACAATCAAACGGCGACAGAGCAAACGGTGGCCACGCAGCAAGAAGGCGACGCCGCCACGAAAACGACGAATATAATGATCCGTATAGCGCGTATAACGCCATGGTGTATGGCAAACAAACACGAAAGAGGGACGACAAAAAATCTCAATCGCGAGCTTTGTGTACGTAAGTATATCCTCTACAAAAGATACGTGCTCGCTGAGAGCCGGACAATCGGCAAAGCGAGAATCGTTGTCACTGCAACGCCAAATAGGAAATTGAGGTCACTGCGATTGTTAGCGCTCATGCGAAATCAAAACAGAAGGGCGAAGCCCTATACCGTATATGTACCCTTCCGTCACTCTTGCTTTCAGCGTGCTTCAAAGATCGGTCGACCAAACGTGTCACGCTGAACCCCGTATAGGAGTTTAGATTAAGCGCATGGAATTGACAGGCAATTCCTATAGCTCTCGCGCTTGTAAGAGCGTTGATTTTGCAGCGCCTAGGCAAAGCACTCTCCAGCAGAATTTTGGAGTTCACGAAAGCTAAGCGCATAATGAATTTTCAATTAGAACATTTAGTATCGACACAGTTCTTCACCAAAGTGGAAAGCAAGGCTAACAAACCAGTAAAAGAGGGCCTCGGAAGTCTGACGCTGAGGTAAGTTATAGTGAAGGACATCGCAAGTTCAGGATACGGCACTGTGAACAGCGCGAATCTCAGAACCTGCATTATGGTTCACGACAACGTCGCGACAAGACAGAACTCCGAGACCGCGCACCACAGAGCGCCTTCAGTTCCGCTGATTCCGATACATTGTACGTGTTCGGCATATTTAGGTCCTCTATTTCCCTTCCCCCACCCCCTATAAACACACACACACACAGCATACAGCGAAAGGGATGCGTGCAAATTTACAAAAGCAAGCAGATAACGCTTCTCAAAGCGGTTTGCACGAATGATACCTCGCAAAATATGATAGTCGACGATATAATTGCGGGTGCAAATGGATGGACACAGCGTTTCTTCGGGGCTAAAAATACAGAGTGTACTCTTTATACAGACACTACAGGTATTTCGTACAAATGCGATGACAGTAGGTCATTTGTCGCCTTCGCACAGGAACGCTATTTCGAGACAGAAATACTTTGCCGTGCTGCAAATGAATCAACTTGGCTAATCAGAAAAAGCTTACCTTTTTCATTATAAAGTCAAGGCTACTCATTTATACTGGAAAGGCACCATATATATGTATAATTTGAGATAGCAATAAATGGATTTCAATGTCGATATGCAAAGTGGGCGTACAGTACGCGCCGGAATCGTCTGCTTGACTGCGTTAAACTTCGTAGAGGAGCACTCAAGCTGAACTGGCCAATCCACTAACGACCGCCTACGTGAGCATGCGCAACCCACGAAAAATGAAACTGGCTCGCACCTACCGGTTCACTGCAATTCATCCACGTGCGAACCGTCGTTATATTGTGCCAAGATCCTCAAGTGAAGTCATGACATCGTTGCGAGAGTGCTGGCTGATACATGTTTTATAAAGAATTGCACGACGTTAATTTTCTAACCGAGCGTCTATTGTGTTGCAGAGCAACGAATTTGCTTTCTCGGCGATATCGCTTTTGACGTGCACATCTGCGCACGTGCTGCACAGCTGGATATATATATATATATATATATATATATATATATATATATATATATATATATATATATATATAGAGAGAGAGAGAGAGAGAGAGAGAGAGAGCGCAGTTGTTCCGTGACTAAACAGGTTGGTAGTATGCGCTTGCCCTTTCTTTATAATTGATTCGTTCAGGACAATATAGAGAATTGTCTTACAAAGCCAGGACACGGCTAAAGGCAAGCATTGCCTGACTGCGCCGTGCCACACATGGAGCAGCAGCGGCGGCGGCGCGACGCGAAAACTAAAGATCAATAAACTTTTTTAAACAGATTAAACGTACAATTCACGTAAGAAAGGTTACGACAAGTACAACTTTATACAGCTTTCCTGAAAATTATGTTGTTATGTGGGGTTTAACGTCCCAAAACCAGCTCTGATTATGAGAGACGCCGTAGTGGAGAGCTCCGGAAATTTTGACCACCTGGGGTTCTTTAACGTGCATTGACATCGCACAGCACATGGGCCTCAACATTTCGCCTCCATCGAAATGCAGCCGCCGCAGCCGGGATTCGATCCCGCGACCCTCGGATCAGCAGCCGAGTACCATAGCCACTAGACCACCGTGGCGGGGCTTCCTGAAAATTATGTGCATCCAGTACTTTACTCGCTGTAATAAACGTGCACCGACAAGAGCACTATATAATGCGCATGGTCAAGGCGTAACGAGAGAGAGCGACGAAGACAAGCGCGACACGAGATGTAACGCCGTCTGGCAAGCAATGCAGCCGAGAAACCGCCGCCTCACGCCCGACCGAGGCAAATTAAATCTACAGGGGTGGGAGCGTGAGAGACACGGGAAGGCAAATGGCATGGCATGCATGGCACCGTATGGCACAGGAAACGCAGCGGCAAAGACCGCCTGCGGGAGGACGGTGGTATATCACCGCGGCTCGGTCGTTGCCGCAGGGCTGAGCAAAACGGAAAGAGTATAACCGATACGAACTCGACACCACGCATCTCCTTCGGCGCAATGCCGTGGCCCGTGGAAGGAAGGGGGGTAGGCAGGGCAATAACAGGCGGGCAGCGTTGCATCAGCCTCGAGCCGGGCGTCTAGCTGTGACGAGAGCGGCTCGTCATGGACACGGCAAATGAAATCATCGTGCTCGAGACGACGAGGGGGGAGAAAACGAAGATGCGCGTCGCCGCAGGGAAAACATCACTTCCGTATTATACAAGGGCGGGTCAGGAAGGAAAAAGATGCGGAAGAAGGAAAGAACAAAATACTGGAGCGTCACGTGACAACTTTTAAGCCTGTGCATGGTCACGAGAAATAGGACTAATACTAGGTCCATTCTTTACTGGCCGCGGTAGCCTCGCGTATGGTGCTGGCATGCCAGGCTCAAGGTCGCAAGATAAAAGGATTACGTCCTAATCGAATCTGCATTTCGATGGGGACAGAATGCAGAAAACACCTCGGTACAAGTTAAATAACATCACATGGTGATGTTATAGTCAGGTTAAAGAACATCACGTGGTAAACAATACGAGGCACGCCGTATACGGCATGCCTCGTGATCGCATCGTGGTTTCGGCACGCAAAAATCTCATAATTTGTTATTGCTACAACGTTCATTCATTCTTCGTATTCATATGATTAAGCGTTCCATCCCTGAAAGCAGAATCATGCCCTCTTCACGCATATCGAATCGCACCGGTAATCCGCCTCAAGTCGCAATATATACCACTCACCCGGACCACCACTGTGCTTTTCAAGGCTCCTCCTAGAACAACTATCCCCACACCATCTTAGAAATCGCCAACTCATGCGCATTCTCGGAAGATGTTGCAAGCGCGCGTTTCCAATGTCTTAATTACCAACCATCACGCAACACTCCTCGAATCGAGTATTTCACGAAACCGAAAGTGAAGCGAGAATGTAAAAGAGGCGCTCGTTTGACACAGGCTCTCCTTTCGGCTTCACGTGACAGATGAGCGCTCTAATTTCTAGCTGTCGAGAAGGTGCGGCGAGCGATCCGCAACGCCCTATCGTGTCAATGGCATCACATTGCAGGCTGCCGTCGCAAATCGAAGAATTCTTTGACACTGCAACCCCGTAAAGGCTTTGCTTGCCGTAGCCAACCCGGCCATCTCGCAGTAAGGCGGTGTCGGATGATATTCGTTGGCTATACAGAAACAACAGTTCCGAAATAATAATAATAATAATAATAATAATAATAATAATAACTGTGGTTTGGTTATGGAATGGACGATAATTTCTGCAGCCCACGTTGGGAACACTGCGAAGCGTCCGTGGGGGCAGGGGAAAGGGAATCAAAGACAGAAAGCAGAGAAATGCCGTAGTAGAGAGGTCCGGAAATAATGACCACCTGGGTATGATAACGTGCACTGACAACGCACAGTACACGGGCCAGCGGCATTTTTCGCCTACATCGAAAATGCGACTTCCGCGGCCGGGACCGAACCCAGGTTCCTTTTTCTTTTTTCTTTTTCGTGACTAGCAGAGCACAATAACCACTACACCACCGCGGTAAAAATATGTAGGGGAGGAACTTGCGTTCCTGGCAAGATGGCAAGATGGGTGGAACGCACAGAAATCTTTCGGAATATTCGAATCACCTCGATTATTCGAAATGTTCGAATACCTCATTTTCGAACCGAATACGAATGTTGAGAATGTAAATATTCGACAAATATTCGACACTTTCGAATATCCCCACACCCCTACTGTTACGGTTACAAAGCTTCGCGCATGTTACGGCTGCCGAAATAAAATTACAACCCTTACGCGGGCACACCTAGTAGGCTGCGCGATGTGGCCGTATACTCCTGTGACGCCATCACAACGCAGACACGTCGACGGGTTAATGAACACGTAGCAGCTAAAGCGTGACAGCTAATACCTGTAAAGAGGACAACGAAGAAAAGCACGCGGCTACAAACGTGCACTGAACACACTCCGTATAAAGGACGGGATTTACGAGTAAAAGAGGAGAGCGCCTGTCATCGCCGAGTCCTCTAGTGCGCTTACGCATAAAACTGCAATGAAAAAGAAAAAAAAAACAACAACAGAAACTTCATACGACAGAAATCCGAAAACGAAGCACAAGAGAGCCGTGTAACGAGTTCCGAACGAGAAGCAGCCCATCGAGGGGAACGAGAAACCCGGGCGCCATCACGTCGTTCCACTCAGCTGTATGAGGGTGTCGAAAAAAAAAAAAAAAAGAAGAGCACAGATGAAGCGCGTAAACGTGAGTGCATTAGGGGGCCGCTCGCCGAGCGAAAAATGCAAAGCAGCGAGCGGAGGTATAGTCAGTGAAACTGCCTGATTGCCGCACCGTAGTGGTATACATCCCTTGCGCAGAAGTGAGGCTTCGTTGTAACGACGCGCGGCTCGGATGTGTCAGTCGTGCGGATGACGAGTTATTAGTGAACGGTGTAAAGGAACAAGCAAGCGTCTCAATCATGAAGCCAGTGTCACGCTTCAACCGTGCATTCGTCTGTGATGTTGATCATTTCTACACGTCTTCTCTTTTCTGCCAGCATTTCTGTCTTCTTTTAGTGTGAACAGGGTTAGCTGCCTGACAGGTGAAAATGGTTTATTTCTTGTAAGGCGTGTGCGCCCCACGTTGGGACAGTGGTTATGGTGTTTGACTGCGGACTCGAAGGACGCGGGTTCGATCCCGCGGCTGCGGCGGTCGCATTTCTGATGGAGGCGAAAATGGCAGCCTGTGTACTGTGCGTTTCCAGTACACGTTAAAGAACGCCTGGTCCGGAGCCCTAAGGGCCTATTCTCGGTCAGCCCGCACGCCGCTCCGCACGAGTGCGGAAGGGTGAAAACGGCTGTTAAAAGGATCGAATCGCGAAATATCGGATTTGGTGGGGCTTGCATGACCCCACCGACTTCAATAATTCGCGATTCGATCCGCTTAACAGCCGTTTTCACCCTTCCGCACGCTCTCCGTACGCGTGCGGAGCGGCGTGCGGGCTGACCGAGAATAGGCCCTAAAAGGGTCTGATTTCCGCCTGGTCCGGAGCTTTTAAGCTTTTAGTTATGTCGCTTCTCGCCGACAGAAAGTTGTATGCCAATCCTGAAGGCAATGCAGTCAGACAGTTCCGCTTCAGTTCGCGTCGACTAGCAACCACCTGGCACAGCCGCGCTCACTTAGCATACCTAAGTTACAGCCAGTGTGACCGACCACGCAAGACGACATCGGAGCTAGTTACGAGATTTGGGTCACATAATGTGACGTTACATCTAGTCACGTCACCTAGCAATTTCTCAGCAAAGCCGCGTTTGCATAGCCTAGCTAAGTGACAGGTAGCGTGATCACGTAAAATGACGTCACATGCAGTCACGTGACCCAAGTGACGCACCATGACGTCACAGCTAGTCACGCGACATTTTCCCGCCAGAATCATGTAACAGCTGATCACGTGACTTCGACAAGCTTGTAGAAGTCGGAAGAAGCTAGGTCGGCCAGAAGCTCCGCTGTTTGCAAACTGCCCACATTTTTTCAACGCTTTCAACGATCTCTTCGTCATATACATAGCTTGGCACTTATTGGCGGGGACCATTAAATTGTTGTCCTCAGTCCTGTATCGTCAGTCTATGTCAGGAGGTATGCTCTTCGGCTTTATGTGATTATTCGGTTTTCGCAGCGTACGTGATGCTCTGTGTACACTGTAGTCCGGTGTCTGGGTATACCCATTCCAGCTTTAACGGCTGCGACATCGGAGGCCCCTGTTGTATACTATCTCGTCAGCTGCATTTTGCTTGGCAATTGACCAAAAAGCTTCAGATTTTGTGCAGCACTTGAACGTAGCCGGAGGTTTGTGGATGCTGTTGTCCGCACACAACAGACAGTGGAGGGAGAGAGCGCTAGCGCAAGCGCTCCAAATCACGTTGGTCGAAAGCCATTGAGTTACGCCAGTCCGGCGCGCTGAGTTTCCCCTACCCGTTCGGTAGCCCCCCAACAACGGACAATACATATGGTTATGGGGCACGGCTGTTGCTGACCCGAAAGACGCCGGTTAGACACCGGCCACTGCGGTCGCATTTCAATGGAGGCGAAATGCCAGGCTGTGCACTGTATCAGTGCACAGTGCAATGCAGGTTAAAGAACACCAGGTGGTGGAAATCACCGTAGCTCTCCACTACGGGGTGCCGTGATCATAATCATTTCGTGATTTTTGGCGCGTGAAACCCCGTAAATTATTACCCAATCACATCATGCACTACGACGTTCTTCATTCATTCTTACTTTCCTTCCCCTGAAATCACGCGGAGCTGCACATAAGGGAAAGCCACTCGTCTCCACTGAACGAAAGTATTAGGCCACGCCAAAAACAAAACGTCCGTGGATCCGCCCGTTCCGTCCGTATATCGACGATGGCCGTTCACGCAGCTCCGCGAGACGGTGCCGCCACCGCCGCCTCGGACCCACGCGCAAATGGCTCTGTACTATACGAAAGCTGCAGGGACGGCCAAGATAGCCCTGCAGCTTATACAGCGGCGAGGGGCGCCGGCTTCCCGAATGGTCCAACATAAGTGGGCCAGTCAATGGGGAGTCAGGCGCGCGCTTTCCAGGGAAGCGGCAGAGAAAGAAAAGAGGGGGCAAAGACGAAGACAAAGCCAAAGCTGCCAACGAATGGGGCAGTCAAGTCGATGACGGCGATTCGGACGCCGCGAGGAAGCACTCCCCTTCAAGCCTCAAGCGTATATACTCCAGATAGAAAGAGCGGCGCGGTCAGTGATACGAAGAAACACAAGAACGGAAACAGTCGGCCCCTGGCGCTATAGATGGAGAAGCGGCCCGTTGATGGGGGAGAATAAGATAGAAACACGAGAGGAGTAACGGATGAAGAGGGTGCGTATGTATTAGGGTATAGAACGCGGACATCATTCAGGGTGCGGCGCGTGTCCGCCATTGTCGCGGGGGCGTCGCTCGGTCTGGAAGAGGGCCACCGAGGGGAGCCAGCCGCAGCAGCGATCCCTCTTCGATTATTTCGGACGGCCGGATACGTCGGACGAGAAAGGCGGCCAACACTCCTCCCCCCCGCTGTCAATACACACATTCGACCCACGAGGGACGTGCAAGGACAGCTCACGGGGTAAAAAACCCGAGCCCGAGACGCTCCCTAGTTATCGCGGATGTGCTTGTAACACAGCGTATAGGCTTGTAAGTAAAATGGGGAGCTGATAATTTCTCGTTGAACGCGGCTCTCGTTTGGGGTTATGGTGTTTACGGGCGATATACAGGGGCTCTCAAGAGACGCGAGTGACGCGCTGTTATAAGCCATTCGCGATCAGTGCGTGAGAGAAGGGGCAGAGCCAGCCCACGTGCCCGACAAATGTCTGTCGAGGTGCAGCTTCGGTGTCCTCGGCTACCAACACACACACGCGCGCACGCACACACACACACACACAAAAGGAAAGAATTTGAACGAAGCACTTAAGTCAGAATCTACAATTTTAGCGTAAGAGGCAGAAATGACAGTGCCCTGCTGCTAGACAGAGAGGCTTTTTGCTCCAAGCACGAAGTTAAATGCGACCGAGTGCGACTGACAAAACGCCATAATTGGATACTGGGATGCTTATTACTGTTGTTAAATAAACGAATGTATTTCGGGTCTTGTAGCGCCCGATTCTAACACTTTCGAGTGGCCGAAAGTGCACGAGAGATGACGCAGACGAGGCAAGGAAAAGATCCTCTGCAGTCCTATACATTGCAGGGTGTTTCAGTTAACTTGCGCCAGGGCTTAAAGAATCCACGTGCGCGCCACAAGGATGCAACCACCTTAGCGGCGTTTACTGTGGTCTTGGCAAACTAGAGACTATTATTCTTGATGAGCTGGACCGTTAATTAATATTAATTAACCCTCCAAACGCCGCAATATAAACTAGGGATCAAAAACGATCTCACATCTCACGCAGGCCTTCTAAATTACTCGTGATAGAGAATACAGCGACATTCGCAATGAGTAAGCACGTCCCACTCATTTATTTTATTTAAAAAAGAAATCAATACTCGTATAAGACTCTCCAGACTGGAAGAATGAGAAGCTCTACCTGGTTTATTACAGTGTCTCTAGTAATCGTTCACTATCTACGCATATCTCGGTTCTGCTTTGTTTAATGTAAAAAAATTTCAAAAAAAAATGTGCCCACGTGCAAAGATGCAGAAAATACTAGTAAAAGAACCAGGGATGTGCCTGTTCGCAAACATGTATTTACGTTATCACGTGGTACTTTTCTGACGTGGTACTAGTTACGTGGTACTTTTTTTTTTTTCATACCACGCGCACTGATTTGTGGGGTTTTACATCCCGAAACCAGCTTTGATTATGAGAGACGCCGTAGTGGAGGTCTCCGGAAATTTCGACCACCTGGGTTCTTTAACGTGCACTGGCATCGCACAGCACACGGGCCTCAACATTTCGCCTCCATCGAAATGCAGCCGCCACAGCCGGGATTCGATCCCGCGACCCTCGGATCAGCAGCCGAGTACCATAGCCACTAACCCACCGTGGCGGGGCATACCACGCGCACTTTCTTAGAAGACCATAATAATTAGAAACTCTGCACCCATTATTATTAAAATGCCTTATCGGGATACTAACGAACATGCAGAACAAGTACCAACCTCTCCTTAAATGACATTTATTAAAAAAATAAAGTTATCAACTGAAAGAGCCCCGCCACGGTGGTCTAGTGGTTATGGCACTCGGCTGCAGATCCGGAGGTCGCGGGATCGAATCCCGGCCGCGGCGGCTGCATTTCGATGGAGGCGAAATGTCGAGGCCCGTGTGCTGTGCGATGTCAGTGCACGTTAAAGAACCCCAGGTGGTCGAAATTTCCGGAGCCCTCCACTACGGCGTCTCTCATAATCAGAACTGGTTTTGGGACGTTAAACCCCACAAATCAAATCAATCATTATCAACTGAACGCTTCGCACTAATATAAAATAGCAGTTATAATGTTCATTAGTTAATATCACGTAATTACCTGGCTCACTGAAAAAAAAAATGTGATGGTCAAGGCCGTAATAAACGATACTGCATCCTTGTAACGGGCAAGCGGATTTTTTTAAGCCCTGGCGCAAGTTAACTCAAAAACAATCAGCGCCACCGAGACGGGTCGCAAAGCCGCGTGGGCGACAACAGACAAAGGATAGGATTGGAGATGGGAGGTACCCGTAAGGGAACCGAATTATGTCCATTCTCGGAGGCTCGCCGTCGCCTGTGTACCACGCACCCGCGGTTACGATCGACCCTCAACATTTGATTTAGGGCAACGAACGAACCGACGAGTACATAGAAGTTTCAAAACTGGTACGCGCCCGGTTCGCCTTCTGCGCCCACGAGCGCGCGCGAGATTGGAGTTCAGGGATCCGGGCAGCAGAACATAGCAAGAGGGAACAAAAAGGACGGGGAAAAATCCCTAAAAGATGGCAAAATGGAGATGCTGCGCGCACATGCCACCGTTAAAAGTGGAAATACTACGACGGCGCCGGGAGTCGGGGAGAGGGATGTGCTATTGGATATAGTGCAGCGCCAAACAAGTGCTATACAGTGTTGCAGAAATATAAAACAAAAGAAAGGGAGGAAGTCATGGGAAGGGAGAAACAACCAGTTTCAGGAGCAACAGCGAAATGGCAATCGATTAGGAGGAGGAGAAAGAGGATATGAAGAGGGAGAAAGAGAAGCGGGAGGTCCCGCGAGTCAAGATTGAAAGCAACGGTATATATACCTCTCCGGAGGAAGACGGTATTTACCATTTTCCTCGTCTCGTTTTCCCCCCGGGGAAAGTAACGCCGCCCTCTCTCGAAGGTCACGAGGGTCGTCGACAGATGTACGTACACACACGAACGCCGCAGCCGAGACGACACCGCCGAGCTCCCTGGAGTCGAGCGAGATTGAAAACTTGCAAGCACTCACACAGCGTGGACGAATACGCGCTGATGCGTCGACTTGTTGCGGAAAGCGGCTGACGCGCGTATCGTATGCGTGGCACAGAGGGCCGCTTTGTGTAACAGCTGCCGATTACTGCCACAGACGAAGTGCATACTATATAGACGTTACCTTGTTACAGTTACCGGCGTTTCCTTGGTTATGTTTACCTTGATGGTGTAATCTGTCTATAACATTATATATGCACTGCCGTGCCTTTTTGTAATCTAATCTGCGGGCTCCTTAAACTGCAGAATGGCAGGAAGCATTTTATGCGCCGCTCTTCTGTCTCGCGAAACGAATAAAGTGAAATTGATTGATTGATTGATTGATTGATTGATTGATTGATTGATTGATTGATTGATTGATTGATTGATTGATTGGCATAAGCAGGGATAGACAAGGATGGCGTATTGCTGTTCTTACCTTTAATTTCCGTGCATGAAACACTTGCACGTGACCTCACAGCTCTAACATCCTATGAAAAATACGACATGCTTCCGCCCGGTGTGTCCTTTCAGTGTCGCCGCTTTGGCACCTATATCGTATCAGTCAAGCATTAAATTTTCTTAACTTACAGGGGCCTTCATTTTTTACCCATTTGTTTACTACAATAGCTTGTTCGAAACGCCGTTGGTTTAGGCGAACCGCGTAATACTGCGGCAACACTGCACTTTTCTATATATCCGCTCACCGTTGCTTCAGTATATGGGCAAAATGCAAGTCCGTCCTTTGGCAATTCATCCGTTAAAAAAAAAAAAAGGAAAAGGAACGCACTAACCTCGACATTAAGTTCGCTTCGTCATTGCAATATATATAATCAAACATATATAACGCGACAGAAGCACACGACAAACTAGTGAGTTTTAGTATATCGGAAAGCAGCAAACGTAAAGATTTAGCGTTAAGGTTAACGTTACGGTAAAGCTGGGTGCACTCGGCGGCACAAACTAGACTTTTAGTATAGCGGAAGAGAGCGAAACGCTAAAGCTAACGCAAAGGCATGTACGGCGACAACTACACCTTAAAACAACTCTTATTAAATCCCTAAGTGCGCCACAAAATCATTGTGCCAGTATCGTGTGAGTGTGTTGTTAGTGCTGTATCAGCAGACCCGAAAAACATCGCTTCGTTTCAACATGCCGCCATCGAGTCTCCTTTCTGACCCGTACTGCCTGTCATTTCGAAGTTGCGATGACATAGGAGCGCTTATTTTATACTTTGGAAACCAGAGAAGCTACGCAGGCAGTCCATGTCGTCGAGGCTATGCCGTATATACGAGAAATTTCGCCGACATTTCCGCTTTGAGAAGGCGGACTTTCCACTTGTCATCAGTGCCCCGGAGCTTCTGCAACATTTCTCCGGTGCCCAGGGGGTGCGCATCTGTGCATGTGCCTGCGAATGCTGGCTTATCCAAGTCGCCTTTGTGACTGAAGGAATACTTCGCCAAACAGTACTGTCATTTCAAGCATTATGCATACAGTAGTGCACCACACTACTCGTCTCGGCTTTATTTTGGTTGTAGCTTGAAACAGCCGATGTACAAAAAGAAAAAAAGCCCCGGTGGCAGTTCCGCCATCTCGACGAGGCTACCGTAAACGTGAGCAAAACGACATGGCCTCTGAGATTTCGAACGCCGGCACGCGCAGTCTCGAAGACCGTGAAAGCGAGTGCACTCACATTTTAAGCCTTGTGTGCCGCTTACTGATGCGTATCTTGAAAACGGCGACACATTGTCGCCAATACACGGCTGGCGAAGCTTAATTAGGCAAACCTAAGGCAAACAAGAACATGAGCGGGTAATGAACGAGCTTAACAATGCAGGCCGATGTCACGACAGATCTGAAGCGAGTGGTCTCACTTCGATTGACGCCGCCATCTTGCCAGCCGTACGGGTCCCTTTGCGAGCGTTAGCGGTGAACGATATCTTCCGAAAATAGCGTAGGCACGTAAAGGTATCGTATACGTTAACGTTCTGCGCATGCGCGGTGTGTTCCACGGTAACGTTAACCTTACGCTAAATCTTTGCGTTTGCTGCTTTCCGATATACTAAAACTCACTACTGTCTCGGCGTCTAAGCGCTAAAATAAAAGACTTCTGCCATTCGACACACGAGCCGCGCGAGCTCATAAAGGATGCGTCAAGTGACAAGACATCTGCCTCGAATAAAAGAAAATATTGAGCAAGAAATAATGACGGACAGCGACAGACGTATGAAGAGAGAAGACGCGAGCTATACCCGCTCCCATTCCTTTTTGCACGTCTTCTTACCTTCGCGACATTAAATTCGAGCGGAGTTCGTCTTACACTGCGAAAGGTCGCGCCTCATGGATCACGGAGTTAAAAATGCGTTCCACTCGCAATCCGTCGTCGTAAGCTGTGCCAGAAGCGCCGACGACGACTACTGATGGGTTATACTCACGCGAAGTCGAAAGGTTATCCGGTTGACTAGACTACAGCGCTATAACGTTAGTCGTCTTCCTCGCCGCCAAAACGTGAATTATAAATTGCGTACCCGAGGCTCTCGTCAACCGTTAAATCGAGATTTATTCGAAGACACGCAGACATCTGAATCTCGTCCCGCTCATTCGCGAGTATATGGTAACGTTGAAACCGCAACATGCGCACCTCGCCGAACGGTGGAGAGAAGTGCCTCCGGAAGCACCTGAAGTGGCTTACTTAAAATTTGTGTCTGCGCTCGTTCGGTAAATACAAATTGCAAACATCTGCTCCGCCCACCTGAAAAAAAAAAAAAAAACACTCCCGCGTACAATCTTTTCTTGAGAAGATATTTGCAGTTCTTCAGTATATATTTGAGTCCCTTTCTGAATAAGAAACAGTCACCAGGCAGCGTTGTTTAGTCCACCGCGATGGTTTAGCGGTCACGATGCTTGGCTATTGAAACCGAAGGACGCGGGTTCGATATCGACCGCGGCGGTCACGTTTTCCGTGGAGGCGAGAATGCTAGAGGTCAGTGCGTATATTGTGCGTTGTCAGTGCACGAAAAGACCGCCATTCGGTCAGAATTTCTGGAATACTACTAACGTGCCTCATAATGCCATTATGGTTTTGGCATGTAAAAAGAAAACAGAAAAAAAGGAACCCAGCATGTATTATTGTTTCAGCAATGCTGCTTGCCCCTTTCGTTGTTCCTATAGTCCTCGCGCGCCGTTTCCCTATTACGTACGCGCGGGCTAGCAGTCCGAGCCGCCCGGGTGACGGTGCTGCAATTTAATTTTCTGGCAGTTAACTAGCTGCATTCTCTCTTCGTGTCACGCTGTGTTGAGACGAATGGCGACGTCCGATGACGTCCGCTACCGCGTGCTTCTAATCCCAACGCTTACTCTACGTTGTGACCTTCCCCGGAACGTTATTTTCGGGCAGCTTCAGTTGCCAAGAGCCAAACCTGGCCACTCCGAGCGTTGTCGTAAAATGTTCTAAAGAACCACTACGACCTGCGGCTCGACCCTTACCGCGTGCTGTATTTTAGCCCAATGCAACAGGCCGCAGGGGCGCGGACATCGGTTCTTGGACAGTTCTAGTCGAGTACAAACCAGCCCTCGCAGTGTACACATGCATTCACTTCGTGGTAACTGTCTCCAACGACCAAAGCTGTTCGGTGGCGAAGGAGCCGCTGCGGAGTAAACAGGAGGTATTTTGTCTGGCACGGTTATAGCACGGATGACCGCGTAATCTCGGCGCGAGAAGGGTTATAATCGCCTAGCACCGATTTCGGCGAGCGTAATGTAGTACATCACACCACCAGTCACAGACTTGGACTCGCTCTCACTGCTTTCTCCATAGTTCTACTGCAAAATGTGTGTTTCGTTTTGTTGTTGTTTGTTGTTGTTGTCGTTGTTTTGAAGAAAGGAGAGGAAATTCAAAGTGCAAGGTGGCCGTCTCTCCACTGAGGGCATGCCGACCGAAACATTCACAGGGGAACGGGTAGCTAAGGAGAGAGAAATAATTAACGCTGTTGAGGGAGAGGAAGAAAAAGAATAGAAGTGAGAGGCCCCATCCTCGAGACGGGAGACTACCCACACGACCGACAGCCAGGTCAGGGTGCCTCTCTTCTTTAGAAAAGCCGGTAGGTGGCCGGCAGCGCCTCGAACCGAACCCGGTACTTCCCGCGTTGGAGGCGGACACTATATAACCACTAGGCCACCGCGAAGGCGAGCGCGCGCTGGGAGCCCGTGCACTGCGAGGAATGGGCGGGGGGAGCGGGGCGCGCGCTTAGTGCGCAAGCTAATTCCAAGTCTTAACGTCGGCCTTGTCCTCTAGTGGGAGAATCGTTTGCTGCTCTTCGGCACACGAACTAGTCGATATTAGTTTCACTTCCGAGAAGCCTCGTTTCGGCTCGCTGTGTGGTCATCTCCAAAAACAGCAGCGCGAAAAGGCGCGTTATTGCAGCGAGAACCGGGCACGAGAATTGATGGTTTCCACTTAGGCGGGCCGCAGCGCGGTGTTCCGCGTATAACACAACGCAACGGCGGCAGCCCGCGAGCCGCAACGAGCCAATCCCGGCCCGAAAAGCCACGCGGCCGAAACAAATGGAAGCTAGTCGGGCGGCGGTACCGCGCGTTCATTCTGTAACGAACCGCGCACTGACCAAGGGGCCGGCTTCTATTAGCAAGCGTCATATTAGCGAGGCCAAACAAAGGAGCTCCCTTTTCGCGAGTACACGCGTGCTACACGGTTCCGCACTCGAGGGGAAGCCCTTACATAAATTACACGCGTGACTAGAAAGTTGTGCATGCTCTTGTTTAGCGCAAGTGCAGCTAGACCCCTGAACTATATGAAACTTGACGCGCTGTTGGCCGAAGCCAGCCGGGACGACGACAGTGAAGCAAACGTTTTCCAAGAGTTACCAACCTAATTAGGTTTACCCAACTGAAAAACCTCACCACAGAAAAGTATCTAAATGTTTCATTCCTGAAAGAAAGAAACTTCACCTACTGCACACCAAGTTTCGCCAAAGCGCATCAACTTCAGCAGACCAATTTCGGCACCAAAGTGTATTAACGAGATAATAAGTAACTTATTCCTTTTTCAGGACATCGGTTACCTGCTATCAGTGATTGCTACGCGCCTACGGAATGCGGACACCGTTAAGTCACAAACGGCAACTCGACAAATCGGCCCAATTCCACGTTTACGTGGCCGCTGATCTCGCTATAGAACGAAGGCAATGCTGAGACCACGTTCAACGCGGGAGAAATCGGAGGCAGTATATATATATGCGTCTAGCTAGAGCGAGCGCGCGAATTATCGTTGGACGCGATTCGGAGCAGTCACACCCGGAAACGCGGCTAAAAAACTTCTATGTTCGGTTAGTAATCTCCGGAAAGTGCAACGCTTAGCAGCTGCGATTCGGCTAGTCGTACAGGAATGTGCTTGCAGAGCACGGCGTTTTCCTCTGTGAGGTCGGCGGGTATGGTGCGTCAAGACTCGGCGAGCAGTTAAGGGAGTTGTTCACCGGGCGAAATGGCAATCTAGGATAGTGCCGGAAAAAAAAAAAAGAGGGGGGGGGGGGGGGGGGGGTGGAATAGGGGAAATGGAAAACTTAAGAAGCAGAAACAGGGAAAGCGACACAAAGGTGGATGGACTAGCAGCTCCACTCACTTTGGTTTATGAATGAACGGAGAGGTTAGTGCAGTCGCACTGAAGTTGTTAGTTCAGACACTTTCGTTCCACTTTCTTTGTTTCTGGCTCTAGAACTTCTTTTTCCCTGTCTTTGTCGGTTCGCTGTCTGTCATTGTTATAGTTTCTTTGTTATAGGTTCTTTTTCTTTTTTTCTTTTTTTTATGCCTTTTTGTGTGTGTGTGTGCTATCCAAGATATTATCAAGCGAAGTGTACTAATATGATAGTGATTCCGCCGTGGACTTGTCGTCAGTCTCCGGATTGACGCTAGAGGGCATTCCCGAAAATAAGACACCGCGAAGCGCGCGAAACTGACAGCGGCGTCGCTTCACATTCGTGTATAGTGTGGCGGAGGCGTCGCGCATTTGGCCGAAGTCTATGAGCGCGTTAAAGGGGTCGTGAAACACTTTTTGGACAAAGCTTGAAAACGGTGCCGATCGGGAGCAAGCGTGTGAGCCAGATATTAATGCGCTGCACCGCAACCGGGAATTCGCAGTTCTATTTCGAACACAGCTGGAAAGCGCCGACTCTTCTTTCGACAAATGACGTCACTGGGGCCACCGACAAAGTCGCTTGAGGCAGAAATAGCATTGGCTGATTTCACGATCGCGAGAAGATCATCCGCTACGCTTTATTTGGTCATTTTGAATTCAAGAAACAAAGTTCGCGTACCTCTCTTAAAGAGCAACGACAAAAATTGAAGAGACGCAGACAGTGGCTGCAGTGACGTCATTTCTTGAAAGAAGAGTGGGAGCTTTCCAGCTGTGTTTGCAACCAAACTACAAATTCCCCTGATGCGTGCAGTGCCATAACATCTGGCTCACGTGTTCGCAGGAACCTCGGCGACCGGTTGGCGCGTCGAGCTGTAAACACCCTGTTCTAGGTTTGAAATACACATTCTGCTTTTTCTGCACTCCAGCAATTCTCCCGGACAGGATTGCATCGTTTGAAGATAAATAAGGTAAGCACAAGCACTTGTGATTCAAAGCAGAAAGGTCAAAGCAAGTGGTCGAGAAAGGAACATCCCCGAGACACCAAAAAATTCCATTCATCTAAACATATAACAATAATGCACATATATAATCATTCGTTATAATCTGTCGAGCGACTCCCTACTCCGCTGGAGGAGTGAGGAAAGTCAAAACAGAACCTATATGGCTCAGATATCCTTCTAAACCCGCGCAAAGAAACGTGTGCTTGACTTAGCGGGGCTGCATTTGTTGTTTACTCTTGTTCCAGGTCAGTCCGGCAGCAGCCCCGCTCAGCTATATCGCGACCGTTCTGCGTCGATCTCAACTAGGTTATAATGCGATGCCGCGTGCGGGAACACTGATTAGCGTTTCCGGCGGCCCAGCTAAAGCCACCGCCACGCTCTGAGACTCTCGAACAGTGTATACGGCACACGGATTATTTAGCCCGCATTGCCTAGCGATCAACGTAACGCATGCGCTTCCGCGATGCGAGGAGGAAAAAGAGTTGGCGGCTAGCCGACAGGGAGGGCAGCGTGCGTTTCATTTCGGCAAAGAGTTTAACTGAAGCAAAAACAAACGGTGACAGAATAATGCGACTCGAACGGAGAACAACCAAACAAAAAACAGAACAGACTAATTTCGCTGTTTATTATTCTTTTTTTCCGCTTTCCGCGAACGTTCTATACGCACTGCAGCTCAATAAGGCTGTTCCGTACAGCAGCTGTTAAAGGCATGTCAAACTAAAGTTCGCGTGCGTTAATGCACCTGTAGCAATTACGTTATGTTGCTCGTGACTCCACATTTGCCTCAATATGGGAGAACAATTAAACCGCTATAAGTGAAGAACCATAGATTTTTTTGTTTTATTTTTGTTAAGCGTAGCGCAAGTTAACTGAGAGTCTGTATATACTGGTAAAAAGCAGATGAGCAACTTTACTCATCGCGCAAGGCCCTCTCGATATCATACTTCGGTTGTACAACCCAAATCGCGGTGGTCGCCCTAACGCGGCCAAAGTGAGAACGATATTTCGTTCACAATTTCCGTCCCTAAACGGTGTAGCTTCATTGTTACTTCTTTACGAACTATGCACACATCGCCGGGCGAGGATTCATACTTATTCACAAAATAAAGGGAAAACCTGAGCCCAGCGCTTTAAACGCAGCAAATAAATTGCAGAAGCAAATTATTTATTTCATCCCCGAAGCTGAGGCGTGCCTCAGTCTGCAGTAAGTGTAATTAGGTCTTTTTAAAACACACACACACACACACAATCAAACAAACAAACAAACAAACCCAAGTGCGCGCCGACCTTCTCGCCGGCTGATGCATATAGCACATTCATTCAGCCTCGACAACAGGTGCCGAAGGCCATATAAGCTGGGATTGCAAACCCCTCGAAACCCCTTGCCGCCAGCATTCCACATGCTCCCACAACAGCGCCACGGCGATATTTTAAAGAAACCAATTTCAGAGAATTTCTCTGCCACAATGCATTCGTCGTATAAGCCGTTTGATGAAGTGCTTAGGAGAAGGAAACGCTCGCTGAATCGCATTTATACGTCATCGGCGGTTCACCTGCCCCCGCTGCTGCTCATGAGACGCAATGAAAGACAAAGCAAGTCGTTTCTTGTTTCTTTTTCTTCATGCAACGACGCCACACCGACTTTTACATTCGATGTTCTCTAACCGCGAAAACGATTCAGGAAGAAAGGTCATTATCAAAGCAAAATAAACCAAGCATCGCTCCTTTCTTCAGAAAAGACACGACATATTGCAAGGAAAAAAAAGGCTAAGGTTCACCGTATATAGGCTTGTTTACGAACCGCACTCCTGGCGGTTCGCCTTAAAGTGCTCCTGACGTCAATAGCAAGCGCATCAGCTTGTTCGTATAGCTGTACTTGCCTCAGTGCTTCCATAAGCGTGTTCATGTAGAAGCACGCGGTTAAAATGTGGCTTCCGTTTTCAGCAAACCGTGTGCTCTATCCCCTGGGATGCATGCAAACTGAATGTTTCCTAAACATAAGCCCACTCCACTCAACAGCACCGCCACCATCTTCAAGGTTTTACCTCAGCGAAGCTGGTGGAGTCACGCTAACGCAAGGCGGGTATGGCCAAAGCTGGCTGGCGACGCAAAGTTTCCGCGAACCGGCCGCTTCGAAGGTGCCTGCTCGGGCTGTATTTATATGAGAGACTATAGACGTCGGTATTCTAAAGGGCCCAGTTTCACTCACATTTGAACTAACCGTAAAGTTTCCAGTAACTACAGTAAACCACAACAGGGTCCGGATACGAAAATATATCATGAAATCCGTAGCGTCACAGTCTTTCCAGCGAAGCACGAGTGTTTTGTGCACGTCCGGCTGCTATAGACCCTTTTCATATATTCGCAAGTGCGCTTCTCTGCGCATTTGTCCTACTAATGTGTCCTCTGCGACAGCTGTCTCGATTGAAATGCTGTCAAAATTCAAGTTGCACAGGCTGAAGGCCGCTTTTTTTTTTTTTTTGTGCATGTTTGTATCAGAAGAGCTGAGTCGACATTTTACATACCCAATCGCAAGCAAACTGCACTTGCACACGCTGCTTGCAGGAGGGCCCACGCCGCCATTAGTAGGGCAAGTTGCATCACAGGAAAGCTAGCTTTACAATTATGAAAAGGGTCTATAAATCTCTCCTCACTAACCCAACTCTCAAGCTGTGTGCAGTGTGGACAGTTCAGGTGAGACAGACTACACACGTACTACGATGTTCTTTTTTTGTTTGTTTATTGTTTTTTGTTTTTTTCATCCGGGACAGAAGAGCGATTGCGGGCGCTCTAACCGCGGGCTCGGCACCGGGTCATAAATCGCTGCCGCTTTAATAACGTCCGCAAATACGCGTTGACACATACGCGTCGCCCGCCTTCATCGTGTGCGCGAGAGGTGTTCGTCAACAGCGGCTGCCTACGCCGGCGGTGACTCGACACATCGCGGGCTCCCGAGGAGAATGGCGACCACGATGGCGTTTGAGGACGACAGGCAAACGATACGCCGCCAAGCCCGAGCTCGGAAACCCTTCCGGTGTTTGCGCTCTGCTTTCCCGAAATCTCATTAGCGCACAACGAGCCTCTCTCTCTCGAGCGCGCTGGTGCCTGCTTGCGACGCACGCGTCCAGTGGCTGATCGCGCGCCTTACAGGCCCGCGGGGCACGCACCGAATCGAAGGGGTCGCCCGGCCGCGACACTCCGCCAGTGCGCGCGCGCGCGTGTGTCAAGTGGAATGAATGCCTGCCATCCACCTCGTGGCAACTTGCATATGGCGCAGCACGCCCGTCGGACACAAGGGGCGGATAGCGGATACGGTCGCTCGCTCGCTTACCTGCTTCCAATTTGATTGATCACTGGGGTTTAACGTCCCAAAATCAGCTCTGATTATGAGAGACGCCGTAGTGGAGGGCTCCGGAAATTTTGACCACCCGAGGTTCTTTAACGTGCACTGACATCGCACAGTACACGGGCCTCAACATTTCGCCTCCGTGCAAATGCAGCTGCCGCGGCCGGGACTCGATCCCGCGACCCTCCGGTCTGCAGTCGAGTCCCATAGCCACTAGGTCACCGTGGCGGGGCTTCTTCCAATTTTGAAGACATCTTTAGGGGCCTGTGTTGTTCTCAACAATAACTTGAAACCCGAGCGAACTACCGTATTCACTCGGACATCACTATCAGCGGCTGAAAAGTGTGCACCACGACCACCACCACCACCACCACCATAATCATCATCATCATGAACAACAACAACAACAACAACCTTATTTTGATCCTGGTGCAGGGCGGAGACCTCTCCCAATTATGTCGTCCAGTTCACCCTGTCCTCAGCGAGCTCATTTCACTGCATGCCCGCAAATTTCTTAATTTCATCGCACCACTGGAGTTTATACTACACGATGTTCTTTTATCGGCGACACAGCTAAGGCTAATGTTGCCAACTGCCTCGCACCGGTGGTCTGCGGGTATATGGCGCTCGGCTGCTGATACCGAAGGTCGCGGGATCGAATCCCGGTCGCGACAGCTGCGTTTAGATAGAGGCGAAATGCTACAGGCCCGTGTGGTGTGCGATGTCAGTGCACGTTAAAGAACCCCGGGTGGTCGAAATTTCCGGAGCCCCTCCACTACGGCGTCTCTCATAATCAATGGTGGTTTTGGGACGTTAAACCCCATAAATCAATCAAAGGACACAACAATAGACGCCGACAGCCCGAGACCCTAAGGTGCTCCGCCACTAAAAGAAAGGAAATACACGCAACTGACAGCAACACGCCGACATCCCATTACAAATAAAGCGAGGACAAGCGCACACACAAAAGATTGGATGTGGGTGTACACCCTCATTTACGAGCACTGCGAAACGCCGAAGACGACGGTGGAATGAATCTCCCCAGACATAGTCCGTTTATCTTGTCATTTATTCGTCAGGCGTCTGTGCATGCAAAAAATCCCAAACGAACGCAGGAGACAGAAAGTCGTAGGGGCTAGAGGATAGATAGATAACTCAAGCGCCGAGTCGAGAAATGCTTCGCATTAAAAAAGGGAGGGGGGGCTGGAATCCGTCGATACCCTGTCCCAAAGCGCAAACACTCAACGACGCACTTTAAAGGCGAAATTACTGTATACCGAGGAAGGAACGTCGCCGAAAGCGACAGAAAAGTGAAAAACAAGAAAAGCGCGCGCGATAAAGGAGCGAGAAAAAAAAGGAAATTGGGCGCGTTTTATAATAAGTGGAAACTGACACCGCGAAGAAAGTTCAATCGAGAATTTCAATGCGCTCGAACGGATAACGCCGAGACGCGCGAAAAAACAAATAAATAATAAACAACAAAAGACCGTAAACAAACCGAGCGATCGCTTCCCTGCGCGAAGTCAGCACAGCGCTCATTTCGAAGTCATCATTTTCTCGCGCGCGAGAGGTCGATCTCTCGCGCACGTTTTATAAGCGCGGCACGTGTTGCATAAGCGAGTGCACGGCAGGAGGAGTCGAACATCATACGAAAAAGAAAGAAAGAAAGAAAGAAAGAAAGAAAGAAAGAAAGAAGAAAGAAAGAAGAAAGAAAGAAAGAAAGAAGAAAGAAAGAAAGAAAGAAAGAAAGAAAGAAAGCCAAGCACGACGAAGTGTAAGGGTCGATTCCTCCCGATGCCGCTATACATATATACACTTGACAGGGCACAGCCGTCTCCCGGTTCGCTTATATGAACACCGTCGGCGCTTCTGCCACAATTCCGGCCACCCATACGGGCTTATAAGAGACTCACAACGTGGACCTGCAGCGGAAATAAGAGGAGCACACGCAGACAGGTTCCATGCAGTTCACTGAGGGACGAAGCGAACGAGATTAATCAAACTGCCGCGCACACCTCGATGACACAGCAATACGCGTACGAATAACGTAGTGATTATACGGTTTGGAAAGCCTTTAATTAGATGCATAAACGCTGTACTAGTGTCAACTGCGAGACGGAAAACATATGCACACCTAACTCTCCTCCATACAGCACGACGTCTTATATACCGTCGACTTCCGCTGCACCGAACTAGCGGAAACAAATGGCACGTCGCGTCGGTGCTCGCGCCGTGCGGCCGTGCGACGTCCTCAGCACGCAGCGCCGGCAGCGCGCCGTCGAAGTGCGCCCGAGGGCCGCGCGCTGAGCCTCGGGTCGAGGCGGCCCCGAGCTCGCTTCGTCCGCACAACTTGACCAGCCGAGCGTGTAACGAGAAGGCGGGCGGAACCACGCAGCCAAGCGTCGCCGCCGCCGCTGCCGCCGGTCCACGCGAAGCACCGCGCCCACAACACAACAAAAGGCCACGGACGCGGTGCTCCTCGAAACGCATACGTGCACACGGCGCACCACTCTTCGCGAGGTGCGTAATGAGTGCTGGCCGGTATATATAGGATGGAAATGTAATAAACAAAAAGGAGCACGCGTGAAATAAGAGAATACCACAATGAGGAACTTGAGTAGTAACTTCCCCTATGCTTTCCTATAGGCCTCAATGTTTGTTGGTTCATTTTCTAACAGATAGACGAGCCCTTGACCCCTTCCCTCTCGTTTATATATATATATATATATATATATATATATATATATATATATATATATATATATATATATATATATATATATATATATATCGCTACTGGTGCAAATGGACATCTTGGCCGAGAAGATGACGATGATGAGTATGATGATGATGATGTATCCCTAATTACTGCACTTGAATTCAACGCTGTAAAAAAAGGCGCCGGAAGAAAATAGGAGTACGCAGGCACCACCGCTGCTCGCACGGGCACTTCGTTTAACAGGCGCCGGAGGGGTGGCTTTCGGGCTCGACAAATTCACAGGCAAAAAAAAAGAGAAGGAAAGAAACCTATCCTTGTATATATAGCATATACAAATGACCTCGTCTACACAGAGTGTACACATACAGAATAAAGACAGTCGCCCCGATACGGTGGTCTAGCTATGGCACTCGGCTGCTGATCCGAGGGTCGCGGGATCGAATGCAGGCCGCGACGCGGCTGCATTTCGATGGAGGCGAAATGTTGAGTCCCGTGTACTGTGCGATGTCAGTGCACGTTAAAGAACCCCAGGTGGTCGAAATTTCCGGAGCCCTCCACTACGGCGTCTCTCATAATCATAGCGTGGTTTTAAGGCGTAAAACCACCAGAAATCAATAAAAAAAAAAAAATACAGAGTCGCCTCTCGACTACGCGGGACAGGAATCAGCGGCTATTTTTCCGACGACGTGCTGTTCGAGAAACAAACCAGGTTGACTGTTGAGTTGCGTTTACCCTGCGCTCGCTCGCCAGCAAGAGATTAAGCTATCGTAAGCTCCCCCACGAATACGTATTTCTGCTCTGTCACATTGCATGGCGCTTCTAATTCAGTGTGCATGCTGCGTAGATCGCAACAAAATACCCCGGCCCTCCACTCACTCGGAGGCGATATGTTTCCAGTCTAAGCGGTAACACAGCTTGCGTGATACCTTAGTGACCCGTAAACTTTTTGCTGTTAGGTGTACTACACGCGCTCATCACTGATGCTATACCAGTTTGCAGATCAGCGATCGCCTCGCCCGGTTCGCACGAATGTGTGCACTACGTGTACCGAGAGACTACGCGAATACGTGGCACGGCTCTATCAGTAGAGTGATACGCGAGACGGCGCATGTGCCAGGCAGAAGCCGGAAGGAGTGTACAGGAGGAAGTGTACATGTACACCGCATTGAGCGGATAAACACACGTGTCACACCTCGAACAGCATGCACTCAAACAACACATAGCATCTGATGAAGCGGGTGCTACCTTACATACCGTATACCGCACCCAACACAGCCAAGGCACAACTTGGGAGCGCAGCGCGTCAAAAACGAGACACCACAGCGGTGCCTTGTATCTCGCCCGAGCCACGAGGAGCGGCCTCGTCGGACGATGTTCGATAAGCACGCGGAACCGAGATGCGATAAATCCAACACCACAGGCTGCTGTGGCCGGCTTAAAATAAAACCGGGGGAGCGCGAGGAAAGGAAGCCCCCACCGTTGACGAGATTCCCCTGCCCAAGCACTTGCGCGGCTGGTTGAGTGCACAAGTATACTGAGCAATAAAACCATAGTCTGAGAAGCACGCGTATAATGTGCGAAGAAGTTCAGTAAAGCTCAAGTGTGAAGCGGTATAATATGACCCTCTTCGCCGTTTACGTACGCTAATAGTTAAGTGATAGTCACGGCCCGTCGAGCCAAAGCTGAACGCGTGCGCGTGTAGGCTACCCGTGCCTGGATGGCCTAGAGTCGGCAACGCAAAAGAAAAAAAAGGAAATAAAGACGGAAAAATAAACTAATGGAATCTCGTCGTAACGGCGGATTTCGCTGCACTGTGCGGAACTAACGAGGGCAACAGCGCTGTACCGATGAGGAAAATGACACAGAGGTGCACAAAAAAAGGGAAAAAAAAAGCGTTATGGAGCTCGATAATAATACCTGATGGTGGTCTCACGTGACAAAACCAGCCATGAGGCACGGCCCGTACCAGAAGGCTCCGGAGCAATTTTGATCATCTGGTGCTCTTTAAAAGTGAAACGTGATCCTCCTTGAGATTAAGACTGCGCATAATTTCAACCAGCATGCAAATAATTTTTTTTCTATCATTTCAAGATATGTAAACCTGTGCGTATGTCGGTAGAAATTGATTTGATTTCCATTGTCTTCGTTTTGATAAATACCCATATATTACAATAATAAATGTATGTACGTGCATATGTACGTATTTATACGATTGTTCTTTTCTTTTTTTTCTTATTTGCTGACCTATGCTTTCGATGTTGCACACTGTATTGAACAGGCTACTAGCCACTTTAGGTTATCGGTCCAAATTATCCCTGTATATGTAATTTCGGTTAATGAAAATAAAGTTCGATTGATTGATTGATTGATTGATTGATTGATTGATTGATTGATTGATTGATTGATTGATTGATTGATTGAGTGAGTGAGTGAGTGAGTGAGTGAGTGAGTGAGTGAGTGAGTGAGTGAGTGAGTGAGTGAGTGAAAAACCTAAATCTACAGTGTACGGGTGTTCTTTACATTTCGCCCCCTCAAAATGCGGACGCCGCGACCTCGAGCTTCTCAAGCCAAACACCTCAGCCACTAAGCGATACCACGACCGTGAACATCGAACATCGGTATATACGATCGGTTTAATACGAACATCGGTATATTACTTATTCAATACCAGGCACAGAATACTTAGTTGCTATAATGAGATCAGGGAAGCGGCGCGTTGGGAGAAGAAACAAAGGCTAGAACAACAAAAGCAAATGCCAAAACAAAGGAAGCAAACACTGGATTACTTAGATACATGTATACCAGGGCGGGAGCGGAACTATAGGAGGCAGCGTGCAAGGCAGCTCGCGACCCGCGGCTACAGGAGGCAGCGTGCAAGAAGACGGGTGGAATAAAACTTCTGTTTGGGCCAGCTGATTCATCGCTGAGAACATTGCCGGGATACGCAAATGGACGAGAGGAAAGAAGGCACCAGAACACAGGCAGGGCGGGTGGACTATAGCGCGAGGCACCTGCGACGGGCACGCACGAGACGACGATGCTCTTGCTTTACGCGGAAGTCGTATCGTTTCGCCAATGCATACTTGAGCTGGAAAACAAAAGCACGTCCATCGCGTGCTCGGAAACAAAGGGGCACTCCACAAGAACATCGTTCCTCGATCCTTTCTTTGTTTCTTTTTTCCGGCTCCGCTGCTGATAGCGAGCGTGCACGGCCATACAAAAGCACGCATGGCGCCGATGGCACACGTATATTTCTCCACTACTTTCAGATTTAATAGCTCCTTAAGATGCGTAAATGATCGCAGTCTTCTCGTTACCGTGCCTATAAGCCAGCGAACAAAGGCACAAGTCTCTTCCTGATTTACAGGAGACTACCGATCATCCTTGATTGTTCTGCAGAATCATCACTATAACCTAAGGCCTTATTTCTTTCTTCGACGCGTTCCTCGAGCTTTCCCATTCTTTGTACAACATTGTACATCCCCTGCCCAAACTTGCGCCAATAGTATATATACACACACAACACCACCACTCCTGCCGGCCTCTATACCATCGCGTAACGAAGAAACGTCGATCGCGCGCTCGCGTTAATACAAGGCGAGCCTGTGAGAAATGGTGCTCTTTCTTGGAGAACGCGAGCAACAAAAGCCGTAAAGATTACACGGCGGCGCACGACCGTGCGTGTTCCGCGCTGCGTGTTTATGGGCAAGCTATAGCCGTGGCGCCGCCCTCACCCGCGCTGCCCACGCGCTACAAGCCCGCTCTCCCTACTGAGATATACGAGCGCTCCCTCTTAACACGAACATCGGTATATTACGTAATCGATACAAGGTCCAGAATACATAGTTTTTACGGTGGCATCATGGGAGGGGGGGGGGGGCAGAAACGTGAGCTGGAAGAACAAAAGCAAATGCCGAAACAAAGGAAACAAGCACCGGATTACTTAGGTGCATGCGGCCGCCGATCCGCAAGAGGGGCTCAAAAATTAATTCGGAGATCAAGCCAGGAGTCCGTCGCTGGTGTTAGTCAGCCACAAAATTACGGGACAGTTCTTCCTCGATTGTTTATATTTTCTGTTATGATCAACTGGCGTTCGCTACTTCCATAATTTAACTCGGAAACTTCGAGTTCAACACTCTCTATATTTTTACCTGAGGCACGTCATGGGTATGTCAGCTTTCTCATAAACCAACATTTTCGGCAGGTTGTACACGAACGCACACAGCACATGCAAGCGGCATGCTTAAGTTGCAAAGTGCCCGCCGCATTCCGCGCTTTACTCTGAACACCAAGACCCCTGTATACATACACAGCACGCCTTCGCAACAAGCAAACATTCCCAGCAAGAAATGGCCATTCGAAAACAGCGCGACAGCGAAAACAATACCATCGACCAAACAGAAACAAACAACAAAATGAATGCAAGGATAACAGGAGCACGATCGAAGAACACTTCAGAAACTAAAGAAGCAAAACGGCCAAACGCTTTCGAAAGCTCTCCAATTCAGGGGCCTTATTTTCTTCCCGTCAAGAACGTTGCGGCGTTTCCCTCACGCCGATGCACGCTCGACCGAAAAACTATAGCATTCCTTGACGTGAAGAATCATCGTTTGCGAACGCATATGCGATCCCATACCCATCGTGCCGCTATGCAGTTCCTCGGCGATACGCAAAGTGTATGCATATACGCCGACGGCAGAATAAGAATGCCAACTATGCACGCCGGGGGCTCAACGCCAGAGGGCGCCCGCGTATGTACAAGTACGTCGACCTCTGCCCAACGCAATATTCGCCGGGATGCCAAAACCCAGATCTCGTGGCATGCCATATAGCCTCTCTTCGTGTTCACCTCTTGTATCGACATCGAAAGGGCAAACCAGCGTGAACGTATGAGGCATGCAGTAGCGTATTAAAAAAAAAAAAACAGACACAAAGGCAGGCAATACGGCGATCGAGGATTCCTTGGGCATCATGTTCAACAACCGTGCAGGGCAGTTCATCTCAGAACACGAGATCTCGGCATTCGGGTTTTCTGCCGCAGTTTTAAAATACGCACAAGCTGTGATAGCACGCGGGGATGGAACGAGAACAGCAAGAACGAATGAAATTAATGAATACAAAGCGAACGACAGGAAACGTGAAATAATAATAGGTCAACGAACGAAAAGACAGGCAGAGAATGAGGGATGAAAGGAAGAACGTATACGGACAGCTTAGCTGACTTAGTGGCTGGCTAGCTGATTGATTGATTGATTGATTGATTGATTGATTGATTGATTGATTGATTGATTGATTGATTGATTGATTGATTGATTGATACAGGCGGGCAAGCCTCGTTTTACTGTGCGATGTCAGTGCACGTTAAAGAACCCCAGGTGGCCGCAATTCCCGGAGCCCTCCACTGCGGCGTCTCTCATAACCATGTCGTGGTTTTGGGACTTAAAACCCCAGGGGTAATAATATATATCGCAGGCAGGCGGACCACCGAGTTATCTCACTCACTCCGACACTGAATCCGCGTTACGAGAAAAGTCCCTCGCGCGACCGCCCACATCCTACGCTGCGAGTTCCTTTTCAAACACGGAATTGGCACACAGAGGCAGAAGCAATGCCAAAAGCATAACAAGGAGCGAGTCAAAGGCATTGGGATTAGCAGAAATGATTCACTATGCCGAAGGAAAGGAAAGAGGGTGCATCGAAAGCCCAGCAAATTGGAGCCGAATGCTTTTGCTTAGCTTCTGTTGCAGGTGGCTTTTCCTTTTTTTTTTTTTTTCGTAGCATACACGGCCCTACCTGCAATACTTATACAGGAAAGAAAGAACAGTGGGGGGAGGGGGGTACAATGTATCGAGGCAAACACGATATACAAAATATAAAGGACGGAAGACAACTGAATGGCTCATGAGAATGAACTAAGACAATGTTTGGTGAAGCTATAACAGGGGATGGTGATGTATTAGTAAACATTGTCCAGAAGAAGCCGCCATTTGGCCAACACTGGC
>CM023484.1:73124581-73134581 GCA_013339685.2 Hyalomma asiaticum
CGTTCATTGGCGCAGTTCCTTTCACAGTATTATTGTAGCCTCGTGAGTGGCGTCTCGTTTTCTTCGCTTTTTTCATCTAGGTCCTTCCTCTCAGTCGCATATCCCAGCACCGCTGTTTTGTTTTCGTGGTGTGTCAGTGGCACCCGTTGGGGCTCGTCCACGTGGGCGTTTTCACACGAACTCAAGATTTACGGGGCCCGAGACGTCGCTGAAGTGACCCTGTCATAGAGGCCACGGGCTGAGTGTTTCGCCCACGCTTTCCTTGTTTCTTAGCGTTCAGTATACAAGTATTGTACTCCCCTCTACGATGTTGTAAGCTACCTTCCCCCTCTCCCACCCTCCCTCTTTTTAGTGTTGGCCGGTTCACCGAAAACGACGTGATCAGGCTTAGCGTTATAAAAACAAACAGAAGGCGGCCTTGTAGATTAAACAAAAAAGAAAGGAGTAGTTTTCGTTTTTGAAGACTACGCGAGAAGATGCAAGCAAATACCGCGCTCTGTCCTGCTTTTCGCAGCTGTCATCCGTATTCGACAGAGCTCGCATTGTCGCAGTGAGGCTTCTGCGTTTCTTTGCGTTTCGGCTGGAGATGAGAGCGGGACTGGTGCACATATACTTGACAGTTTCGTTATTTTTGCTATTGTGCATATCGGGCAATGTTCTCGTCGCTAAGTCGAACTTTAATTGGTCGGAAAGCACCGGGGTTCGCGCCAGGCGGAAAGGGGTCAAACACGTGCTCCATATACCGCTACTTTTTTGACAAAACAACTATTGAGTGTGGCAACTTTCGTTTCTGGAGCGGTATAGACTGATTTGCGAACGTAGGACGCTGTAGAGTACGCGGAGTTTGTACGGTGCTGAAGCAGGTCAGTGTTGGAAACAATAGACTGCTGTCACTTGTACCTTTTCACAGCTGCAGCGTGTCGCTGACGTGCAGAAGTGGACTTGTCTTTTTGTTTGTCTCTTTAGCAACAAATATTTTTCGTATGTATGAACCATGAGTCTGATACAGAAGTATTGCTGCAAGTTGAGTTCAGGTGTTTTTGCGTGGTGACATCCCATTCGAAAGCTCTTTCTTTTTTCTTAGAAAAAGGGGGGGGGGTTGCTTCCCCTCTCCCCCTTCTTGTTTATTTTTACGTCTACGGGGTGTTTGTCTGGAGAATTTCGTACTGTGAATTTAGCATGTATTTAGCATGTTCTACACACACACAAATGGGCACTTGGCGATGAAAAATGAACTTAGAACGCGAATGCTGCCCCGCGTGAATTGCACGAACACATGGGCAAGTGTTGTGTGTGGCTGGACGTCACCACGACATTAATTTATTTTGCCCGATAATCTTTATCCGCTAGTGACACATGCCTAATCACCGGCCTTAATGAAACGATCAGACTGGCGACTTCCGTGAATGCGCGTTCCGAGTGTCCGCATACAGCCAGAGGTCAAGCAGACCATCGTATCGAGTGAGGATGGCGCTTCGCTGGGAAGTCTACTGCATTCTAATGACGTTTTAGAGCGGGTTTGCTTTTATATAAACGAAAATTAGGTTTCTTATCCTGTAACATAGCCATGGCACCAAATTGGTTCGATGTGCGTCTTCGGCTGTCTGAAACTGCTATACTGCGTGCTCAAGCAGAATAAGCGTGCTCAGATGCTCACTGATAAGTCGTGACTTCAAAAAGAAAAAAGACGAGTTCTGTTTTGTGCGTTTGCAACTTTCCACTTTCCTCTATACGCGGCTGGTGTATGAATTATGTGCTTGGTCTCGTCTCTGCGTGGTTTCTCTGCTCACCAAAATTCGTGAAAGCTTGTAGAAATCCTTAGTAGTTACTAGAAAAGTTCGTAGAAGAAAAATTATAGGGATGAAAAGAGAAGCGCTGTTCCTCTCTCGTCCCGTGTTCTTTCGCGCTGTTTCTTTAAGAACGCAGTTCAAGTTCAGACCCCTTTCAAACTGCGAGGGAGTCACGAGGAAAAAGGTATTCCGCCGCGCGTTTAAATAAAGGAATTTAAAGGTTTAAAAGTTCTGAAATTTGCGAGGGTGTGCTGACGCTTCCTTTCGGCGATGCTTCAGGCACCTTCTCGGCGGGAGTGAGAGTGAGTGCTCGGTGGCGCGCGCCCAAGGGAAGATTTAATGAGCGCGCATTCCGGGCAGCGCGGCCGGGAATGCGCCGAAGCGCGGTGGAGCGCCGCGCGCTACGCGTGGCTGCAAAAATGAGGGAAGGAGGGGAGCGACGGGATAAACGGGAAAAAAAGAAGAAGAGGGAGACGAGTGACGGGCAGCGCCGAGGAAGGAGGCGTGGCACGCTCGTTATCCACATAAAAGGGAATCTTCAGAGCGCAGCTGGAAGAAGTGGAAGAGTGGACTGGTCAGACGCTGCGAGTGTATGTGTGTGTATGCGCGCGCGCGCGCGCGCGTGTGTGTGTGTGTCAGCTTCTCCGGAATCTCTCTCTTACTCCTGCTCTCGTTCTTTTATTTTTGTTGTTTTCTTTACCTCCGTGGAAGATCGGCCATCTGTTCGGTAACGATCCGGGAACTTCTTTCGTTTCCCACGCTCTTATTGTTTGCCTTCGTGTCGAGTTCTCACTGAGTAGGTGTCCTCGTCTCCTGTCCTAATTGTTCCCTTTGTTGTTCTGTCTCTCGTTAATGTATGTATGTATGTATGTATGTATGTATGTATGTATGTATGTATGTATGTATGTATGTATGTATGTATGTATGTATGTATGTGAAAGAAATTGAAATTGAACGAACGCCTGAAACGCGCATTCTCCTTTGCAATCGATTCTTCTCGCTAGTTCTGTCTAAAATCAGCAATTAAATTCAGTACGTACATCGCGAAGATTCAGTTCCGGTGTAGCCAGACACACAACCACTCGATCTCTACCCGCCTGCTTCGTAGGCTTCGCTCGCGCCAGCAGATTTGTCTACAAGCCACGCTGCGTAGCTACTGCGTAACCGACATTCCCATTGATCGTGCACGTATATGCGTGTTTTACAAACGCGCCGAGAGAGCGTATTTACGAAGCGTGTCGTTCATGAGTGCCCTTCGCAGTGGGGCCGACCACCTTCGATAATATGCGTTGCGCAACGTCCCGGCTGGCCCTCGTGTGGTCTTACAATCATAATTGCTATACGTCATTTATTTCGGGGTAAGAGTTGCGTAGAAAGAGCCCTTTCGAGGCTTCTGCAGCGTTCGAGCATGTTGTTGCAAGGTCTGCAAATCCCGCGGTGTCACCGTTCCCACGGCAAAGATGACGCAGCGCTGGACAGGCTTTGCACTTCAATTAGTTTTGCGACGTTGACAGATTGGATTTTCATGTACGCGTGGCGCATTGCGAGAACATCTTATGTTTTACGGTTAAGCTTTCGAAACGTCTCGTCCATGTCTAGCTTGTCACGCACACCCTCACCACACTCCCTGTTGCGTTCTTAAAATTCTTTCGTAATATTGTTTTCTCCGTTTCCTCCTTGTTGCAGTGTACGCGTCGATCTGTTGAGTCACCTCCTCTGCTTTCTCCGAGCCTGAGACGAGGTGAGTGCCTTGCCAGTACCTTGCCTTCTTCGTTACGATTTTGGACACTGTCGTCGCTCTCTGACGTTTTCACTTTTCGCGGTGTTGCGTAACTAGTGAGAACCGTTAGAGGTTGGGCTTGCCTAGCTGTCTCCCGCGTTTAGCGAAAGGAGAAAAGAACGAAACCTAAATGTATATGGTAGTGATTTTTTTTTTCTTTTTTGCGCTTTTGCGAAGGGGATTTAAAGGAAACGCGTAGATCTAATGGCTGCATTGCGGAGTGCCATTTGTGTGGCCTATCCTGTGTAATAATAGCGTTATGCTATGCTGCCGAACGTATTGTATACGGCGGCTCGTGAGCTTCGTGAGACATAGACATTTTCTTGCCCTGCGTGCGGTCAACACCCGCGCAAAATAAAGGTGATCGCGTCACTCGCCGAGTCGCTGGCACAGCATACGACAAACCACTGCGATGGTGTCAGTAAATACATTAGGTTTGTGCAAACTGCGTCAGGGGTTTCCCGCAACTACTGCATAACCATTCGTACATTTAAAATTAGCACTTGTTATTGATTTTTTTTTTTTTTGGCAAGACAGCCGGCGCTCGTGTGTATTGTTAGGAAGACGTATACCGTCTCGCGAAAGTGGTTCTTTCCGAGTCTTGGTATGCTTCACTGCATTGCAAGTGGACATAGCGGCGAACATTGCTTCAAGGAACCTCCGCGGCTACCCAGGGATCGGCAAAAAGTGTTACAAGAATTTTGTTTGTTTGTTTATTAGCGATTCTGTAGTTTCTTGTTGCGCAGCAAATAACAACGGCTTACACAAAAGGAATATATGACGACGCTGTGCAACGTACAATGCTCAGCGACTGAAACGCGATACTGGGACCGCGCAACGGACCTTGTGCTATACTGGGGTACGCTGGGTGATCACCTAGGTACCCATATTCAGTCACAATGCGTCGAAAAGGCTTAGGATTTCATTTAGTACCACAAAGAATCAGGTCGGCGCGCCCAGCGCGAAGTGGTGGCGCAGAAAGCATCGAGAGCTCTGTGCTTCGAGTATCGCGTTGCAATCTGTGAGCATCTTTGGTACCAGTTGCATTCACGCTCTGAAGCGAGATTCTTCGATTCGTGAGCTATATAATGCTTTTTCCTTAATTGTAGCATTTAATGGCTCTGATAATACAAATTTGGAAGGCCAAATCAACCGTTTACCGCGCATTGTCACCGTTGCCGCAGGCGACGCCGTGATGTCACGGCCACCACTCAAGTTGCTAAAGCGCGTGGCAACGTGACGTTCTCGCGCGCCACCCCAAGCACACACACACGCTCGCACGCGTACACACGGCCGAGCAGTCGTGCGTGGCGCCATCAGTAATTTAAGGAGGGCGTTTTTAATTATCGCCGCCGCCGGTGCCACCCAGGCCGTCGAAAGACGACGAGGACCGTCTCGTACACACTGCGTATACGGCTCGCCTAATTACACCGTGGTTCCTGCGAGTCTCGGGCACGCGTTACAGCCGCGACGCGCGCGCTTTGGCTCCTCCACGGTTATGTTATGTGCGCGCATGCGTCCTCCCGCTGTGCATTTCTCGGTACGGAGGTAAGTCGGCCGCTGCATGGCCGGGGAAGAGACGTGTATGTCGTTTGAGTGGAGCGATGAACTTTCGCTCGTTGATGGCCCTACAGGCCGGTGGACCTTCGCTTATAAACGTGACGTTACGGTACAGCCCCTCGTAATTACCGCTCGGGCCATCCGAGTTATCCATGGAAGGCGGTGTGTGGTATGCGAGCATGCACCGCACTGCAGAGGCTGTCTACGGAGGCTGTGTCATTGATGTCGTGGTTGGGAGTTTCTGAAGTCGTCGCCGCCGCCGCTTGTTCTACAGCGTAAGCTGTTGTGAGATCACAACAACGGCCGTTTTTTGGCGTCGTAGTTGTCCGCCGCCGCCGCCATGATTATTACGAAGCGCTGCCTCGTGAAGCAGTTTAGTCGTATCGTGCCACGCGTCACGCGACAGGCGACGTGCGCAGCCGCGACAGCAACCTGACTTGGCTTTTCGATGTACCTGATGGCGCCTCCTCGCAAGGTGCTGATAGCTCCTCCCCTACTGAAGAAGTGAATCGCAGAACTACGCGCGCGGCTGCAGCAAGGCAATGTTGGGCACAACAGACCGCTGTGCAGAGAGAAGCCCAAACCGCAGAGTTATGGCGCAGGGGGTACCTACCACCTGTACTTGCACTAGTTTCCCCAAGCGTTTACAATGGCCTCTAAGAAGGTCTCTCCTCCAGCTTACGCTGTCAGTGTCCTGCGATTCCGCGCAGGCCTGGCTCTTCTTTTCAGTCGTCTTGCGCCCTCTCAAGCAACCGAGCTTTTCGCAGAGCTTACATACGTGCCAGCCTGTATTCTGCTTTGAAAATGATATTTCATCAAAAAAAACGATGTTCAGTGTTCACACACGTATATATGTAGGAAAAAAAAATCGTCGTCATTGGCGGTGTCGGCTAAATGAACGACACTTGTTTTGTTTTGTTCTTCTTTTTCTCTATTTTTATGACCCCGTTCGACGTCGATGATCGAGAAATGAAAAAAAAAAAAAGGTTATATTTACATGCTCGTTAAACAAACGCATCTTATCAATGGAATGTGGTGTCGTTCTCCGTGCGACGCCCTTCATGCACGAACCGGTGCACTGCGAAATTTCGGGACACGAAACATCGCGACCTAGTTATAAAACACATTGTCATCCGTACGAGTTAGGGTACGCGTACTGAATGTTCTTACTGGTCTCCTAGTTAGCTAAGACGGCAGAGTGACAGAACTGACTCGTCGCAAGCGATGTATGTAGCGTCGGATAGTTTCGCGCTTGTGTCCACATTGCAGGAAGTATCATACTGGCCGTCAAACGTTATCACATGTAAAAGAGTCCGTTCTGCTAACGTGTCTTTAAAGTGTTGTTATCTTGTGCGAGGCCAGTATTTCTTGCTGTTAGACCCCCCCGCCAATAACTAGTAGCGCGAAACACGGCGTTTAATGATGTCTAAAACCGCGATTATGATTCGCTTAATGTTCTTGGTAACGGGAAACCTGGAATTCTCGAAGGTTCTGTGTTGCTGTCTAGGGTGATTATTTCAAAAAGTCGCCATGAATGCCGCCATGAATCGGCTTGCTTCCTTTAAAAGAGAGCCGGCTATTCTCGGAGGGAACTTATGGCTACCATATATCTAGCTCATGTAGTAGCATTGCCCGTTTGCACCTTTCTTTGATCATCAACATGGCGTGTACGTTTGACGATTGTTATCGCAACTGTAACATTTGTGTATGGTCGCTTCACGGTAGAGCTTGTCAGAGCTCCTTGCGTCATATCCAAGCGGACGCTGGACTGAGCAATTCAGAGCAGAATGTAAGGTACGGTGTAACTCGTAGTGTGTGTGTCTTGCTATAGTGCTTACTATAGGCTTTTCCTGAAGAATTCCTTCGGTGTCATGTTTCTGGAAAGCACAGTGCCCATTCTCAAGTGCTCTTGGGGCTTCAAAAAATGTTGCTTCCCGTCCCTTTACTAATGCTCCCACGAAACGTCCACAAAGCAGAATTCAAGTTAAACTTGGAAGATATATTGCCGGCTGGGCATGTCCAACTAAATCTTCAAGCTAGTCAGCAGCTCGGCGCAGCTTTCCCCTTCTCTCTTTCACGTTCCGAGTGCATTTAAGACGGACTTCGTATATTACTCGAGCAACAGGTTCAGAGCGAGATTTCGCAGCCGAAAATGAAGACTGTCGCCCACGTGCGGTCATCGCAATCCTCTTTGCGGCGTATATACGACGTTGAAGCACGTCAGAACGCCTATGTGGCTTCCTTTTTCTTTTTTGTTTTCTTTCCTGTTCCTTTTGGTCTGCCCGAATCCTGTCCAATTTGGCTGTCACGTTGACGCCTTAATAACTGTCATTGCGGGATCCACTTATACAACTCGGCTCTTCACAGCAACTTCCTATTTACCACACACGAACCCAGCCTACGCACGTACTGCTTTGGCGGCCGCGCGTATATGTGATGCCCCTAGGCGATAATACAGGGTCCCGTAATAATGTTTAGCCAACGAATTATCCGACTCGGAGCTCTTTCGGGAGCGGGAACAGAGTGCGGAGTTTTCGATGCTGTCTAGAACTTTCGGGGGCTGCGTGGAAATTGCGAAGGAAGCTAAGAGAGTGTTATTAGATTGATTATAATACAGTGCGTTGCTGTAATGGCGTTGAGATAACGAAAGTGTGAGCCGTAAGAGTGATGTTGTTATATTGACGGTTATAATACGACGTCACGGTATATACTTCTGAAAGTCCCTTCTTCTTTTATTTTTTTCATTTTGCCTCTTCTAGCCACCCTCTTCAACCTAGGCTGTCGTGTCGGACGGCTAATAAGTGTCTCCGTGAAATCTAATTAGACAGCTCGGCTCGTTTACGAGGCGTCTCACATATACAGTGACCGCGATTCCTTTCGGGATGACACGCTGTCGTATTTTATTAAGTCGGTCACCGTCTTACTCTGCCTGTCCCGTTGACGTCACACCGCTTATTAGTACGGTATTGACTATATACGCGACGTGCGACAGATTCCGTAATTGAGTTAATTTCTCCTCCGTGATCGGCGGCGTTCTCGCCAATGGCGTCGGGAACCCGTCCTCGTAACGGGAAAGTTTTGGGCTGTCCACGTACTCAGTTGAATGTGTTCCCGAGATGTAACTGGATACATTGATGTATAGTCAGTTGCTCTCTACGCCGAGTGTTACATATACAAAGATACGACAGTCGTCAAGTGTACAGAGACTTCGACTGCCGCGCTAACTTTTGTTACGATACGAATGTGAATACGAGCTTTTCGTTCGTGTATCGAACGGTGGCCGAGTGTGTACCTCGGGCTTGAGCCATTGTTTTCTTCCAGGGTAGTTGTGTCGATGTGAAAGGGAAATCGTAATCGTTACTCCACATTTCGTTACTTTCGAAATCGCTTCTCCACCTTGTAGAATCCCGCTGAGCTTATTTGCCGAAATTGGTATGTTTGACTCGTCGCCTTGCGTTTTCTTCGTGTACTCTGTGGTGTCTCTTGTTCAAACACTGCTCGTTGTACTTCGGACTGGCGCCTGGATTGGACTGGACAAAACTTAGTTGAGAACCTGTAACATTGGGGGCCTTGCGCAGGCCACCTATATGTGCTCGCGGCGAGGTTTGCCCTTTCCACTGCTTTCCGGGCCTGCTGGATAGCCCAAGCTTGTTCTTGTAATCCTGTGAGCTAGCCATGGCGTCGCGACAACGCTCCTCAAGGAGCTCCGAGTTCTTGTGGTCGATGAGCTGTGTAGTGTGTGTGTGCGTTTCCACATAGGGCGTTTTCCATATATATGTGTCTGCGTATGCGTGTTTGTATAGGCTACGGCCAGCGTGGGAGAATAGAATGGTGTGTAGGCGCGGCTGAGGTGTACTGGGTTTTCGAAGGTTCACGTTATAGCTTGAAATTTTTCTCGAGCGTGACTTGTTTTGTATGGAAGTTTGGAGGAGCGTTTTTGTACTTACCTCCTCGGCACTATATAGGGTAACTTTGTGAAGCGCGCTCTGGCGGGATTCTCTTGTAATGCAGCTGGTTTTGATCGCGCGTAAACTTCTCGTTATTTCATGAGCGATGTTCGCAGTTTCGGAGAACCGCATTAACATGAAAGCCAATAATAATTGGTAATTGGGACCAATACGGCGATTTTGTGCGGGTTGCACTGTGCAGGCATGAAACTCAAGAGTCGCAGAATCAGTTTTTACTATCGACTCGCTCATTAAGGGACTTGGCAAAGCGAATTCTTGCGAAGTGTATAGTGCATCTATGCTGAAAGCACGCCCACCCTACACATGGATACTTTGTCAGTCTTGTATACGGTTTATGGCACATCAGTTATGCATAGTAACGGCCTTTTTTTAGTTCCAGCTTTGTATGTGTGAAGTGTCACCATTGTGTAGTATCACCATTCTGTATTGTCCGTTTTGTATAGCGTCAGCTTTGTATAGCGTCCATATTTTACGGCGTCGGCTTTGTATAGCGTCGCTTTTGTATAACGTCAGGTTTCTGTATTGTAGACTCAGCTTTGTCTATAAGGTCAGACTACATGCTTCCACAATGGACCGGCTTTCTATTCTTGGAACAAATAGCGGCGTCTGTGTCTAATCCTCCTACTTTTCTATGCGTGTTTTTTTTTTTTTAATTTCGCGCAATCGGAAATAATTCTCTCGTGGCAACTTAAGAACGAACGGAGGCACGTTTGCCAATAAGGACAAAATGTGTTTTCTAGCTGAATTTTTTATATTTTTTTAGAAAATCACATTAGCAGAGGACGCGTCTTTACGTGACGTCTCCCAGTTGCTCGCTTTAGCTATAAGAGCAACGCAGGCCTTGTTAACCATATATATAGTTACGGCGTTTTAGGGCAAGCAGTGTTTGCCATAGCTTTGAA
>CM023484.1:73137081-73155537 GCA_013339685.2 Hyalomma asiaticum
CGTAAATCCTCAGAAATTATTGTTCTAACATGCTAGGACATGCTACTGTATGGTACATGAACATGTTTTCTGATGAACGAAACTGCGGCTCTCTTATGTTTCTTACATACCGACGGTACAACCGCTCGAAGCAAGCAAGAAACATTTATTGCTTTTGTTTCTTTTTGTTCTTTTACGTTTAACGGTTTGGTGCATCTTTTTTTCTTTCCGCACTTCAGTGGCGGCTCGCTCGCTACGAAGCTGTGAACCGGAGCAGTAACTTAAAACGAACATCAGAGAGAGTGCGCGACATGGGTGAAATTCAAAACTTTCTTTTAACTGCGTTCTTTTTTCCTTCTTGTTGTTTGTAAGTGGCCAAGGACTTCGCGCTTCATTGGTTTCGAACTCTCTTTTCGCAAACGAGCCCACTCCGCCAGGGTGGACCGGGTAAGCTGCGCGCGTGTGTACGGTCGTTTAAGAGTTTGATTCCCAATGACTTTCCCTAGTAAATGTGGCCCCGGAGGAGCGATGCTATTTCACGGACGTTCTCTGGCGCTCTTGCTGTCTTTTTTTTTTTCTTTCTTTTTCTTTCCCCCGATTACTGAGCCTTAGAAACGGAAGTTCAGATATTAAGGAATACTCGTTTGTCCTTTCGAGTGGGGGGGGGTGGGGGGTGGGGGGCTTCCGAGTAATTTTACAATATAGTATATATATTGTAAAATTACTCGGAAGCCCCCCCCCCCCCCCCCTCTACCCCCATTACGAAGCCCGCCTCATAACATAACTATTTTTGGCACGTTTAACTCCTTCAACTATTAGAAGAGAAGCTCGGGCAAGATGGAGGCTTGAATCGATGAACAGATCGCTAAAAACGACGGAGGACAATGAATGTCGCTGGAGCCAACGTTTCGACAAGTGGGTCTTCATTGCCGTCCTGACGAAGACGTGTCCACTTCTCGAAACGTTGGATCCAGCGACATTTCCTGTTATCTATCGCTTTTAGTGATCTCTGCATCCATCAATTGTATTGTTACAATTCGCATCTTCGTTATTGTCACAGTTCTCATATTCACGTGCAACACAGCGCCCCGTCACGATGGTGTAGTGCTTATGGCACTCGGCTCCTGGTCGCGGGATCGAATCCCGGCCGCGGCGGCTGCATTTCGATGGAGGCGAAATGTTGAGGCCCGTGTGCCGTGCGATGTCAGTGCACGTTCCCAGGTGGTTGAAATTTCCGCAGGCCTCCCCTACGTCGTCTCTCATAATCAGAGCTGATTTTAGGACGTTAAGCCTCACAAATCACGTGCAACACAGTGTAAATTAACAAAGCAAGATTGCTGCTCTCTGAAGTCCAGTGGGAGACCGTATAGACACAGAGGTCCCGGCAAGAAACAGCATAGTAGCGCTTGCGGTGGTACGTACGTTCAGTTTATCTCTAGCGATTCATACTCGCAGATTCCCAGAACTACCCGGAACCAGATTGCAGCGCCTTCTCATGAGGCATGTGCTCAAGAATTATTAGGAATACGGGCACACCTCGCGTATGTGCAGCCCTTGAGCATCACGGGCTGTCCTATAAGCTTACCATAGCCGAGAGCGGGCCGTCCTGGAAGTCGGCGTTTACCCCGACACACGCGAGAATGGGCTCAAGAGCGGACGCGCCTTGTAAGTATAGATCCAGCATCCGTGCCTCGGGGACGAGATCTGCACGCTATTCCCCGGAGACGCGTGCGCGGTGGATACTCCTTCCAGAGGCGGAAACAACTAACTACAGCAGTTTCTTCTTGGCCTGTGTATAGGGCCAAGCCTCGGTTCCGCGCTGCCTGTGTAGTGTAACGCCACTCCTGGGAAATATGAAGCTATAGAACACCGTATTGCGCGGAAGTCCTCTGTTGTGATCCGTTCCTGCGTGTTTCATTCATTAACTCTTTGGTCGATTCGGAACCGTGTGAGGAAGGGGGGGGGGGGGCGGCGCCAACCTGACGCATTCTTGTATGACCTCGCTGACAGGAAAACAAAGCCGCCTGTGTGGATCAAACGGATATCGAGTGTCTGCCTATATGTGCTATACACATATGTACTATACACTGAATCATACAAGGTGTCTCGTGGGTGGTGCTTGAAACGCGACTGTGCCACGTGTCACTAGCGCTTCTAGTAATTGACGCGATTTTTGTGGCTTTTTGGGCAGGAGTAAATAGGAGAGATTCCATGGAGAGATCCCATGTGCTCCCTGGCGACGTAGGGCCTTTAGAAATAGCGCCCGCAAGGGACCTTACGTACCCACAATCACAAAATCCGCTACTGCTGTTTCGTTCGTCCGGCAGACTGTGCCTATAGTATATATGGTTTCCCTATACTTATATACTATAGTGCCGTTCCTTCGCAAAAGGGTGTTACTTAAAAGATGTTATGCAGTAGGCCCCCTTGTGTGATGTATTTCTCTCTCTCTCTTTTGCTCTACCACTGCGGCGTTCATATTGCGGCGTCGTTATGACGGTTCAGAGCCGACAAAGCAACATCGGCGTAACGGTCAAAGCGCCAGCGTGCAAGTGCAACTGAAAAATGGCTTGAGCGATTTTGCACAGCGCACATGTATTATAATGTCCCACTGGAGCTAAGGGAAGGTGAAGGTTTACTTCAACCACTGCTTAAGGCTGCACAAGAGCAACATCAGCAATATATTAAATCTCGATTAACTGTGGAACGGCAGATCATGATGGCTATGTCAGTCAGTATTAATGACTATAAATACACGGTAAAGTGGGTACGACGATTTCACGTAGACATATTCCATGCAGACGACGTAAAGCGGGAGAGCGCTGGATATAATCTCATTACGTCATTACCGAGACTAGGCGCTCGCGCAGATTCCTAACTTTCGCTCGTGCCCTACATATATGAGTGCCAGTAGCTGCGCGCACTTCATAACTGTACAATATAGGCGTGCTGTCTTGACGGGCGAGTTCACTTACTTATAGTGAGCTCGCCCCGCATTAACCGGATAGAGCCTGAGTACATAGAACGCACTTCACTCTCTTCTTTTCTTTATCGCTGTCACGGCAGGCACGCATCACATAAGGCGGTGTGAACGGCTTCCTCCCTTCCCCCTCTCTCCTTTCCACTTGCCTCGTGCTCACCAGAAGAATGGCTCGACGGAAGTGAGGCTCTCTTTTTATGCGCTGGAGTCCAGGAACTCCAGGAGAGCCGCACTGCGGGCTCGAGGTGCTATAACTCCTGAGGAGTTGTGGCCCATAGTCGCTAAGTAAGCGACGCTTCCCCGCGGCTTTTTATGCTCCTCCCAGGCGGCTCGTTACGGCCGCTTAGAAGCTCGAGACTCCCGTCGTTTCAGGGGACGGCGGGGAGTGGATGCCGACGAGGTTGCGCGCCATATAATCGGGTCGTGACGTCGGCCGGCCGAGAGACTTAGGCGTCGTCGTCATGGCCAGGGCAGCCCGTATTGCTTATAGCGTCGGATTGCTGCCGGTCGCACGCCGAGTAGGAGCTTGTCCTGATATGCTCTATAGTTAAGACGATGGACGTGGAAGCTCATTGTAGGATACTGCTAACTTTGCCCCTAAGGTCCGTTCCGATGGATTTGCCCTAACCGTGTGGAACTTGTAGATGCCTCCGTGGTCTACTTAGGACCTCGGGGTATGTGTTCTCGAGGGCGTCAATTCGACGCCATTTAGAAGTGACCTAGAAGTGGTGCCCGGCTAGAAGAACGTTGAAATTTATAATCACCCTGCTGTAGAGCTTCACTACAGTGCAAGAATGTCATGCAGTGAAGCATACTAAAAGAGAGAGAGGTTGCCGTTTGTTTTTACCGGGCGTGTCTTACTTCGCACCTTCGTTACGCGTGCGAATGAGTAGTATGATTACAGGTAGGAGCTTACCTGCAGTCATTCAGAGCTGTGTTTGACGTTGCCGCGTCCTTGGGAAACAATTAAGGTCATACGCGAGGTTTTCTTCCATCGTCACTTCGTGCGTATAGCACACTTCGCGCTTGTGCTGCAGAAAGTAGAAAATTAATCCCAAAAATGGCCTCGTACAACGCTGGTGCCTGCGTGGTTCCTGTTCTGCGTACTTTACGAACCCTACGGTTCGTTTTGCTCTTCATTTTAAGTTCTGGAAACGCATCAAATGTGGGAGTTCCATCAACTTCTGATTTAAGTGGCACGTTAAAGAACCCCAGGTGGTCGAAATTTCCGGAGACCTCCGCTACGGCGTCTCTCATGACCAGAGCTGGTTTTGGGACGTTAAACCCCACAAATCAATCAATCAATCAATCAATCAATCAATCAATCAATCAATCAATCAATCAATCAATCAATCAATCAATCAATCAAATTTAAGTGATTCCGACAGTATATGACGGTGTGCTTGGTCGTTTACAGTAGTAAATTTGCCAACATATTTGTTTCTGCTAATGGACTATCAGTTAGCTGATTGATTGATTGATTGATTGATTGATTGATTGATTGTACACGCGCCTCGACGTCGAAAGGCCAATCCGTCCACTGCGAGAACAACTCCACGTGAGCGTTTGATGCGCTTGACGCTAGCGCCGTGCCCATCGGCGCGTGACCAACGAGGCGGGCCGGCAAGGAAGCGGGGAGGCTGCAGTGTGCGCGGTCTGTCGAAGCACTTTCAATCAGCGAGCACGTATGTGGATCGATAAGGGGCGATTGAGGAGGAAGGGGTGATGGCGAACCGTGTGACGCGCTCGTTTCTCCACTGGCTAGCATACGCCCGCTCACCGGAACGTCCAATCTAGCCTCTTCCGTTTTCCCTCCACTACTCCTCGCTTATATGCCATTAGTAAATTGTTTTGATCGCTAATGGGGGCCTTGCAACATACGTGTACGCGCTAGCGTTCTTTAGCGCCGCCTGTCTGAAGCTTGCGCAGTCGCGCGAGTGCCTCTTATCCGAAGCGAAAGGTGCGCTTAGGCATTTCTCTGTCCCTTTTATTTCGCAAACTAGGTGCTGCACATGTTTTTGACGTAAAGTGGAGGTGTTACATTGCCGTGAGCGCAGACTGTCGACGTGCAAATTTGCACGTCGACACTCCGCGCCCGCGGCCGGTGTCCGATCCCGAGATCTTCGGGTCAGCAGTCAAATGCCATAGACACTAGACCAACCGTAACGGGGCGCCCTGATGTCATAGAGCTGTAGTACTTACTGCATGCCCGCCCTGCGGCCTGGCAATTGGACTTGCAGATCGTGAACGCAGGAACAGGCACATTTGTCTTATGTCACCGCATCTTGGCCATATTGGTGATGAAAACGCTTTGCGCGAGTCGAATAATACGTCGCCTGCAAAAATAACCAACCCTTTTCTTCTCTCCCTGACATGGACAATTACTGATTTACAGCTTTTACTGTGCACACGTGTCCTTGCTGTATAGCTATGGTGCAAATTAGGAAGGAGCACTCCGAGGGGAACATCACTTTTTACCTATAAGGACCTTTCTTCTGCCAGCGGGATAGTAATTTTTAAGTAATTTTTTTTCCCTTTACCATCGGCACACTCCCATAACGCCCGGCTTTCATCAAACGCAGCACTTTCCCTCAACTATATGTAGGGTGCCTATTGCTTTCTTCGCCTTCTCATTCTCTCATTGACGCTCGTTTCCGTGCGGTGCTCATTTCCTCCCTATACTCCGGTGTGCTTACTCATCCCTGGCTCAGCACTTCCCGGTTCTGCGTTCGCGCTTGTTTTATTGTCATTCATCCTTATACTTTTCCGAGTATGCTCCGTTCCTGAATGTCTCGTTTATTTTATTTTTTTTTTAAAGGCGGCAGCGTCTGCTTTGGCTTGACTTTTCGTTTCGGCGAGTTGCATGGAGCACAGTGGTGTCAACGGCATTGTCGTATAACAGTGCTGAGGTTTAAATTGATTGATTTTGAAGTGTTGCTGGTAAATCCTTCCGGAAGGAGGCTAGCTGTAAAGGCATCTTTCCTTTTACAGCCAATCTTTATATATGTATATGGGTTCGCTGTATTTTCTTGCTTTTCGTCTACAAAAGTGTGGCCCGATTCTGGAGGCTGTATAAAACGGTGTGAAGGAAAGTTTCACTCAGTTTGTGCATGGAAAAGGTGGTTTGAAGTGCGACATCAAACCGAGTCACTTAAACACTCAACGAAGGTCGTGAATAGATTTAAATTCGGCCAATAATCTAACGTTGTAGCGAAACTAGTCGGGCATGCTGGTCACGCGCCTTCGCAGAGTGAAATGGTTCCTTCGTTCTTGTTTTTTTTTTTTTTCTGACGTGGAAAAAATAAAATATAAAGAGGGGGTAAAGTAGCGGGAAATCCTTTCACACCGGACTTCTCAGCTGCTGAAGGTAGCACGCACTAACCTTAATGCTCATTATACTATACGGCTAGATTCGATGTCCATGTAGTCAGTGCTCGCGCGACTCTGGGGCGACATAGAATTCCGACGGCGTACTTTCGTCTGCACCTTCTTCGGTTTGTGTCACCTAGGCATTAGTATTGGCTCGTGTTGTTACATCCGAGCCAACATCGGTGTTAGTGCAGTATAGCGAAAATTTGGGCAAATTGGTGACGCATTGAACTGTGTACGCACAGCGCAAGCACAAACAGAGACTAAAGGAGATAGGCGGACATAGCTGTTATTTTTCACTGAATCTATTTTTTTTTTTCAGAGACGTGTATATATAAGCCGCACCGGAGAAGAAAATACAAGGTAAAAAAAAAGTGAGCAAGAACAAACCAAACTGCTACTCATTGTTGGCACGTGATCTGTTAAGATAATTCTTTCTTTTCTTTGTGAGGGCGATTGATATGCCACGTGCACGCATTGCTCGCCCCTGCGCTGATTTGCAAAAGCCTTAAAGCAGAAAATAATTTGCACAAGAAAATAAATTCAGTCGTAAGCCAGCTCCATGTTCGTTTATTTTCTGGTATACTTGCTGTCATTGCTTGCGCTGTAGTTCATTACCTTTTAGTGGACGCATTCGTGGCGATTATGAAGTGATTATAGCGAGGAGAGACTACTTTACAATTTTGTGCCCAGTGATTATATTCCCCTGCTTGCTGCTCTACAATTGCTAAGTAGACTTAGTTGTTCAGAATGATGTATCATTTATTTCATTTTTTTTGCTTCTACTTTTTTTATTTTGATTTGTATGAAACATGTAACTGTGTCTGTGCCGCCGTGAACCCGTGTCATTGGGGGCAGCCGGCTCGTCAAGCTGTCGTAAGACGTCTTTTATTCGCCGCTCCTTTGTCTGCGTTTGATATAAGCAGAAATAACGTTAATTTAATGAATGAATGAATGAATGAATGAATGAATGAATGAATGAATGAATGAATGAATGAATTGCGCATACGAGTTCCTGTGTTTTGGCGCTTTGTCGGCCACCAGGAGTTTCTCTGTCGCGTTACTTCTGTGAGCACTTTCTTATTCTGATATCTTGCTCTGCATCTTTTGTTTCAGTCGTTGCATTTCGATGCTGTATTACATTCCGAGCTTATATCTCGGTGTCATTTACTATGCCGTCGCTATTCTCGAGCGCCACTATTCTGAGGAACCGCCCCTTTGTTTCTAACTTTTTTCTGTTCTTCAAGTTGTTCTTATGCGAGCTTTTTTCGTCACTCGCGATGCGGTGTGTGCTCTTCACACGAGATCTGGAGCAGGAATGGTTTGTTTTTTCTTCTTCTTTCTTTTATCTCTCCTCGTGTGCCCTTTTGTGGCGTGTCGCGTCATTCGAGGCGCACTGCACGGCCACGGTACGGAATAAATACCGCCGCGCTGCAGGGATCTAAATTGCTTCTTTGCCTATCGATCCGGCGTTTCCCCGTCCGCGAATCGCTCTGGGATTGTTTTCCGAGTACGAATACTGTTTGACAATTGCTTCCTCTTCTCTGGCGAGCCTTGTCTCCTCCCTTTTGTATTTACTCTGTCTATACGCCAGCCAGTGGTCGTCCTCCCGCGCCGTCGAGAGAGCAGAGCTAGCTCTCTACACGGTCGAGTGCGATCTCGGATACCTATTACAGCGGCTTCGAGCCTGAAGGGTGATGTAGTAAACGGGAAAAAAAAAGAAAGGAAGTAGAAGAGAGAAAGAGGGAAACGAAATGGTGTAGTGCTCACTTGTGTTGCTGGCAGAATCTTTCTTTCTTTCTTTCTTTCTTTCTTTCTTTCTTTCTTTCTTTCTTTCTTTCTTTCTTTCTTTCTTTCTTCATCGAATGCTTGGTGGTTTTTGCAACATTCGCGGGCATAGGAAATTGGACGAAGGACGAGAGAAACGTGTTGTAATAGGCTTGGACGGGGCGGGGGGCAGCAGAATTCAACATCGCGTGGGCGAGCCTGTGGGCTTTTGCGATTCCATTTTCCGGACGGCCTGCAGTATAAGTTCGATGTAAATGCCGTACGTCGGTCTATTTCGAGCGTTTGTGTCTGATCCGGCTGTATAACTATAGCATCGCGCACCGGATGAAATGGATGGCACGAAACGCGAAAGTCGTGTGCGCAAGCGCCCAACTTCGACTGACGTTTTATTCCGCACGAAGTGTAGTTAAAGAGGTTAAAGTACGAACTTAAACGCGCATGGTCGAGACGCTTGACGACTGCGAACAAAGCGTGCCCCCCCTCCTCCTTTGTGCCGACGTCGTCGGCAAAATGTCAAATAATCGCATGTTCGCGGCTACACCATTGAAAGTAGCGTTAAGAGAAGGGGTGGTTTTTTGCACGATCGCGGTCGTCTGATTTCTATAATAAAGCAAGATGTGTGCCCTTTGCTCTCAGAGACAATATTCGATTGCGAGCGAGTTATCGGTGCGTGGCTCGCGAGTGCGTGATTGAACATCATTAACTTCACACCTTTCCTCGCATCTCGCGCGCGCATCTATATAACTTGCATATCCGGCCAAAAGGAGCCGAACAAAGTAGCTTTATTATTATTATTATTATTATTATTATTATTATTATTATTATTATTATTATTATTATTATTATTATTATTATTATTATTTGTGTCCTCGCAAGTTTACTCATCGTTGCTGTTTGAGGACCATCGCAGATATAATGCCTAGCATTTTCACTGGTTGGAATCTGTTCTAGCGAACAGTTCTTAGCTGCGTAAGAACATTCTTGTAAGGACACTTTCGGTCTGCGACTTGTCATGCATATGCATGTGACAGGGCCGTTTTTACTGTGTTTCTCCTCTTCTAACCTCCATATAAAAAAAAAAATCGTCAATAGCATCTTTAGCGGAAATCATGGGGGGGAGGGGGGGGGTACTCAACTGAAGTACAATAAGAACTGTACTAAAAATACCAGAAACTTCATAGCCGGAGGTTAAAGATATCATTCTGCGCAGATGTCCTTTGCAAACGTCCAGTTCGCGATATTGGTTGCTCCAGGTTACGGATTTGTAAGCAGCTCTATACTGTTGCAGCTGATGAGCTTGCGGAATCACAGACGCGTAATAAAGTAGCGTTGAAGTTACCTTCCATATTTTCCTTGTAATAAGTCCTGCAGGGAGAGGAGGATGTATTTTCGTTTCTTTAATTTTATAACTTCTTTGAAACTATAAGTTATCTCTGTGTACCGGCTAAGCAGTAGGCGCGCAGGTGACGACCACCTCTAAGTTCGACAAGTTATAAAAGAACGTCAAATGTTACGCAACAGTTTTACATCATCGATGCAGTGAGAATGGTCCAAAGCGCTGTCGTGTAAGCCTGGCTGCATGCACTGTGCCTTTATTGCGTCTGGTGCTCGTTCGGCGGCGCGCACACGGGAGGAAATGAAGCGCCGGAAACGGAAGAAGAGGGCCCGAAGTGCCGGAACTTCTCCCGCAAGAACGATCGCGTTCCGACGCGCGAAGAACCAGTCTCCAGGGTTTCGGTTCGCCAGACGCATCAGATGCGCGAACGTACGTTTTATTCTTTTTGTTCCCGTATATGTTCTGTTTTTGGCTATATCTCTGACGTCGGAATGCGCCTTTAGCCTCGATGGAAGTCAGTTGCTATGCGTTGCCACATACAACCTGTTGACCAGTCTGTCAACTTAGCCAGTCGTAAAAATAAACTAAATTGATTTATTTCTGGGGTTTTACGTCCCAAAACCACGTTTTGATTATGAGAGACGCCGTAGTCTCTCATAACCCGTAAATTTGGACCACCCGGGATTCCTTAACGTGCACTGACATCGCACGGTACACGGGCCTCAACATTTCGCCTCCATCGAAATGCAGCCGCTGCGGCCGGGATTCGATCCCGCGACCCTCGGATCATCAGCCGAGTGCCATAACCACTAGACGACTGTGGCGGGGCATAAGATAAACTAAATGAAGGGGGCATTTTACAAAAACGGCGGGTGTTCCTGATGTATTCTTACATATTATACGCGGAACATCGACATGCAGTGCACTCGGCGATCTACCTGTGCTTGGAAGCAGTGTGTCGTAGTATATACAGCTGTTTGTGTGGATATACTGCTCTTTCAACTGTATTAAATCGTGTTTTCTATGCGTCGCGTGAACTGGCGCGCCCTGTACGTCTATCCTTGTCACTTCAAAGCCTTATCACCAACCAGAACTTAGACTTACAACGTTTGTTAATACTGCTCCATCAAATGAATAAACGGGCTTTTTTTTTTTTTTCGTTTTTCAAAATCACTATTCAGAAACGCTGTGCACATGCGCAGTGCATACCTGCGGGGGAATTTCCCGTGTCTGATATACCTTGTACGCCCGTACGACGCAATGGTGTTAAAACCCGTGCGGGTCGACGCCACTCGGGCAGAATCGAGATGCGGTCATTCTACAGACACGCTCGACTTAAGTCTCGTCTTTCTTTCTTTCTTTCTTTCTTTCTTTCTTTCTTTCTTTCTTCTTTTACATTTCATTTTATACTGCGGACGTGCCTAATATTTCTGAGTATGTTTTTTTTTTTTTTTTTTCAGTCAGAGTGGCATGTATGAGACTTCCTAGTGGACGAAATCGTTGGCAGATCTCTACGTCATACTGCATACAGAAGTGGAGGGGCCGGGTTTTGAGAACAGAAAGAGGGGAGGGTGGGGAGAGGAGAATCGCTGGATCTTTCGTAAAATATATCTGGGGACCTTAGGAGAAAGCAAATCGGTGGAGCTTTGCTCCTTGGAGTGGAAAACCCCGAGCACGCATATGTATACTGCACAGGCCTACCGAGCTGCACTAGCGCCAGACTTTCCTGTGGTGTGTTTCGAAGAAAACTCTTTATCAGGGTCGTCTATCCACGATCATGTATTGCGTACGCCGCCTGCCGGACGGTGCGGAAATACTGACGCAATATGCGCCTCCGATCGACTATTGTCTGCACCTGACGCTGCGCGATACAAGGCAGCCGAGCTTTATTGTGATCGATAAGCGTCTTTCGCTCGGTCTCATTTCGTATGCCCGCTTCCACTTGAAGGGGCGTCGAAATCATTCTCAGTTTACGCAGTGAGCGAGCGCTCGTCTTATTGTTTCCTTGCGTGCATAACTGCGAGCTCGGCGCTTCCCGCCACCGTTCGTATAGGAACTTCCCTGCCATAAACTGTGCCCATACGTGGTGCGAGTCGTAGCCGTATTAAACGACGTTATGTCGGTTTATTGTTGTTTCTTTTTTTTTTTTTTACATCTTATTCAAGTGAGGAAGCTAAAGCTCGTTATACCGTCTTACACCCCTATCTTGCGGTGAATTGTAGCTGGAAATGGTTTGCAGCCGCACTCGTCGCGATAACGACGCGTTTTTACTTTCCCCGTTTGCTCTCCGTTTTTACTTTCTCTGAATGTAACTTTTTATTGAGGCAACCCCGGCGTTTCGGAAGAAGCTGTCTTCGTGAGAATTTTTTTTCGTTTCATTTGCACGAGTGCTCCCCCCTCCCCTTTTCCGGTCTTGCGCACTATGGATAGGATTTGCATGCCGAGCTTTCGCTTGTCTGCGGTCGTGGCGCGACGCACTTCCTAATTTCATACTTCTTATGCACTTGGTGCTTGAAAGAAAAAGTGACGTTTTTCATCGCCGAGGTGTTGAAAAAGACAGTTCGGGAGAGAGGTACGATGGGGAAAGATCTTTTTGCCTGAAGTAGCCACGTCAAATGTACATCATGAAAGATCGCGACTGTATTGTATACGTTGCGTCGTTTCGTTGTATGATTGGCCCCGCCGTGGTGGTCTCGTGGATACGGTGGTACCCGGCTGCTGATCTGCTGATACGAGGGTCGCGGGATCGAATTCCGGCCGCGGCGGCTGCATTTCGATGGAGGCGAAATGCTGAGGTCCGTGTGCTGTGCGATATCAGTGCACGTTCAAGAACACCATGGTGATCGAAATTTCCGGAGCCCTCCACTGCGGCTGTCTCATAACCGCACAGTTGTTCTGGCACTTGAAACCTCGCATGTTTATTATGATTATTATTATTATTATTGTTGTTGTTGTTGTTGTTGTTGTTGTTGTTGTTGTTGTTGTTGTGGATGGATTGCCAGTCCGGCAAGTCAGGCAAACCACGACACAGCAGTAGTTTACCGTACGTGTTATAAATTTATGCATTAGCGGTGCGCTTTGGTCACTGGGAAGAGTGCACATATACGTTATGTATCACGATATATCTCCACCACCACCTCCGTTCAGATGCGCACGTTCTTCCGTATATATAGGTTCGTGCGTTTATCCCAGAGATCCATCATTGTTGGTGGTGTACACCGGCCGACCAACGCCTGACACTCCTGACACCTGGTTCACCAGCGCGCGTGATCGAAGCGCTATCGTGAGATTGATGCGCGCCGAACACTCCCACAGCGCTCGTCCTGTACTTTCGTTTCTATGGCATACATGTGCTGCGCCTGTAATCGACGAACGAGTCTGATGTAGTTCCGATACACTGCCACATATCCGTCTGGCAATCAGCTTCGGCAATGTAACGACGGAGCGCGGCGGCCATTGCGGTACGTTATGTCAGTCGGAGACGGATCGGTGCTTGTAAGATGTTACGCGCATTCGACATGATAATGATTATTGTGATTATTTTGCGCAAAGGAAAGGATCCGCGTCGCCCTGGTCGTGTAGTTATGGTACTTGGGTGGTAACCCGAAGGACACGGGTGTGACCCCAGCCGCAGCGGTCGCATTTTCGACGGAGGCGAAAATGCTGCTGGCCCGCGTACTGTGCGATGTCAGTGCGCGTTAAAGAACCCCAGGAGGTCAAGATTTCCGGAGCCCTCCACTGACGTGCCTCAGATTCATATCGCGGTTTTGGCACGTTAAAACCCCAGAAATCTTTATTATAGGTTAAGAAAAGGGCGCTATTTCTTGCAGCCCTGGGGCACTGCCCAGCGTCTGTGGGCGTATGGAAGTGAGAATGAAAGAGTGGAGAAGAGAGTCACGCCGGTAGTGGAGGGCTCGGGAAATTTCGACTACCTGGTGTCCTTTAACGTGCACCGACATCGCGCAGTAGACGACCCTCTGTAGCATTCGAGCTCCACCGAAATGCGTCCGCCGCTGCCTGGTGTGAGCGTTAAAGGAGTACTGACACGAATTTTTTACATTCTCGTATTATTGCTGTAAATGAGAGCACTGGCGTGGAGAACCCCAGAAGGAGTATCATGGTGCCTCGCAAGGCAATGAATATATTTTTAATACGGCTTCCTTAAAAGCCCACTTTCGGTTTTGATTTCGAGGGCGCGGTTTCCTAGTGACGTGTCAACATAGCCGGACGTACGTCTGAGTCACGTAGGGACAGCAATTCGCGATAGCGTCGCTGCAACTCTGCCGTCCGTGGTCAATTACACGTGGGGCACGCAAACGACAATTTCACGGTCGTCCAGCGACTCTGACAGCGATTTCGGGGATTTTTAATAGACTGTGCTCATACGTCATCGTAGTGTCCATTGCGCTGGGGCTGGCTTGCAGTGCTGGGAGACGAAAACTTTAAAACCAAACTGAAATATTTTGTACGTGTTTCCCGGCTTCCGTGTGCGGAGGGCGTTAACAGTACATGGCTATAAAACGAAAGATGTACATTTTGAGCCGCCGCAAAATCGTGTCAGTACTCCTTTAAGACACTGTAATATATATTGTTATGCGAACATATGTGTAGCGGTTTTATATGAAAGGTGAACAAAGGAAATGGCCGGGATTGAACAGTGTACAGTGCGAAGCATTTCTTGACGAACTCCGCCAACTTTGACCGTATGTCTAGCCGCCTATGCTTCGGCGCTCACCTGTTCGCCTCGTTCACGCAGCAAGAATGGGAAGGTAGGGCGTCGATATATATATATATATATATATATATATATATATATATATATATATATATATATATATATATATATATATATATATATATATATATATATATATGTGGCGTTTTTGGAAGGACACCATCCGATTCCGTAGCCTAAACGTATCCGCATATTTCATAAGAACACATTTTCCACATTAAAACTGTATAACGCAACATCATCATCACAGTTGTGCTTTGCATTGTGTATCTTTTCGTTATTCTCTGGATTGTGCTTCATCCTTTACAGTTTATCTTGTGTATCTGTGCTTGACAAGAACGATGATACTAGAAATTGCTTAACTCTAAAGGTATGTCATTTCAATTATGTTGTGGTTTCTATGTTGATTTTCACCAGTATATGTTCGCACCTCCTTTGTACTCACACTTGCATCTCCCCCCCCCCCCCCCCCCCCTTATGTAATGCCCTTTTTGGGCCCTTAGGGTACTCGTATAAATAAATAAATAAATAAATAAATAAATAAATAAATAAATAAATAAATAAATAAATATTGCCACTTATGTTGATCAAGGACCAACCAAAATAGACGTCGTAAATTTCATGAGAACACACTGCGTGGTTAACAAGAGGAAGTTGTTGTAGATCGCTATTGCAATGTAGACATAAGAAGCATGCAGACAAGCGTCACTGCCACGCGTCACTGTGGTAGGAACCGTTGTCACCTTCATCCTCGTTATATGGGAGGTTGAATTGTATATATAGTTCGCTTAGTGTAGAAAGTGCCTGCGCCTGTGATACCTTTGTGGTGCAGGTGGGGCGTATATTTTTTGTTCATTTATGGAGCCGCGCTAACTTCCCTGTCTCTGTTGAAAGTGTCGCGGCGGTTGCCGTGGCTGTATATGCTAGCCAGATAGCTTATGTTTTAGATGATCTAGAGAGAATCATTATATATACGGTTGTCGAGGCCTTCTCGAAACTCCTGTTTTCGCCCATTTATCCGTGCAATGGTGGTCTTGCCAAGAAAAATGAGCGCGGAATATTCTGTGACCATAGTTTATGCCGAAACGTCGACGACTGGCGCTGTGAAGGCACTTGAATCCTCCTGTGGACGTAACGTTTCGTTCCTTCGAAAACGCAGTACAGCCGTTCGCCGAACAGATCGCTTATTGCGTAACGCTCCGTGCGGAGCCATTTTACGGAGCCTGTCTCATTGCACGCGCTCAGCAACGGTTTTCGGCACCTCTACGAGGAGCCATTAATATGTAACAGAGGTTGCGGACTTCCAAAACGAGACGGGGATGTTCGCGAAATGCATATCTCGGGTCCACGGACAAGAGTCAAATCCGCTCACTTTTTACTATTTCAATGTTACCTGCGAAGTGCCCTGAGCGATGCAAACCTGCATTATCACGGTGCCCGTTAGTCCTGCTTCAAAGCACCCTTCCGCTCCTATATATCGGATTTGAGTTCATCGGGAACCGTAGCTGTATAATGTATCTCACTTTATACTCTCCATACGTGAAATTCCGCGATCGAAAAGACCACACGTTAAAGCAGGTCGTGGCTGTTTCTCCCGACAGCGCGCGGTTCAATTGCAGTCTCCCTAATTGCTGTACGCGGTGCCACCTCTTCGCGCTCGGTTTGCCGTCGCCACCGATGTCGGTGCACCGCCCTGCAGTGTAGTACCTGTCTCTCCTCCGCGGGCCGCCGCCTTTTTCTCTCCCACTCCAAGAGGACCAATAAATTGTCCGACGCGCTGCCGTGTTGCGTGGTCGCTTTCGTGCGAGTCCCGGCTTATTGAATATCGATATATCAGCCGCTCTCTCTCTCTCTCTCGAGCGGCCCCCACTGCGTGCTGCGATGATCGTCTGACTGCCTCTCGATCGTTTCCATCCGGCATTGTGTCCTTTGTTTCGTTTGTTCTTTTGTTTCCCGTCCCCGGGCTCGCGATCGGTCCCGGCCGCTTGTAAGCCCGCAAAAGACAGCGGTAAAGGAGCCGGCCGGAATGAGACAAGGCAGGGTGGCGAAAGAACAGGGCTCCCATGCATACTTTATGAACTGGCGAGGCTATTGTTTTGTTTCTTTCTTTGTTCTTCGTGGGATATAGGGCCAATGACTTTGGTGGGCAGTGAACGAAGCTTCGTGAGTATATAAGAGAGCGAGCTCAGAAATGAAGAAGCGAAGTTAGAGAGCGTGAGGACGGCTGTACGCTGAAAGATCTATGCTGCTACTCCCTATTATACTGTTTCCGTTGCACGAAAGGTATAAACGCGGAGTCCGCGCTGTGAAATATGCGTTCTGCGTCGGATCACTGGAGCGGCTTCCGCGCTACACCTTTGTATGCGCTGTCAGGGACGAAAGTGCCCAGGTTGGGATATATTCATGAAAGGTTGTGCCGCTTAGCCTGAGAGCACTACTTAGTAGGACCATGCGTTTCCATACAAAGGAGGAATTCTAATTTGCCTTGGAAATTGTGTACTGCATGCTGTTGTCGTCGGGCGGATGTAACAGCTAGCTCAGGCTGTATGTCGCATCAGGGATTTATACATACCGCTCCAACACCCCCTGCACCTCCCCCCCCCCCCCTTCAAAAAAAAAAAAAATCCAGATAACCAGTGACTCTGTATCCACACCCTCCATGCGTACTGGTTACACCATGGTTGACGCCTCCCAAAATCGAAATTCTAGATAAACCCATGTGTCGCATCATTTTTACGCCGTAGTTGCATCCATCCATCCATCCGTCCGTTTCTTTCTTTCTTTCTTTCTTTCTTTCTTTCTTTCTTTCTTTCTTTCTTTCTTTCTTCTTTTTGTAGTGCGTGTTTCTGCAAAAGGAGCATGCGGAGATCTATTATTGTTACGCGGAACGAGGCACTTCACTCATGGGACTCTGCTTAATTAATCGTATGGGCCTCTTGAGAATTTGGCTTTCGTTCCGCAACCTTCGTTCTTTCTCCTGGCGCCTTATCCGATCTAATTAATGAGGCGTGCTAGAGTCGGCCAAGTCCACGGGGAGTCGCGCGCTTGGATTTGTGGTTCGCGAGGTGAGCGGAAGAAGGTTTATGGATAGCACAGCGAGCGATCGTGAGGGGGAACTTGAGTCGGTGCTGGCTTAGTTCCAATTCCGGGTACTGTGGTATTTGTGGGAGAAGCGTAGCATGATGTGGATACGTTGGTGTCCTAACCGTATCTTCACGTGATCCACATGTTGATAATGAACACTTAGCCCTTCTTTATAGTTTTCTTGTATACGCGTGCTCTGTCGAGTTTCAAGCGTTTTGTTATATACTTGATGTTAGCTGTCGACGCTCGGCGCGTTTCATGGCTGCGGCGCGTATACACTGGCAGTGTTTTTGCTTGGTGCTCGCATAATTTAAATCATACATTAAGGTAATGGCAGCTTAAAATTGAGTTAGTTTAAGCGAGTTTAAATGAGTCTAAAGTTCAATTGAGTGAGTTTAAGCGTAATGTACGTCATCAACGGGGGGGGGGGGGGGGGGGCGTCACGATTTCAGTGGCTGCGTGGGTGTGCGTATAGCGCACTTCCACGTGCATTATATCCGCAAGAAGCGTTTATTTACCCATTACCGTGCAGCGGTGGATGCACGAAGGTGTGTGTGTTCTTTCGTTCTTCTCACACAGCCGCACCGCCACTCGCGGCTGCGTGGATGTATGTTATGAGCGTCCCCTTTGCAACGGTTGGGCGACCTGTGCGCCACGAAGGTGAATTTTTATGTGGATCTATTGGATTGCCTGTATGAACTAAGCTGTTTTTGAAAGAAGTATTATAATTTCGCCGTGTAAGTTTCTCCTTGTTGCGGCATAGTGACATAAATTTTCACGCTATTTTGTTTTTTATCCTTTCTTCATCCTTTTGCCGCCACCGATCCTTAACTGTCTTTTACTGACCTCTATCGTGGGTGTGCTAACATTCACAAACGTCGCTCGTACTGTCCCTAAATACAAAGGCTTCAACAGACTAGCGAATCATATCAAGAAGCAAATTTGCTGAAGAACCACTTGATCCTTGTGATTCCTTAATTGACGCCGTGTTGAATTTCGTTCACAGAGATTTATGGGTTGTGAAATTGACGCTGGCCTGTCTTCGAAGCTACGTACATCCTCTTAATGAAGGTCTTCCAGAGGTATCACTGCGTGATGCGCACGTTCGCGTACATCCACTCCATCCACATGGAGAGCCCTCGCCAAGGCCACGAAATCGTCCTTGTGTCACCGTCGCAGGGAATG
>CM023484.1:73155637-73259759 GCA_013339685.2 Hyalomma asiaticum
TCTCCCTCTCCCTTTCCTTTCGCTCTCGCGTGTGGTAGCGAAAGTGGAATCCAAAATAATCGGGCTGTATCTACGACGAGCCCGAAGATCGTATAGGGGCCTCGCGTAGCACGTAAATCACTCGTTATTTATTTAACCACCCCACCAAAAAATGAAACGGAACAGATTAAACGGTGAAATTATTTACAGCGCTTGTATTTTACACTGACCAAGCTGGGAGTCACACCACGTTCACCCCAGCTACACCATCGTCTTCTTTCGTGAGTGTCTTTGAGATCCCTGTAACCGTACACCCCACAGCAGGTGAGCGTCCTTAATCGTCACGTAACAATATGTTTGCCCGTTAAGGAGCCTTAATACGGCACATATTACATAAGAGGGGTGGGATAACAAATGGTAACCACGGCTCACAAAGATAGGGTACGGTACTATTATACATTGGAAAAACCGGTAAACACAGCGGGCACATGAAAATGAAAACAAAGTGAAGCCGATAAACACGAAGAGGGCTTACTGCGGGCGTTGCAGATCATGCGGCTTATGTAACAACTGTTTAAATATTACGCAAATAATTTCACTGACACCGGGAAACACATAGCAGTCCGACATGGCATTTGGCGAAAACGATTTATTGAAAAGCCATAAATGCGTTTTTGAACACGCTAATCGATTCCTTTTGCTCCTTAACACAGCGATCCCATTCATTAAGCGCACCGCTTCAGCACGTCAGCGCTCTTCTCGAACAGGCCGCAATGTAGGCGACTGTATAAGAGAATTGAGCTGGGTACACACCGGCTACTCCTGGCGCTCTCGAAAACTGACAGCTCGGCACATTTCCACATCCACTCATCCCACTCATCCACTCCGTATTCCTTCGTTCAGACGTCGGCCGGGACGCGAACATATGTCATTGAAGGTTTATGCAAATGAACAGCGCGTGCGCTGCATGGATAGAACACTCTGTATCGCGCTTTTCTTTTTTTTTTTTTTGAAAGCGCGTGTTTTTAAGAAACAATTTGCATTTTTCACCAGCAGGCGTTCTTTCCTCTTTTCCGGTGAAATTGCGACGTCTTCTGTGCTATATGTATATGTATATACACTTCACGGCAAAGCGAACGGGGGGCGTAATTGTGTTTCCCATCGACCGTATTTATTTACTTGTTTTTCGCTTCTCACTCGAGCTTCGCTCTCTCTCTTTGATATACACAATCGAAATTTGATTATACTCGTGGCGTCCGCCCGAAACTCGCTAGATAAAATATGCGCGCCGCGCGCTGGAACAGGCTCATGCATGATTAATGCGAGGCTGAAAGTTTCGACAGGTGCTCGTTCTTTGATCGACAAGCGGTGAAAGAGAAAGAGTAAAAGAAAGTGCGCGCATGGTGTGTATGTGTGTGTGCGGAGGGGATCCTCTCCTGTCGGTGCTGATCAAAGGAAGCCCACGAGTCTTCACGCTTCACCGCAAGCACTTAGGCGCGAGCGATGAAAACAGCAGCAACTGCCGCGCGGCCCTTCTTTCTCACTTTATTCGGGCCGCTAGAGTTGGTGTCGTAAACGCTAAGCCGCTGCAATGGGAACATGCATGCCAGGGCGTTTAACAAGGGGCGGGGGGATTCGATGTCGAAACACCCCCGGAACCTTGCTGAGACCAACTTTTCGACCCCCTTTTCCGGCCATGATAATACACCGTGTCTTACACCACTCGAAAAATATTTCTGGCTACTGCCAGCGATGCGTGCCTGAATACTACGAATCGATGCCGCTAGTTTGACTCGAGCGAATCTTTTTTATACATCGCCCCGCCACGGCGGTCTAGTGGCTCTGACATTCGGTGGCTGAAGGCACTCGGCTACGGCACTTCAATCGCGGGATCGAAACCCAGGCGCGCGGCGGCTGCTTTCGATGGTGGCCAAATGTTGCCCCTTTACTTTGCGATGCCAGTGGGCGTCAGAGAACCCCAGGTGGTCGAAATTCCCGGAGCCCTCCACTATATACGGCGTTTCTCTTCTAGCGGGTTTTGGGACGTTAAACCGCGGAAATCATTGAAATCTGATATATATATATATATATATATATATATATATATATATATATATATATATATATATATATATATATATATATATATATCGCTATAGTGAGTTTGTTCACATCCTGAGGCCGTATAGATTTCGCTGAAGCTGTATTCACGCGGCTCGCTTAACATCGCTGTTTTAGTGCTTTCGTGTGTTTACCGATGTGACGTCACTCGCCCGCACCGAATCGCCCCGCGCGGTTCTGTAATATATGCGCGAGTGATACGCACTGCGTTCCGTTTTTCTTTTTTCTTCTTTGCGGCGATAAGGAGTTTGCCCACATGAGCATCACGGGCACTGCACTTGAAGTGCGGTCATTTCGCAGTGGTTGATTAAAACGGCGCCTTCCGTTTTGCCTAGATTGTTGGCAGCAGCAGCGAGCGTGGAGCAGTGAAATTGCACGCAGAAATAGTGATGCTAGATAAATAAATACATTAACTCCCGAAGGCGGCGAGGGGCAAAAAAAAGAAAAAGAGGGGGGGGGGGGGGGGGGGGCGTGTGCTTTGCGATGTCAGTGCACGCTAAAGAACCCCAGGTGATCGAAATTTCCGGGGACCTCCACTACGGCGTCTCTCATAATCAGAGCTGGTTTTGGGACGTTAAACCCCACAAATCAATCATCAATCAACGAATTCACAATTTAGAACCGAGCGTGTAGCGTGGATGCGGCGCGGAACGTACACTACTTTTCACATGTGTAGCGCACAACATAAAACACAGACGAAAAGGAAGGACGTAGACACGGCGCTGACTTCCAGCATATGCTATTTATTTGCCTACACACACCCACATATATGTACATACAATCTGATTGCAGCGCACGCAGGCGCATTTGTACTGAAATTGGAACATATAAAATCGTTTGATGCGCATGCGTACAACGTGACTTTTAGTTTTCAAGTCGTAGACAAAAATTTTTTCCAAAAGATCAGATGTCAACCCTCGAGTGCACTACTTGGCGCGTTGCGAACGCTCAGTGGCGCGGGAAATGTGAGAAAGAAGGCGTGTCAGACGCGCAAACATCGACGCTCGCGGCGCCGGTCGTATTATAAAGGACGCGGTTTTCGCCTTCGTATACGGCTCTCGTCAGTAGAAACGCGGGCGCAGCAATATGCGTGCGCATATTATATACGTAAGACAACGTCGTTCTGTATAGATGGGCGATTTAGGCGTCGACCGTTCGTGTAGAGTCGCGGCGGGTTCGCATCGAGGGCGATTTCGTCCTCGAGTGAGCGCGCTCTCGAGGCGGGCCCCCGGCCGCGTCTCATTTGCATAACGCTTTCGTCGTCGACCGCCGTACTTCGAGACCAGCTTGCGCAGCCTTCGCTGTTCACGCGCTTCTTTGGTTTGGCGTGCGTCACCTTTAATGCTGAGATATATCCTCTTGCCTAAGGTTCTTCCCTTTCGAAGAACAGATTTTTTTTTTGTTTCTTTCGTTCTTCTGGCATGCCCCTTGGCACGATCGATCGACCAATCAATCAGTAAATCGTACTTTCTATTTGCCTCGTGGTTTTTTCTCAAATTACCTGGGTTATTTCATATCATGTACATACTCATCAGTCCTCTCGTATGTATGTCAGCTCCCCATTTTCAAGGAACACTAAAGTGGTTTACACCGATAAATTGTTATTTGCAAGCTCCACTGTCGTTAGTTTTATGTTCGATATTAGAAGAGAAAGTCAAGATCATAGTTTAATTCTTATATATAGTTTTACCCTTGAATCTCGCGCCAACGCTTTGAGGCGATGTCGTTACCAACCCCATTCCTTTTTGCGTTTTCTCGCCCCATTGGCACGGTCAAATCCTCGGAGACACGCCACGTTAAATCTATGGCTTACTTATAACGCAGTGTATACCTCTTTCACCCATGGTTATGCAGGACTTGGTAGACGTCGACAAAAATGTATGACGTCACGGATATTAGTGCCGGAACCTCCGAGCAGGCGTCGCCGCTTGTGTTTTCCTTTAGCGCATTTTCTAGCTTATCAAGCCGCCTTCTCTTCGCGAGACTGCTGGTGCTTTCGGTAATGTGAAGAGGTAATTTCCTTGGACGAGAAAAATCGGAATGTATACTTTGTTGTCCCTTTATATGCATACCTCTCGAGGTGCGAAGTTGTTCTTTGTCGACCCTGTGCCGGCGTTTGTTGTCCTTGGTTAGAGTGTACTAGAAGCTTTTGAGTGGCGCGACCGCGGTGCTCTTCCCTTGCTTGCCCCTTGCCCAACTTGCGGCGAAAGTAGCGGCGGCGCTGCCGTCGCCCAATCTACCCAGGTTTGCTCGGCGGCATGGTAGCCTCTGTAGTCGGCATCTCTGTTTTGGTCGCGAAATGGCAAAAAAACAACGTTTAAACCATTGCTACGCGCCAGGTTGCACAACTGGATATCCGAGTGTGCAAGAAAGTCACAAGTTATCCCTTTTTAAGGCCCCGAAAGACGTCAAATCTTGTGATTTCGGTGGTCTTAATTCTGTACCCTTCTCCGAAACTTTTTGTCTTTATTAGTGAACTTGAAGACATTTTCACTGGTTGCTTTAGTAAGCGTGACTTACACATAGATAGCATCTTGGATGTCCTCGCAGTGATCAACAGGAGAAGCATTGGGGGTGCTGGTTGCAAGTCATTAACTGCTAAGTTGATCAGCTTTTACGTGGCCAGGCGTATGCATTTCTATATGAAGGGTCTTAACAAGTGGCGAGATGAGAAACGAAGAAGCGCACAGCAGCACCTGAAATTTAGGCTATAAATTGCTGCACTGGCATAAAAAAGATGTCAGTTTTCGTGCATATGTTATTGCACTCTTAATTTTTTAAAGGGGCACTGTTGCGACCTCACCGCTGCCACCGGTAGTCGTGGTTTATCGCTGCCACCATTTGTCGTGGACTCGTGTCGCCTTCAGGCCAGGAGTCCACGGGGCAGGAGGGAAGAGTACGAGGAGTTGGTTTTGAGAAGAGAATATTTACATTTATTTACAGCATGATTTTAAGGTGATGGCCGAATCTCAATCAAATCCTCTATCGAATCCTCTCTCGAATCCTCTATCGAATCCCCTCGAATCTTCAAACTCAATCTCTTAAACACATTGCAAACCATTCAATTTCATACATGACTGTAACCTTTCAACAAAGAACTCGCTTTCTCACTTTCCACTATGCCTTCACACTCACTATCGGCTCAACAAAAGTTATAGTTCACGAAATTCAATCTAACATCTACAAGAAAGCTACAAAACAAATGTCAAGCTACACGCGGAGATACAGAAACCACTTCGCAAGGCTAAAATAAACAAACAAACAAAATGTCTTTCCAACAAGTCCTCAATCGAAAAACCTCGGTGTGTCTCCCATTTTTGAGACGTACTCGCGGTGGTCGCGCTCGGAACGCTTTTCTTGCACAGGAAACGCAAAACGAGAAGCACCTGTTCGGCTCTCCGCACAGCCCCATTCTCCTCGCCATCGCCTTGCCTGCGCTACCGTGGTCGCATTGTTCGGCGACTTCGCGGCGACCCCTGACCTTGCACAACCGCCGCGACAATGCTACACCGAGAGGAGGACGGGAACATAACTGCAACCGGCCCTCTGACCGCTTCCGCGCAGAGTGCACCTCTCTTCTCCCTTTCGTTCGGCGGATTCTACTTATTCTACGCCGATTTGTCTTGGGTGACAACCACACCTTTCTCATTTTTGTGCTTCTTCGTTTGAAGCCTTCATCTACCACGCTCAATGTGGCATTCCTTTCACTGCGGCGCCTTTTCGGCCTATGCCGCTTCTTTCTGGGCATTTCGGAGACCTTCGCTTCCTTTTCATGCACCTGTGTAACATTAATGCTCTTGCTAGCTGGCTGATCCACGCAGTCAAAATGATTTTCAGCTAAATCATCTGTTCCTTCACTCTCCTGACTGGCGGACCGCTTCAAACACTTAGGAAAGTTGCAGCTGTCTGCTTCTAAGCTGTGTGGCTCGCATACCTGGGAGCTACCCTCAACTGCAACCTCCTCCTCACATTGTGCTTCACTGCACCCTGCTGACCTTTCACTAGTAGTCCTGCCTAGCGAGTCGAAATTACCTTGGACGCGACATGCAGGATCTACCGTGGCGACATACTCCTTTTGTATCCGTACCAAATCGTCCGCAACCCTCCTAGGTGCTTCACTCTCTTCCCATTGGTACGATACCTCGTCGCGTTCCTCAAATGCAACCTCGTGCTCACATTGCGCTTCTATGCGCTCTCCTGGCCTTTCACTGGTGTTCTTGCATGACGAGTCGAAATAACCTTGGACATCGCATGCAAGATCCACCGTCACGACGTCCTCATTTTGTATGCGTGCCAAATCGTCCGCAACCTCTCTAGGCGCTTCTCTTTCGTCCCATTGGCACGATACTTCGTCGCGTTCTTTGCGGCCTTCAATAGCCTCTACTGTCACTGCGGCCTGCTCATCAGCAACGTTCACTTCACTTGTCAACGCGCTGCTACTCTCACGTGCGCTAGCCTCCTTTTCGGCTCTGACCTCCACCGCACACGCTACCAATTCGCACCTTTCGTGCGCTACTTCCGCAGATACCTGATTACCGCTCTGCATTGCCTTCCGTTCACGATCTAGCCTTTCAATCTCTTCGTTCAAAAATTTCAACTCTTGCCTGCGTCTTTCGTCCTCAATTCTTTCCTTTATTTCCCTTTCCTGATTAACTAGAATTAACGTGCCAAAATATTCAATGTCCTCCGGATCGCTACCACTTTCTACTATTATGTTTCGAATTTCCGACTCAGGCAAGTCCTCATCTACATCCAAATCAAACTCTTCAGCGAGCATCAACAGGCTAGCTTTCGTGAAACTCGTCAGATCCATGGTGACTGCTTTAAACTTTGACTCAGCTTTCGCAAAATGTAGAAATCAACCCCACCAGCGTTTCAATTCTGGTCCTAGAGAAATTGAACCCTGGTTAATTCTACAGAAACAACGAAAGCCCACACTAGCAGTCCCAAGTTTCCTAATCCTTGTCTACCTTTTTGAATTTCTTAATCCCTCAATCAACTCCCAATCCTACGTAACTCTTCCTCCTCTGCACCTATCCTTTCAACATCAATAATCAATCTTAAGCTCCCTGTTCACTTCCTCACGTCCACTACCAATAATTCTGCACTTTTCCACAAAGCTATATGGGTTGCCTTCAGCAGCTTGTTTACATCCCCTTGAAAGCTGCTTTCTGCTGAAATACGCACTACCACAATTCTAGGCAGTTGTACGATCGAGCTTTTAACGGTTCTAGGCTAAAAGACTCGATGACTCTCAAGCACAAAGCCAGGCACTCACCCAACGCCGTGCAGTCGTGGTACGCTACGTGGATCCCGCCGTCTTCCAGGTCTAGGGCTTTCGGCCGATCCTTTCTCGATGGAGCCTCCGGTTCATTCACGCCGCTCGCCATCCGTGGTCGTGGTTCATCCCACCGCTTGCCAGCCAGTTGTCGCGATCCTCACCGCTGCCCAGTCATGGGCACGTTACCAATAAAAAGTAACAGTGTTACAGTTACAGTTACCTAAGCCAGAAAAGTAACTATGTTAGAGTTACAGTTACTCAGCTTCCAAAAGTAACTTGTTACAGTTACAGTTACTGCTAAAAAGTAACGTCGTTACTTTTCCGTTGCTGTACAAGATTAATACAGCGCAAACAAAATTATGTAGTTCTTTCAACGGAAACATATGAAGGCGTGCGGTTAGTTGTTGCTCGTATGAAAGCGCCAGGTAGAAGGAATGGAATCCGCTCACTCAAAAGCCCAACACCAGCAATCGTTCCGTACGCCTCATTTTCTGCAACTTTTTTATTGATTGTGGAATTTATTTACAAAAGAAATGGCAGATATCCTACGTGCAGTGGCAAGGAAATGCGAAGCATGCGTCAGGAACGTAAAATGGAACTGCGTTGTTGTCTCGATATACCGATTTTGGTACATATGAAATTAACGAAACGGCCGCAAGAGCACCATGACTGTGGCATGTAAGCCATGCCGCTCATGACACGCATGTCATGATTATAATGTTATGGCTTGTCATTTACGTTCGTCATGCAGTCGTGCACGTTCCGTAGCAACTTTGGTGTACATCCCATGAACAAAACGCGTGGCATGTAAATCATGCCACTCATATCAAGCATGTCACGACTTTGATGTTCTTAGAATGTGTCACCCATGGTCGTCATACATTGTTGTCTCGCCATACCAATTTTGGTATATATATCAAGTTAACGAAACGGCCGCAAAAGCACCAAGACCGTGACACGTAAATGATGCCGCTTATGACATGTGTGTCATGACGTGTCATTTACGTTCGTCATGCAGTCATGTTGTACCATACAAATTTTAGCTACATCCCATTAACGAAAAGGCCAGGAGAGCACCAAGACCATGGCACGTAAACCATGCCGCGCATGACATGCACGTCATGACATGCACGTCATGATTTTCATGTTATAATCTGTCATCTATGTTCGTCATGCAGTCATGTTGTTGCATACCAATTTTCGTATACATCCAATTAACGAAACGGCCAGGAGAGCACGAAGTCGTATAGGCGGCTAGATAGATAGATACGCTCAAGGTCACCGAAGTTCGCTAAGAAATGCTTCTCATATAATACTTTGGGACAGCCTGGTGCCACGAAGCACTGCTGGACGCTCGTAAATGAAATGACAGCTCATCCTGAGACGCGACAAAGAGGATATAGGCCCCTTCGAGCCATTGCTGCCGGCACTTTGGGAAGTGCTTTTTGGAAGTACCGTCGCTTTGAGAACTCAACGTGTGCGAGGCATTGAAAACCATCTTTTTCTAGGTGGTTTCCGCGCGGGTGGTGATGAAGAAATGGCTGGCCACGCAAAAAAATTAAGGATGCTGCACCGGCCTCTGAACAACAGTGAATTTCGTCACATAGGCCGACCATACTGCGGTGTCGCGCACCTTTCTCTGCATGGGGGCGGGGAGAAGAACCCTTCCCCGCCCTTTTTTGTCGCCAACCGGCGGTGCTTTGCTTGACTTCATAGAAAAAAAAAAGTCTTTATTTCCGCCCTGGAAACACGTCAGCACATCTACAAAGAAAAAGTAGCCAAGAGATGTCCATGTCCTGCACAGCATCGCTATACAAACGATGCCTTGGGAAAGCATTCCACTGGTGAGATACAAGTACATTTTGCAAATTTTTCTAGATACAGAGGTACACATAGTCATAAATATTTAAGAGAAACATTGCGATAGTCTTGTATCGCGATACTGCCGAGCCCTGCTTTTAAGAAGTGTTGCTGCTGGATATTTTTTTAAAGGAAGTAACTGTAACGGTATTTACAGTTACAGTTACTGTGTAAAAAGTAACAGTGTTACAGTTACAAGTTCCTCTAAATTAAAAGTAACTAGTTACAGTTATAAGTTACCGAAAAAAGTAACTAGTTACCGGTAACGCGGTACTAGTAACTAGTTACTGCCCAAGACTGCCGCTGCCACCGCTTGTCGCGGTTTATCGCTGCCACCATTTGTCGTGGACTCGTGTCGCCTTCAGGCCAGGAGTCCACGGGGCAGGAGGGAAGAGTACGAGGAGTTGGTTTTGAGAAGAGAATATTTACATTTATTTACAGCATGATTTTAAGGTGATGGCCGAATCTCAAACCAACTCCTCGTACTCTTCCCTCCTGCCCCGTGGACTCCTGGCCTGAAGGCGACACGAGTCCACGACAAGCGGTGGCAGCGGTGAGATCGCAACAGCACCAAGAAGAGAGATGATTTTTCTGAGAAAAGGTTTGTAAGCAAGAAAACGTGTAAATTCTGACGCGAAATCTGAAAATAAAATTTGATCTTGAATATTTTTTGTATTAAACCTGTGATGGTTAATTTAGCAGCTTTGGGGTTCGAGCACAATTACTCGAACTAAGCCGATTCATTGTTCCGCTTTAGTTTAAACGATTTTGCAACGATAATAACATCTCTTTTTTTTTGAAATGTAGTTTAGAAAGACAACCTAAGCTCTGCCATTCTGTTTTGTTTTATGTTATATTGTGTATCCTGGCTCTATAATTTTATGCTTTTTATAATTTTCATTGCAAATGTATTGTTTGTATAAGTATGCGAACCTTGTATTTTCACGTTATCAATTGTTAATACGACATTGCTTTGCAGTGCTGTTGCTTATTTAAACTCTCGAAATCTTGCACTGCTATGTTTCACTGAAGGCGTTCTGCAGATTAACGTATGTGCATTTTTGTGGGTCCTACAACAATAAACGCATTCCCATATTAAAATAAGGGGAGCTTTGGAAAAACTCTGCTGTTCTTCAGACGGTGACAATGTCAATAAAGCCCGCTTTTGTTGTGAGTGAACGCAACCACAAGCAACGCGCCCTTTATTTGATTTCAACATTGGTGTTTTACGTGGAACGGGCGAGGAGTTCTTCAAGTATGTGCAACACATTCCTTTTTTTTTTCGAGGGGGAGGGGGGATGAGGGAGACTTCCGATGTGTACCGGCTAGCTGGTTTCTCGTGTAAGTGTACACTGTAAAAAAAAAGGGGGGGGTGGAACGCGCTCGTTATGCGGTACGATGTGCTACGCTAGCTACTTCAAGCTGCAATACAGTCGGCGGCAACTTCAATAACAATAATGTCAAATAATATTTATTTGCATTAAAATTTTTGAAAAGGGGGGTATAACAAGGAATGAAAAAAGATCATCCTGGGCGCGACGGACAGGTACCAACGCGTACGCGGAACGCCTGCCAGCCATCCGCGCGGGAAGGATGGATGGATGGATGGATGCTATGAGCTTCCCCTTTGTAACGGGGCGGTGGCATGTGCGCCACCAGGCTCGTAAGAAGATTTAAGAACTTTTTTTTTCCTCTTTTAATTTTCCTCATGCCTTTTAAATTTACTTCAATCAAATCGATCATGCCATATCAAAAACGGAATTTCATATCCCAGTTCCCTGCCCCTTATGGCAGAAATTCCATATTTTTCCCTATAATTATTTTTGTCCGTTCTCTCTAGTTTTCTGCCACCAGTATTCTAACCGTCTCTTACTTATTTCAATCGCGGCTATGTTCAGCTTCCCGTTGTTCGCCCTAAAACCCAAGGCTTCATGTAGGGTGGTGCCCAAACGTACACCTGGGTGGATATGTCCGCATTCAATCAGAACATGCTCTGTCGTTTCCCTATCTTCCTCACAGCATGTGCATTTTTCTTCTTCTTTACTGAATTTCGCTTTATAAACACGCGTTCTAAGGCAGCCCGATCTCGCTTCAAACAATAAAGCGCTTCCTCTTGAATTATCATAAAATGCCTCCCTCTTTATTTCGTTTTTGCCCTCTCGGTAGTTATTCAGAGTCGGTTTTTTTCCCATCGCTGTCCTCCAGTAAATCTTCTCCGCCTCTCTGACTTTTCCCTTTACGCTCTTTGTTGTCAGTTCTCTTAGACCCGTATATTTACTGGTGAGCCTCCTAGTTCTCTTTCTCCACTGCGTGTCAACGCTCTTTCTATATAAATAGCGGAACACCTTCACTGCCCACCTAACCTCTTTCATATTCCTTAGCCTCTCTTCAAACCTTATTTTGCTCTGCGCTTCCCTTGCCTCAAAACTCGCCCATCCCATATCGCCCTTTACAGCCTCGTTTGTCGTTTTCCCGTGGGCACCCAACACGAGGCGTCCCACAGTTCTTTGATTCACATCCATTCCCGATTGTATCTCTGGCCTCATGCACACCACTGAGTTCCCAAATGTAAGCCCCGGTACCATTACCCCTTTCCACAGACCCCTAAGCACCTCGTACCTATTGTGTCCCCATAACGCTCTGTGCTTCATTATTCCTGCGTTCCTCTTTCCCTTTGCTGCCAAGGCTTTTTCCTGTACCTTCATGTATCTATCGCCCTCATTTACCCATACGCCAAGGTACTTGTATTCGCTTACTCTCGGTATTTCTTGGCCCTGTATGGATACCGCCTGGTCGTTGGGATCATTGAATACCATCAATCCGCATTTTGTTACACTAAATCCTAGTCCTAGATCCTCGCCTTCCTTCCCGCATATATTCACCAGCCGTTGTATATCATCTCGACTGTTTGCGAATAAGACAATATCATCAGCATAAAATAAACCCGGAAGCATCTGCTCAATCATCACGCCGCCCTGTTTGTGTGACAGATTAAAACCAATGTGGCTATCTCCTAGCGCTTTTTCCATTCTAACCATGTACAGCATGAATAACAGCGGCGACAAAGCTTGACATCCCTGTCTCAGCCCCTTGCTAATATCAACGTTCTCTCTGCTACTTATTCCTTCCCATTCTATGCAAACTGTATTTTCTCGATATATTTCCCTCAAAAGCTGTACACAATCGTCGCCTATGCCCATTCCTTCCAAAATTTCCCACAATATTTCCTGATTAACATTGTCATACGCCCCAGTGATGTCTAGAAAAGCCACATACAACGGTCTCCTTTCTATTTTAGATATTTCTATACACTGAGTAAGAACAAATAGGTTATCGTCTAAACGCCTGTCTACTCGAAATCCATTCTGAAGTTCTCCCAAAATATTGTTACGTTCTGATTGGTCGATGCCAGCGCCACCGCATCATTCCACGCTGAAACGGCCGCGCACAGGCAGGCGCTCGCGCCACTCAAAAGTTCTAGTACACTCTACCTTGGTGTCGCGCAAGATGGAAAGAGCGACCAACCCTTGCCCTCGGCAAATTACTGCGTGGTCAGTTTCTGGGGTTTTACGTCCCGAGACCGCGACGTGACTACGAGAGACGCCGTAAGGGAGGGCTCTGGAAGTTTCGACCACCTGGTGTTCATTAGAGTGCACTGACATCGCACAGCGCACGAGCCTCAGTACTATATGGCGCTGGTTATGTGGAGCCCAAAGTGCGGCACTTGTGCTTGCACTTAAGCGCTCGCACTTACTTCATCAAGTGCTCTTAACATGCTCTTGCTCTCAGGCCAATTCTACGTGAGCGTGGTTGCCCAAAGAAAGAAAGATACAAGTCCCGTCGTAATGGCACGGGAAGGGGTGTGTTTTTTATGACCCTTAAGCTTAGTATTATTTTTCTGTTGACCCCGCTTTAAGATAAACTCTTTCCCTCAGCCCACTACTGCATGAAGGGTGATTAAGCAAAGAAAGAAGCAAGTGCATGAGTGCTTGATGAAGGATCAGGTACGGCGGCTAAATAATGATGAAGGTTGGAGCATCGAATGCGAGATACCCCTCCGGTTGATAAATTACATAACGTTTTGGCGCAGTGCGAGTGCGGGACTAACATAACTTATATATAGAGGTCGTGGTATCAATAATTTGGCACGTTTCCAAGTTACGTTACGGTTAATCATAGTAGAACAGCTTCACTGTTCGGATGGTGTTCACGGTGTGCAACCGGCCTGGCAATTTTTTTTTAGCGCTACAACCTCGTGACGCAAAAAATGTTTCGTGCCTGGCGAAAAAAAAAATTCCCGAGTCATCCCGACTATGCAGGCCCTCCGCTACGGCGAAAATGCGTTAGTGAACAAAATTGGATATGCCAAAGCAATATCCCCAGAAAAATCGTAGACTGCGACATATAAGTACAACCTATATACACACGATACTCGGATTGTAACTTGAATGTCCAAGAAAACATAATTGAGGAAGCTGAAATACAAACCCCTCTTTCCAGCATTTGTACCATGCGTACAGCGGCGCTAGAGATATACCTGCGGTAGCATATACAGTAACTCCCGTGCAGCGCACCCAGTGTAGAGGAGGCGTTGGCCCGGGTGTGTTACTTGCGTAAGCATCATCCAGATGGCGCTAGCGTCCTCGGTGGTGCCACGCGGAGAGATATGTAGAGTGACACAGGGTAATTAAGCGCTGGTTTTAATTAATCATATATGAGGAGGAGGTGCAAACGGGTCCCCGAAAACGCTATCGTGTTCCACATCTTAAAGGCGAACCTCAAGCGCGCTCCATTTTTTGTTAATCCTTCATCGCTTCAAGTCGTTGTGGCGCGCTTGTTCAATTTTCCTTCGTACTTGTACTGCCGGTTATGGTTCAATTTCTGTACGGGCTGGCCGCATCTTTGTGGGGGCGAAATGCGAAAGCGATATAGTGTACATCGCGCGCAAAAGGTGGTGCGTCTTTAAACGAATATCGCCCGGGTTTTGCAAAAAGAACGAACTAGGACACTGCGCTTTACGCCATTCCTCGTTTACGGTCCACCGTTTGAGCTATTTTTTAAAAATATGTTACATCTTGCAATCTAATCTTAAAAAGAAAAGTTCGCGAAAAGGGTGTCCGATTCGCTGCAGGTTGTGTCATTTCACTCTTCACATTGGGTATATCTGAATCGCCGTGCGGAGGGACCGTCAAGGGAACGTTTCAGCGGTAATGGGAACGAGTGTGTCTTTTTCAGTCTTTCTTTTCTCTCTTTTTTAAAAAAAAATCTCTTCCGTTGTGTCTATCACATTTCGTTTTGACCGCTCCGCAAGTGAAATGGTGCCGCTCGCTGCCTGCTCTCGGAGTGCGGTATGGAATGTGAAATGGCGGATATGGAGGGAACGACAGCCCGCCCGTCGAGGAGTGTAGCGGTTGCTCTTATCTTTTCAATTTACTTCTGCGCGTAATGCGGCCAATGGTTTTTATGGTGCATGTATGGTCGAGCAATTAGCGGAAACGGCTCTGTCGGCGCCGACGTTGTCGCGATAACGGCGCGTTCTTTATGGAATTCCGCGGACGCTTTGTCGGGGCCACGCCCATTGTGATGTGATGTGATGTGATGTGTGTGTGTGTGTGTGTGTGTGTGTGTGTGTGTCGTTTACTTTCAATGTTGTCCCTTACGTCTGGCTGTAGCAATATGATGACGGAGGTACAAATTAAATTGCCTTTCTGTTCGGCAGGCGAACAGTTTATACGAGGTGATATCACCGTTAGTCCGGAATTACGGTTAAATGTTGGCGGATGTGCAAAATTTACGATATCATGTATTCCAGGGTGCTGGACAGTGCATTGAAAGTAAATCGAGGCGGCGGAACGGCTTTCTTTGTACATTTTTCAGTGGGTCATCATGATGATTACAGAGCAAGGACGTGGCTGTAAGATTTAAGAACAGAGGAGGTGGGGGAGGCGGTCCGACTCCGATTCAGCATGTTTGTGTGTTTGTATGTGTGCGTGCGTTATGTGCGTACAAGACTGTAAAAAGTTTTGAGGAGGGATTTAACCTTCCATCCCACACTCGTACGCCACTGCTTCTGAATAGTAAAGTAATCGTTGCCTTATCATGTTAATTAAGCAGCGTGTATTCATAAGAGGGAATTGAATCCTTGGCGCGAAGTGCTTCCTATACGCCATTGTGCAGGAAACCCCGCCCCCCAAGGCGTGTTTAATGATGTATACCGCACGCGAAACGTGGAATTGTGCCTTGAGCACAATCGTCGCCGCCGTCTCGCGCACACTGGACACCGTTGTGAAACACGTGATGACATATTCTGCTAGCGTGTCTTACGTGCGAATCTCAAGCATGCAAGCTGTTTAAAACGATAAATTATTTTGGCGTGCATGACGTGCCTTAATGCAATGCTCTGGTGTGTCCTCCCGGGACAAGACATTCGCGTTTAAAACTTCGCGATGCTCTGCTATCATTTCCGAGCAATCGCCAGTCCTTTTATTCTTCCAGTGATATGTATAGCTTGCACTCTCGCGTTCATCTATGACGTCATGGCTTTCATTGCCGCTAGGGCCACTTGTGGCTAACGAGCGCCATGACTGTTGATGAATTCATCAATTTCCGAGGCTGCTGCGGTTTTCGTTCACACTTAGCGCTCCCTTACACAATTTCTGTCCCATATTCTCAGAGACTTTATACATTATCGACTGCACTTTTTCCTGTTGCATTTGTCGACATCGTGACGTTCGACTTGAGGCATTGAACCGTGGCTGCACCTCGTGTTTCGTGTGGGTACAGTTTTTTTTTAAAAGCCTGCTAAAATCTCTCAGCTCGACCACACTACCAAAGTCCACGAGACAGTGGCCCAAGTGTACTAGTACGCATACTAATTCTTTTAAACGCAGGTGTATGCGAACAAGCGCGGTACGCGAACCAAGCCCGCCATAAATGTTGAAAGCAATCCCAACGTTTCTGGTCTGACCAAATTTTAATGACGATATAAATCATGCAGCAGCGTTATTTTCTGAATACGATATCCATTCGTTTCATCACAGTTTTCACGCGTCTGAAGTAACATTCCTATTGCCTTCAAAAAATGGTCTAGACTTTTATGTTTAATATGTCCGCGGACGGTAGTCTTCGCTGCGAGGCTCATCCTCAGTGCTGTCGCTTCCCGCTCGAAACTGTTTTGCCCAGTCCTTCACGGCGCAGTATAGGAAGGGAAAGCTTCCGCTTAGACAACCTCCAAACGTTGCTTGATAACACACGGAGAAACACCTTCTTTGATGAGGAATTTATTCACTGCTCGAATTTTTAGCATAATCACTGCTTAGTGTGTCCCGTGTTTGACGGGCGAGTGCCTCTATACTACTGACGAACACGCCTGCCGTGTTCGAAACACGGCCCCGCTGGATTGCTGAAGAGTTGTCAGGCCGGAAACTCATGGAATTGCCATCGTATAACGTATAGCTGGCTGTTCCCCTGCATTTCGTAAAAACCCGAGATGGGAATGATATGACTACGAACGAAGAGCCATTATATACTTTGTGATGATGGATCACCAGTCAAGCTCTGATACGTCACACCGGGTCAGGCATGAACGCGTGTATCAATGCGGGTGTCTTGTATATGTGCACCACGGAACGGAAAATCCGGCCTCCGTCGAGCGTTCACAGTACCAACCCGTGGCAAGAAAACTCACGTGACCAAGTGATGTAAGTTTATTGGCGCCATCATAACGTCATCAACGCGCGCCTTGGAAGCCTATAGCGGCTAAGGTGTTGGCTTGCTAAGGTCGAGGTCGCGTGATCGAATCCCGCAGCCACGGAGTATGAATTTCGTTGGTGGCGAAACGCAAAGAACGCCTGTTATAGATTTAGGCGCACGTTAGAGAAACCCACCGATGGTCCAAATTTCTCCGGCACGTGCCTCATAAACATAGCTGGCTTTGGCACGTAAAACGCCATATTATTATTATTATTATTATTATTATTATTATTATTATTATTATTATTATTATTATTATTATTATTGTCGTTGTTGTTGTTGTTGTTGTTGTTGTTGTTGTAACGTCATCGGATGACCGAAATTGATTACGTCAGCGATGACTTCACGTGACATTTTTTTGTCACTTTACACTGTCAGCCCTCAGTACTTGCGGTATCTGTCCACGTTTTCCGTTGACGGATGGCCGGTCGGGCACACAAAAAAGAGCGCATTGAACCGCAGGCACAAACATGCGCGCAGAAGTCTTTCAGTGCTTGTATACCTGAATACATGTGCGCATACTGTTTGTTGCTCTCCGTGTGGGTTCGCGACGGAGCGAGTTGAGAGTTTGTCTGAAATAAACTATAGGGTAACTCAGCCCCTCTTCTCCAGGAGAGAGTAAAACATTTATTTAACGAGTATGTCAGAAAGAAAGCATAGAGTAACTCTGCTCCGCTTCTCCGAGCTTTAGAAAAGTCCGCCCTCTCTCGGGCTGAGATTAGTGTCATTATAGGGACGCGTATTCCGCCCACTACAACGTGGGCTTCCGAAGCTGCATATACGACTTTGACTGTCGACTTGTTTGTACAGCTTCGCTCCGCTGGCGTTATGTAGATTTCGTTTTTCCGGCATTGTATTTCTTGTTTTTTTTCCGCTGCGTTGATTCACAGCACTTTCGAGGAAACATGTTGCCTCGTTTGCCGTACGTCGGGTACTCAGCGAGACGCTGCACGCTTATGTGCGCGCGTGGGTTTAACATGTGTACGTGTACGTATGGGTGTTTCGGCGCGTAACCGTGCGCTTTTCTAATAAAAACGCGCGCACGGTACCCAGCTTGTCACGTCAGCTGCGTAGTCGTGACGTCCCCGCAAGGACATTCGTGTCGCCTTAGCTCGTCGTCTTTTGAGTGGTGGAAGGTGATGGTTGCTATAAAAGTTACTGAGATGAAACTCTAGCGCTCTGTATGCAGGGCGACATGCTATAGTACAGGCCTATATATTATACGCTCGTTTAGTCAACACGTGACATGACTGATGGTCAATGTATAAGCAGAATAGCGATGTTGGCAAGTTGTTTCAAATGGATCTTGTGAAGTCTAGGTAGCGCAAGAACGTATGTTTAAGTGTCCGCATTGGCAGCGCTGTGACAGCGCTTCTTCTGTATACGTAATCTTTCCTTCAGCACGTCACTCCTTGCGCTGCCAAAACTTCTTAAGATGCAATGTACAAGTGTTTGCCGAATGTTGCCCTTCTGGTTTCGAAACCACTTTCCGACTTTTGTAAGTTCATCTATAGCGAACACAATACTACGTCGTCACGTGAAACTTTTCGGGATGAATATCCGGGTGCACAGAGCTTCATAGTAGCCTTTCTGAGTCCGGCCGTGCCCTGCGATTAGAAAATTAGATTGCTCCCAAATTAGCACAACCAAACCTGGTAAGTGAGGTCGCAAGGGCGCACAAATAACGCTATATAAGCACTAATATTGGTGACACGTATTGTTGACATATTCTTGTAATACTTAGTTTTTCTCTGATGGATGTTTGATGTCAGTGCCATAGTGTTCTGCACTAATTTTTCTAAGCATTAAAGTCGGTATGTATAGCATCAGGGTAGCGTTCGAGGCTCGTGTTTCGGCACAACGGAAAAACAGTGCAATGTGGCATATATCAATGAAGGACGAACACAAACAATTAAGGGCGCCATCGCACACTGCTCTGGTCACATAGCTTTTTTTTTTTTTCGTGCTTGCATCTGATAATCTCGCTATTATTTTTTTGTCATAATTATCATCACAAGCTTGTCTACGCCCACTGCAGGGCAAAGGCATCTCCCATAGATCTCCAATTATCCTGTCCTGTGCTAATTGGTCCCGATTTATCCACGCAAACTTCCTGATCTCATGTACTCAAATCAGACCGGCCAGGATGTCAACCCGTAAGTGGGTGTATGCGGTCAATTTGCCTTCTCGTGAAACAGTGTCGGTCGGTCGAACTTGGACTCCTCTTAGGTGGAGTGACATATTCTATTCGGATTGAGGTGAACTGATGTTCAGAAGCTGGGTAAATAATAATAAACGTGTTTGATGGCCCATTTACTGACTGACAGCATTATTCGCAAAGAAAAAGGATGGGCTCGGGTCCTCCAAACTGGACCATTTTTATTGAAACGTTGAAGTAAGGCCCTAGGCAATTTCAAAATCCTATGCAGACTGTTCCGTTCACACAACGCAGTATTGTGCTTAAACGTGACCAACTTACATTGCTATAAAGACGCTTGTAAACTCCTACGTTACAAAGCTAAAATAAATTCATCCGACGGCCACGACTACCAGTCTTGCTGAACCATCGGGCTGTATAGGTTCTGCTATCCTGCAACGACACATTTCTCGCGAGATATCCTTACAGTTCAGCATGGTATGCTTCATCGGCACATCGGTGGAAGCTATCTTTGGGTATTTGATGACGTAACTGAGAAATATTTCATGCACTTAGGTCGCGGTCGCTTTCCATGTGCCATAAAGACGAAGCAGCCGTAAAGAGCGCGTTTTTATATACGCCAAGGCGGGGAAAGTGCACTAGTACGTGACGGAACTCTTTCACGCCTGGGTTGTGCCTCTTAGACCGAGAACACTCGTCTGCACGAAATGATCGCGTGGTTTTTGGCTGGCAGGCACCACGCCAAATAAAGTCGAGCGTTTAGGTTGCGGTGATGACTGTTTATTTACTACGGCGGAGATGTTACAAGCTGGTTTCTAGCGGATCACTGCGTGCGTAGATCGAGCGCATACAGACAAAAAAACTACAGGCCGATCACGGAGTTAGCGAAAAACTGCGTGAGGTGCAGAAAGCTTCGGGCTCTTGAGAGAAAAAGTGTGTGCGCGCGCGTGCATGATGCCTCGTAAGCCTAAGTTAGGCATACAGATAGTCAATATGCGCAAAGACTTTGATCCTATACGTGTGGCACAATTCGCTCAATGCTAAGCAATTCAACATAGGCAATTTTGTCGCTGACTGTGCTTCCATGGCGTCACGTCGAATCCCACATTGCGCCGGATCTACCGGATAATTCATTCATTCATTTCTTTCGTCAGCCCCTTCTACGTGGACGGCTGTCTGGAAGAGTAACCGCTTGCCAATCTCGGTCGCCGTGTAGTCACAAGTGGCGTGCTGTCCTGCCGATCTCTAAGCGAGGGCACCTACGTGTGGGCGGGCTCGCGAAATTTGTAGTGCGTTCTCTTTGGGGTCAATGATCTATAAGGAGCTACTGCGACCTCACATCTACCCACACACATGTTTATAGGCGTGACCTCTAGAGCTTAGCTGTCGCATTCCCCAGCATATTATCCAGCAGTGCCTCCCGCGGTACGTTCTCTTGGCTTCTTGTTTTTATAAATTCTTTGAAAATTATAACTTTTATTTGGACCTCAAGTAAGAACTTCTTATACGCTATCTTAAAATACATAGTGTGACATAGTATTTTGGGGATCACTGACTGATTTTTTGTTTCGTTTTACTTTCTTTCTCTCAACGCTCGTGGGAACATTAGATCGGAGCTCTAGACATGCGTTGTGAAAAGCCTTAGCTCGCGCATTTCGTGGATCTTGGTGTGTACTCTTTGAAATTCAACAAACGTGTTCGGCACAGTGAGAGCCGGGGAAGACTATTTCTCCGTTTCCATGCGCTTAAATTGGATATGTCGTATTTCATCACTTACACAGGTGTAAATTGCGCACTTTATAAAGTTCACACCTTAACTGTCGCCTTAGCGTTCCTATAGTTCAAGGGGAAGAAAAATAAGAACACTGATGGACAGTTAATAATCTGTCGAGGGGCTTTATACTTGGCCCGTTTCATTATATACTTTTCCCATCAGTCTTTGGTAAGACAGTGAGAAACGGTGTCTGAGAACAACAGGTGTCTGAGAATATAATTCTCAGATACCTGTTGAGAGCATATCGGAGAACCTGAGTGATGATCTTATAAAACACTGCGAATGGCGCTTTATCGGAATACACGCGCTTGCTGCGAGAAAGAAACGCCGGCGCCCAGCATTTGAAAGCATGTGTTAAACGCCCCGAAATTGAATAATCGGTGTAGACAGCTGCCAGCTGCGTCGCTTCAAATTCTCAAGCGAGTTTAGACATTTAACGGCGCCTCGCACACGGTGTTTCTGTGTAGAGAAAGAGGCTTTTAATGCATGACCGGCCATCTTCATTACGCTGTATAACGGACGCTTTGAATTGTCTACGAATCACTTATATACAAATTTCGCGAATGAGAACGACCTTCGTGCATACGTGTGAGTTGGTGTGACTACCCTGTGCGTGCACTTTTGTGGATTTCATATTCGGCGCGCATGAATAATCGTGCATTTCCTTGGCTCACGTCCACGCTTTCCTTTTTTTTTTTTCTTTCGTTGCAGTGAAAGTGTGCGTGCGTTTTCGAGCGTGCTGCGGCGCGGAGCCTGTCCAACCGAAGGTGAGTTTTCCCTTCATCTCGTAAAAGCGACGTTTGCTTACGAATTTGGGTTGTTCCTATGTTCCTTCTTCCCCTTCGCTTGTAAACAGCTTTGTTCTTCCGCTGACTTGTGCCGATTCATTTTTATGAAGGCTTGGTATGCATGAGTAAGTGCGCCCGTGCGGGAGACCTCATATATATATATATATATATATATATATATATATATATATATATATAGCAGTCATGGTGGTGAATAGGCCGGAGGCGTGAAGGCAGAGATGAGTAGTAGACCCTCGGAATTGGCAACAAAAATGCGGAAAGCGTTTATTCAACGTTTCAGCCGGAGACCGGCCTTCATCAGGAATGCCTATGGTTGTATTTCCGCTTCTATTTATACCTATCTGAGAGAGATTTTCATAAAAGAGGAAGGAAGAAAGATATGAAAAAAGAAAGAATAAGAAAAGAAAGAACAGGAAAGATCTAGAACCTGAAAGAAACAGAGCCAATTTGTTGCCAATTCCGAGGGTCTACTACTCATCTATATATATATATACCGTCAGTGTGTTCTCGAACATCTAAAACCTTGGTGGTGGTGTGACACTCTTTGATGTGATACATGGCCGACAGAAGTTCTCTCTACGCAAGCAGCCTTGCCGAACCTCTATGTGTACTGTATACGGTTGTGCTGCTTTCGAAAACTGGCCCGGGATTCCCAAAGAAACCTGTTATCTTATACAAACTGTTCGTAACAGCAGTCTGTAGCCAGCCAATCGCGATTGCTGCGCATACAATTAGCGGAGGCGGCCGACCAATGGCGAGGACCAGTTGCGGTTGGAGAGCTATAGCTATATACGCGAGTTCGCCGCGGGCTCACGAGAATAAGTGGCCTGCATCCCAAGGGGCCCGCTCCAACCGTCTCACGCTGTAACCGAACCCCGTAGTGGAAGAAACTATGCGCTGTCTAGTTTTCTTCTTCATCCTGCCATGATGCCCCACGGAACAGGGAAAGAGAACAGTTGCATAATAGAAAGAAGGAAAAGGACCGACGGCGATGCTATGTGGTAAAAACAATCGCGCTTCGAATATTGCTCTTGTTTCCGTTCGATCCTTTGTTGCTTATGGCGGCGATCGATGGGGCGCATTCGACGAGTCTTTCGTGGCCCGCGGGCCCGATTCGGCGTCGTTTCTCTGCGCTCGGCATTTCCATTATTCTTCGCCCGTCGCCGAGCATCGAGACGAGCCTCGCGGGACTGTTGTGTGCCTGCAGCGTGCGTATATGTACGCGAACTCTGGCTTGGGATCCGCAGCATGGGAGGCGTTAGCCGCAAGCTGCACCGTTAAGGCTTCGGCGCGTTGTTCCTTTCCGCGCCTCTGTACATGACAAGACGAAGAAGAAGAATTAAAAAACCCGACTTATTCGTCTAATCTGCAGTTGTTAATTCTTTCGTTTTGTTTTTGCAAACTTTCGGTGTCAGGAGGCACGCGCGTCACTTCCACCCCTGCTACAGTGCTTGTTCTCCAGACGGTATATAGCTATACTCACTTTGCACTTCCTTTCGATGCGTGGTACAAGCCTGCAGGTGAAGGCGTTGCACGACGAAGTTTGTGCATGTAGAGCATGGACGGCGGCATGCAGTGTATGGACTGATCACTGGGTGTGTTTGGCGCAAAATAATGCTGGCGGTTTGCTGGCAAGAAAAGGTTCGTGCGGAATGCTTTTGCACCCTTTTTGGAGGAGAGCACCGGTATATCAAATGAAACGCCCATATATATCTCTTCCTGTCTCTCGTCACATAGGTGTACGGGTGGCCTTTTACCTCTCTTGCTTTCGTTCCCTGCATGTTCGCCTGTATTTCTTTCCCTTTTGCATTGTAGTCTTTCTGCGTCACCCGTTCTTTCCTGGTGCGAGGCCGTGCGTGAGCCGTCCCTTACAGTCGGCATGCGGAGCGTTGTTATATGAGCGAAAACGCATCAGCGCGCACATCGTAAGCACCACCGCCATGTCGCACATTCCAGAAATACAGACAGCTATAGGAACACATATAGCGCGAGGCCATACGTATACACGAGAGGCGGATGAGAACATGCCTCTTGGGAAAATTGGAAGCCTCCTGCCTTCGTTTTGTCGTTCGTGCATCCTTTGTGGCTTCTCCTCTAGTTTACTTTTTCGTTTTTGTTCTTCCCTCTTTATCGTTCCCCTCATCCAAATCTGTCGTTCTGTCCACCCATTTTTTGTGCCAGCTCCACGCTCTTGCGTTTGCGCATGTATGCGTATAATCAGCCGCTTCGGAGAAATTTCTCGACTCGAGCACATCTTGTGCTCGTACATAGTGGATTGCCGCTCGTTGAAAGGCACGGTCGAGACACCACATGTCTACACACAGTAAGTACATAGATATACGCGGCAACCGTCATTTCTTTACGCCCTCTTATGCCATTCCTTCCCGCGCTGCTTTCTGTGGGGGAGGAGGTCATGGGAGCGTTGTCACGGCGATACGGGAGCTTCGCCATGAATATTTTAACCTTCACATTGACGCGGCCGCAGAAATGCGCTTCATGACAGGTCGGAACCCCCAATATATCTATTTCTGCTTCGTCGTCAATTCCCGTAGGTGCTCTAGCTCAAAGAAAAAAAAATAGGAAGGGGAGGGGGAGGGGGGGGGGACGCAGCCTCGCCTTTATACGTTGCAGGTAAAGGCCGGATGACCTTCACTTTCGTTGCGTTAGTGTGTATACAGCGTGGCTGTTACCATGGAAACGGGCGGATTTATTATATATATGTGCGGTCGTATAGTGGTTTCTTTCACGCACGCGCGGATGACGTGACGAACCGTCACTGTGTGACGTCACGAGGCGCTTCACTGTCAAGCGTGCTGTCATGAGAAAGAGATTCATACTTGTCGCGGTGTCTCGTACAGTTACTGTAACGCGCCGACGCTGAATGATGCTTCAAGGTATGTTTCGTGGGACGTCGCTTTTGCACAGTTTCGGTAGGTTGCAAATCACTCCATGAAAGGCCACGTTCTCAGGAACTTACCGGCTGTGGCATGCGTATGTAATCAAAGGACGTCATGCCGCTGGCTCCCAGTTGATAAGCTCCGAGTTGCATGCAAACTAAGCTCAGGACAGCAACGACGCATAGCGTCGAGTTCGGCCGCGCACTTATCCTTTCGCTTTTGGCAATCGTTCTTCCCCCGGAATCTTTATACGGCTTTGGTTCGATGCTGGCATCGGAAACTGGTACCGTACTACATCTCAGCTGCTAAATTTGTATTAAAGTTCTTGCACACCGATCTTTGGTTCAGAGATCTTGTCGAACCACTATCGCATCGCCTAGCGGAAGTGCGTAAGGAGTCGCGGAGCAGTCTGTTGTGCGAAGTTTCCGAGTAAAAGTACCGCTGGGAGAGGAAGCGCGGTAGCAAATGAATGAAACGAAAAGAGAAAGAAAGAAAGGAAGAAAAAGAACTGAGGTGAAAGCAAGCAATGAATCAGTGAAGAGAAAAAGAACAAAAAGGGGCAAGAAGTACAGAAATAAAAGACGGACAAAAGGAAAACAAAGGGACGCCGTAACGAAAAGAGTCCACTGTGGACGCAGCGAAGGCACGCGGAGAACAGCTTTTGTTCCGCGTGCGGCACGGGTGTGTTGCAGGAAGTCCCGTTTACACGCGTGAGCCGATTAAGGGTGGAGGGTGGGTGAAATATTTCATCGGTGGCGTCGTCGTATACATATAAAGGGTTAGCTGGCTCGGAAAAAATGCGCTGATCCGTAATGAGGGACGTGAACGGGTGGGTGTGGAAAGGGTGGGGCGTGTTTGTTTTGAAGCGCATGTACGTGTACCTCAGTATAGGACCCTTTGTGTACATCTTGCAAACTGAATGTGCTTCGGCGTATTTCCGTGTATACTTTTGCTTTTAGTTTCTCTTCTCCTCGTTGACGCCGCTTATGTTGCATCTCCTGATACGCGGACCGTAGTTGACGAACGATGCAGAAATACTGAATTACGGGCACGTTTTCAGGGGGAGGGGGGGGGGGGGGTGGCTTCAGGGGCACGCTTTGCCATGGCAGCCGTAGCGAGCACTTTTTCCCTGCAGGCAGCTTGCGTCCGACCGCGGTGTCTGCAACACCTTGATGATTTTGTTGTATAGAGTTGAAATATTGTCTGCGATGCGCGTTATGATACGCGATATTTTGTTATAGTACCTTGTTCGGACAGTAATTAAGTCGTGTGATGACGTTGTGCCGGCTGACGCTGATCTGGTATCTCTACGCGTATAACGGGTGTGCGTGCCAGGTGACCAATGCGGTGGTGCAAAAGCGCAGCTTTGTGTCCTTCCTGGCTTGTTTTACCTGCGAACCTTTGTGACAGCTGGTGTGAATACGTCTATTCAAGGAGCCTGTGGCAAATTGGAGAGCACCATAGCAGAAAATAGCTTTGAGTGGACGTTTACAGCGCTACTCTTCGCGCGATGAATAATTATTTTAAAAAATGTGGAATAAGTGACTCACCGAATCGTTTCAGTTTGGCTCTGCGTGGGCAGCTCTCGCAGATTCCGAAACTTCGAGGCAGCGCCGTCCCGTGTTTGTTTTCACTCGTTTCGTGTTTATCGAGTGGCCTCACCGCAACAGAGAATCTCCTTGATATTGAGTCAGCGTGTTTACTTGTGGGGTTCATGTTAACATTATGTTATCCATGTAAGAGGTTTATTGAATAACATTGACTGGACGTCGGAGTGTCTGCCTGCGTCATGTGCTCAAGACCGAAAACGATGAAATTGAAACACGTTTTTTTTTTTTTCTTCTTCTTCTTCTCACGCCGGTTTCAAGTGCGCGGCGATGCGCGCAACGTCCACTTCTGGGCTAAAGTGACTGACCGCGGACGTCGGTCGAGAGGATAGCCGCTGCAGCGCGGCGTCCGCGTCCAGAGGGGGGGCCGGCCGGTCGCGGCGCAATCCAATTTCCGCCGCCGCCGCCGCCGTCTTCATGCACGCATGCACTGCGTGTTTGCTTATCAGCCGCGCTTTTCCGGCCAGCTGCAGCTACACGCAACTCACCGAACGGAGCGCGCGATTCGCGTGTGTGTGTACCGTTAGCAGCACCCCGCGCGCGTGCGTACGTTGATGCTTGAGCGTACTACCATGTACACATAGCTCAAGCACATAGAGACATAGAGAGAGAGAGAGAGGCGCCGCAAAGAGGTCGACGCTCTGCGGCCCGTGGCTTCGAAGCGTAGTCGTTACACGCTCCGGTGGCCAAGTTGCACCGCACCGTAGGTTACGGGCGGATCTCGCGGACCACTGCAGCGCAGCGTTAGTCCCCTGTGTCGGGTATACAAAACGTGCCTATGGACTTCGCGCGTCGTCTCGTTCCTGAAATCGGTGCAGCGTTGCCGGGCTTACACGGGACGTTTCGCGTAACTCGAACCAACGCTCTAAGGGGCTCTTAAGGGAAGAAGCTTAGAGTGAGGGCAAGTGAATGATAGTTGTTTGCGTTCGACGTGCCAAAACCACAATATCATTATGAGTCATGCTGCAGTGGAGGGCCCCAAGAATTTTGGCCACCTGGGATTCCTTCAGGTGCGCTCAAATCTAAGTGCACGGGCCGCTAGAATTTGGTCCATACATCGATCTGGCCTATATCGAAGTGTGAGCGTTGCAGCTGGGATTGAAACCCGAGTCCTTTGGGCCAGCGGCCTAGCACCATATGGCCACGGCACCACCGCGGAGGTTACGACAGATGGATAGCAAACGTTGCCGAACCTTTAGCAATCATTTGGCCATATTAACCATCATTAGCCAGTACCAACGCAATATGATATTTCGGAATTAATCATCGCAGTCGGAAGTGGCGAAGTCGCCGTGACTTAGTGGGACGCTTTGTTAAAAGAACTTGGGTGCTTCTGGGAATTTCCCGCGTTGTTTTTTTTCTTTTCCCCGAAATGGTACGGCTCGTCGCAGAAAGCACGTGAAACAAGGGAAGGGAAGCAGTGTCTTCGAGGCAATTATTTCACCTATATTACATAATACGTCTCTGTAACGAAGGGGCTTCGTCTCTAAAACGAGCAAAAAAAATGTAAAAAAAAAATCATCCTTTCCCACCGCATGCACCACTTTCTGCGAATGCTGCTGAACACTTATGCAGCCGGACTTCGCCTTCGAAACTGCATTCTCTCGCGCTAATAAGGCCACCGATGTGACATCGGCGGGAACAGTCACAACTGGGACATTGCGGGCCAGACTCTTCAACGTCAGCGCCGGCTCTGGGTCCTCTGGATCGAATGCGTCGCTTCTTGAGCGCCTTGCGATGGCGGTGCACTAATTGCTGGGATTTCACCTGCCAAAACCACGATGCATTTATGAGGCATGCATGCCGCCGTAGAAGAGTACGGCCACCAGTTGGCGTTCTTCTAATTAAACGTCGTGCACCTGTCGTAAAGATGACTCGTACGCACGCTCGCTTGCGCTGAGGTGCGGCGAACTCTACAAATCTCTGTGCGCCCCCCGAGCTAAGCATCCCAGGAGAGTTGCAGTGTTGTAGCTACACTTAGCGGTACAGGACGGGAGAAGGGGCCGGACAAGCGCTCACGCTCACCTGTCTTCCCACTAATGCGATTTGGGGAAGCAGTGTGCGTAAACACGGGTGTCCCTTCGTAGAGGACGTATGCTTCCCGTATAGCCGTGTGCTAGTCTGTTTGTGCAGAGTGGCAATCAATTCGCGGTGCCTCCTTCGTGGCTGCCGGCTTTCCGTCGCGGGCGTGCAGGCGCGCACCCTGGCTCACGCGCTAGGTGAAGGAAGCACGGTAGAAGCTGACGAGGATTGTTATGTGGGGTTTAACGTTCCAAAACCAGCGCTGATTATGAGAGACGCCGTAGTGGAGGGCTCCGGAAATTTCGACCACCTGGGGTTCTTTAACGTGCACTGACATCGCACAGCACACGGGCCTCAACATTTCGCCTCCATCGAAATGCAGCCGCCGCGGCTGGGATTCGGTCCCGCGACTCTCGGATCAGCAGCCGAGTACCATAGCCACTAGACCACCGTGGCGGGGCAAGCTGACGAGGAAACGCTGCAACATTTTAGTCTCATGGTTCATCAGCAAGGAAGGCGGCAGCTGATCACTCAGCGGTGCCGGCCGGCACAACATGTACCGGGGCGTTCTTTTTCTTACAAAACGACCTTGGCTGGTTTCGCGTTTCGATGAATTAGAAAAGATGCCGGGAATGCCTTTGCTGTGCTTTAGCTGAAGGCAGAGGGAATGATGTCTGTCGAACGCTGTCCTATTGATCGAACTGTTCCTATGGCGCTGTTGCCAGCGCGCGCTTCACGCCTTCTTTATCACTTCATCTTTAGTTTCTTTAGCACTTCGTCTTTAGCATCGTGGACACTTCCGAGTCCACGATGCACGTGTGCGCCTCCAGGATGTAGAGCCGGTCTCGTCGCGTGCGTTCCATCAAGTTTTTGGCAAGGTTTGCAATGATCACATACTTAAAGCACAATACAGGATGGTTAACTGTTAACTGTGCTCTCGTAATGGCTGAGAGAGAGAGAGCTCAGTGTGCCTCTCACAGCGTACACAGGGCTGTCGTGGTATGGCGTGGGGTTGTGTCGAGCGTGGCTGTTAATATTGTCGCTGCCAAATTCCGCCGCTTTAGTAACTTCAGCGTTCTGTCCTCTCTGGTTGGCCATTGGGGCTTTTGATTGGCTTGGTACGTCGGCGTGGCGGAATTTCCTATGTGGCCTTTCAGTGTGACTTCTCACGTTCGTCGTGGCCAGCAGTTACAGCACTTCCGTGAAGGTGTCGTTTTATGTAGCAGTCAATCCACATTCCCAAGTAGAAGTTTGGAGACGTCGTTTAAACTCGCGAAGGAAAAGAAAGCATTTTCCGCCGCCTTCGCATGCTGTTTGAATTAAAATAGGCATCGTTAGTTTGACGCTGTGTACCGAAACGATTCCACGTCGCAGAGGTACGCTAGAATTTATTTATTTATTTATTTATTTATTTATTTATTTATTTATTTATTTATTTATTTATTTATTTGCCGGTGCTTTCGCCCTCAATTATTCGCTCATCTTCTTATATAGTACATGTATTGTGTTGCGTTATACGTTTGTCAAATACCAAATGAGGACCCTTTTATCGCCGCCTAACTCGACGATGCGAAGAATTCAGTCGTGACACTAAGTGCGACGTCCGCTGGACTTATTTTGCTTCTTTTTGCATTTAAGAAGTACTGGAATGCGATCGCGCTCCTCTTCTAAAAGCGGACTCTTGTCTGTCCCCGAAGTATATATATCTTTAAATATTTTGTTTCCCGAATAACGGATGAAAACGGCTAACGCATCGTGAAAAGATGGAACGGAAAGCGCTACTGTCAAAGCGTGTTATTACAAGTCCGATATGACCCGGAAATATAGCTTCGTTATAGGCGATAATTCGTTTTAAATGTATATTCGTAACACTGTTTTAACGACAATACTATTGTACGGCTAAATGGTTGCTAGCGAGAATTTTGCGACTCTATCGAAACCCGCGCCTGTTTCACCAAAGTGCATTTTTTTCCTCCTTCACTCCTATTGCTCCTTATTAGTGAACCTTCGTCATAATCACGTAGCCTTTGCTGCGCCCTAGGTTAACGACTTCTTCTCATACGCGGCAGTTCAACAAAAGTGTAGATGAGCGTGTAAACATGGTGTGGGTATGGCGTGTTTCCGGTTCCTACTATCGGTTCCGGCGTGTGCAGTCCTCAAAACTTCATGTCCTCCGAGTTATCGTTATTTGACTCCGAGGACGCGGTCTCCGAGCGCAGGACTTGTACACCACCTATACAGGCTGTCACACGCCCCTTGTGCGACATGTGCAGGCTGTACCCGACTTTCGATCAATCTGCGTACAGTAAATGGTTAGTGTACGCGCACTTCTCTCACGGTTGTATATAGTGTAAGTCCGACGCTCACGCGTACACCTCGGTGGGCGCTGACGCGTTCTCTCATGAATATATAAACGCGTTGGCTTCCTCCTGCGGAATCATTTAGCATTAGAACCTGCCACGGTGTGCAGAAAAGAAAAGAGAGAGAGAGAAAAAGAAGCTAATGAGGATAGGGGGCTCCAGGTGAAAAATTGCGGATGGTCAATGTGGTGGGCGTGCCTTCCCTCCGTTCAGTTGCGTGTGTTCGCGCCTGTTTGTTTGCAAGTGTGTTCAGCTTGCAGCGCGTACGCGCTGGGTGCAGATTAAGGCTCGCATAGGTTGGGGAATCGCGGCGGCGGGAACAAATTAATGATTCGTCCCCCTAATTTATTCACGGTAAGCGCTCGCCTCCATTGCTCGTTATTCTTCTCTGTATACGCCTCTTCGCGAGCTTGTGCATTGATAATCACACGCTCGCTTGGCTGTATATACAAATTTACGGGGGTAATAAAAAAGACTGGTAGAATAAAATAATTACCGCCAGGCATCTGTCATCATGGCACGCTAGAGTTAGTATCGGTATGCTTAGTTAATCCCAAAGTGGGCGTTGTAGTTTGCACGTAATTGCTCGGTTTACGGCGCCGTGCGTGCGCAATTGATGCTAACCGAACGACATTTTGAAGTTGCCCTGTGCGTGGCTTTAGGACCCGGTTGCTTTAACAAGACGTGGCGAGCCGTGTTAGCTTCATTTTAATGTAGGGAGCTCCATTTAGTGTAATTAAGCATAAAAATAGCAGGGATCGGCGTTGTGTCTGAAAACTGAAGCAAACGAGCGCAACTTGACACTTGTGTTTGATTTCATCAGAGCGATTCTTCCCTTTCCAGTATCACTTCGAAATGTATGATTTTTTCTTTTTACTTGGTCGAGCGTAGCGTTGTGCGAAGGTATCACAGTCTGCACGTAATCATGCTTAACGGAAGAGATGAGCTATTACAAGCGCTTAATGGGCGTTCACCATTTTTGAACGAATTCGTGGAGTGTGAAGTCGCACACAAAAAGGATGTTTGGGCCGCCACACTAAGGCCCGTATTCATAAAGCTCTCTCACCGCTTGTTTTCTTTATTGCCCCTATGATATTTTAACGCGCGTTAAGGACACTAAAATGGTAATCAGCTTGAAAGACTATCGTAAGCTTGTTTGTAGATACCGGACTAAATTGTTTACAAAGCGTGATAAGGGTACAGGAAAGATAAGGAAAAGCACCGATAAGGATAAGGGAATACGGCCCTAAGTCTGCAAGACTAAGCCGTGCCGGCATTCAGCGTAAACCGGCGAAAGCAATAGCAAAGTGTTTTAGATTGCCCTAAGTTGTTTGAATTTAACTGTCCATGGCTGGACGCCCAGAAGCAAATGTTCACGGCGCACGCGAAGGCTTCAGCCTGAGAGATCGTAGCTCCTGAATAAATGCCTCAGCGTGTAGTAGAGTCCTTGCGACTCGCATTCAGCTGTCCGCTAATACGAAATACAATTCCCCCCTTCTGGGGACACCACCTCGAAGACGGCAGTGGTAGACTCGGCTTGCTAGCAGGGATCGGCAGAGAGCCAGTTCTCGACCAAGCTCAGCGAGTCGCGAAGGCCATTGGAGCCCTGGACTCAAGACCCCACCCACTTGCCGCCCTAGAGAATTTTTTTTCCCTTCTTTGCAGTGACATATTTTCGGTCGAGTTTCGTGTGCCGTAATCGATCTACGCCGGGTGTATACAGCAACGTGTCTGCGTTCTTGGTGCATTCGTGCGTGGTGGGCTATTATACACGCTTGTTGCTGCTCTGACGATGCGTCTCGTGGCCGTAGGAATGCGTGGCTGCAGCTCCAGAGCGCGAAAAGCTCATCAGCGGTTTTCACTCCGCCCCCATTAGCGCGTCCAAGGCCAGCCCGAGAGCATTGCGATAGAGTAACGTGGCAGATATGCTCTATTATACAGAGAGATACCAAACTGACTCATGCCGCCTTGTATACTACGCGGTTGGAGAGAGCGCCGGAAATGTGCTTCTTTTCTTTTGTTTTGTTTGCTCGTTGGGCTGAATGAGTCTGCGAGGAATGAAGTGTGTAGGCCTTCTGGAAGTGTAGTTTGCCCGAAAGCCGCCGTATCTAGTTCCGTTCGCGCGTTGGCAACCTTAGAGCCAACAGTAGTGACACTTCACATTGAACGCTTACTCTTCATTCTGTCGAACATCAGCGAAGGTTTTGATCTCTGATGTGCTTCACTCGAGATGGAGAACTTGATTATGGCTCATCGACGAGATATGTATTCCGGAGGTCGCGTTGACGCATTTCGGCTTAGCGACAAAGCGTATACTTTTTGAATACCGTTATGTCATAACGACCTAACATGCACCAAAATGTTTCCTGCATATGAGGTCACGCAAAAAGCGTCTTCGTCCCTGTATGACGATCTCGCGCTGCTTAAGTTTTAACCACTCTTGAGTTACTCGAGCTCTTTGTTACCTCTTTCATCCCTGTGCAATCTGAATTAAGCTGCCGGTTTCGAACACAGCTTATTGTTGGTCGGTCGCTGCATTCTCTCTAATCCTGCGAAATCAATGCGCGGAAACCATGGTGTGACGGTCCTCCGCTTCCTCGAACTAATTCGACGTGGGCGCCCACAGTTGACGAAACAGCAGCGCCGTTCGACCGGCTCTCATCCTCGCGCGTCGAGATCCTGGTCCGAATGCACAGCTCTTCTCCTTCGCAGCTGCGTTTTTTTTTTTCCATTGGCCGGGCGGCTTCGCTGGTGATATGCCCAGCATCAGGACTGCCTGAAATGTCCTCTTACGCACGTATTTAGCGTAACGTGTCTTCGTGAATGTGGACCGTCAACTTTTGCATCGTCACGCAAGATGTTTTTGCCACAGCGCTCGTGAGTGCGGCGGTTGAGCAGTCTCGCTTCGGCCTGCTTCACGCGGTGGATGATTTGCCGCGAGTACTCAGCGAGCCGTGGAGAGGTACTCTGCCAACGCCATCAGAGACTGTGACGCGTGTGCGCAGAGCGTTACATAAACGATCAGGGGTATAATTCACAAATGTTTCCGTTCGTGAACGCGCATTGTGATTGGCTGACTGCCTTCGACAATGACATGTCCGGCATCGCGGGATTGGCTGAAATTCTTACGCACACTTCTAGCGTAAGGTCCTTTTCGCGAGTGCGCGCCCGGGTCCCGTGTCAACGCGCCGAACCGCGACTAACGACATTGCAGCTTCCGCAACGATTACAGCGGTTAATGCGGCGTTAGCTGTAATCCAGAATATTGACTCTTCCGCTGTGACACGCTTACACAGCTACGTCCGCTCCAGTGAGTTTCGCTGGACTACGCGTGGGAGGTATATTGGGAGTAGCACATGTATACGTAGCACCTGCGTCGAACCACGGCGAACATCCCTAATGCTTCCGTGATTTACGCGAGCATCGATTTCGAGTGCACAGCCGTGTTGTGCTCCGGCGCGCGTGTTTGCGAAAGGAATTTGCCCGATTTGGGCTCGCCATGTGAAACTACCCTCGCTTAGAGGAGGAGCGCACACGCTGGGCGCACACGGCAAGCTCGTTGCAAAACGGGTACCGCACGCAACCTTCGGTTGGGTCGTCATTTATTTGGGCGCGCGCAGACTTCGCGCGGTTGGACTTGCCTGCAGTCCGCTGTATACATTTTTTTTTGTTTTTTTTTTGCGCATACCGCCACCTCAGCGAGTGGGAGCCATCAATTCCGGCGGCTTCCTGACGCCTATTCGTATACTATACCTGTTTACGTGTTGTACGGCCGAGGAATGTTGTGGTTTAACCCGAAGAAAAAAAAATGAAAGAAACAAATGTTACGGAATGTGACAAAGAAAACGCATGTGGCAAATTTTTTGTACCGTCGAAAAAATGAATAAACAAAATAAGCGTGTGCACACTCCGATAGTGCTAGCCGTTATGGCTGATTTGGCCTCTAGGGAAAGGCTTTGGAAGGAACTACATTTGGCACTAGAGATAATAGGCTGAACGAATTAAGAAAATAGTGATTGAACAAAAATTTGTGCATGGCTAGATTTTCTGTAGTATACGAAACTTAAGTTGGGCTAGCCGGATCCAGGGACCGAGTGTAATTATGTTATGTTTTCCCAAGATCCTTAGCATGCGCGTAGCATTAGTTCAAACGTTTTGGGACGTGGTCCTATTATAAAAAATATATAGAAAACTGACGTGTGTTTAGCTACTCTGCCGTCTACGCGAAGCGTCGGGCAGTGAAGCTACAAGCACGAGAGGGAAGTATAGACTACATCAGAGATCACTGGATATGGTGCTGTGTATTGCAAATGTATGAAAACCGCGATCGCTGGGATTCATGCACGTGGCAACCAAGGAAGCATATATATATATATATATATATATATATATATATAAACGAAAGGGAAGAGGGTCGAGGGCTCGCTTTATTTGTCAGCAACAAGTTAATGGAGCAACAAGCATTGAAGCCTAGGAAAGCATAGGGGAAGTAATTCCAATTCGTAATTATGATATTATAATTTTGGGGTAAGTGGAAAGGAATTAAAGTGTACGAAAAGACAAACCTGCCTTCCATATACATAAATACCCAATAAAGTGGACGTGGGGACGACCGCCTTCGTAGCTCAGTGGGTAAAGCATCGGACGCGATATCCGAAGGTCGTGGGTTCGGTTCCCACCGAAGGCAGGCTTATCTTTCCGTCCACTTCGATTCCTTTCTACTTACCCCAAAATTATAATATCACAATTATGAATTGGAATTACTTCCCCTATGCTTTCCTAGGCTTCAATGTTTGTTGCTCCATTAACATGTTTCTAACAAATAGAGCGAGCCCTCGACCCCCTTTCGTTATATATATATATATATATATATATATATATATATATATATATATATATATATATATATATATATATATATATATATATATATATATATATATATATATATATATATATATATATATATACACACGCAGCGCCCAAGCCTTATTCTTAAAGGACGTCGCATAATCAGCCTGGAGAACGTGAGCTAAGACACATAAAGCACGTACTATCAGCAAAAAAAAAAAGAAAAATAAAAATAAAAAATAAAAATAAAGTGAGCTGATATTACGACGTAGGCTGCCCGACCAGCGGAGGGGCCTCAATACGGCGCTGCTATGTCGCTCAGCAGTCTCAGGTCGGCAGTGCCCTGTGTCAAGTTAGACGTCGACCTCACTTTCGGGTAGTGTATCCTCGCAGTTGAAATATTTTCCCCTGGCCGCCTGTATACGCCATGTGCCTGTTTACTTTTCTTGGCCGATAGTGCGTCGCTGGACTTGCGCTTCATTCATGAGTCTCGGCTAAAGTTGAACGCTTTACTGTTTTTGCATGTAGTCGACGATGACGCAGTCGCACAGAATGAATTTATTAGAATGCGTCTGGTACGTCACGCTGGCCATTCTACTATACGCTGGCGCATTTTGTGTTGCGAGAACGCGGTGATCGCATCGACGCAGTCCGCGGCTTACCTGGAGACAGTCCGGGTGGACACAGAGGCCGATGTGACTGTGACAACATGCCGCACACTTGAAATGAAACATTAATGTTACGTGACACCAGGCTCAAGTGTCATTCGCATATAACGTCGGAGACTTTGTTATCACTCGTGGACCACAGCTAGCGAAGGCAGCGTCACCACAATGTTCTAAATCGCTGTCCCTTATGCTAGGACATTACGAACGAGGCTAAGGATAGCATAGGAACCTATTACGGTTGGCAGCACTACACAGCAAGTGTATCTGCGTATACCGTCGATTTGTCAAAGTGCCAATTCACTTCAGTTAAAGGGACCGACAACTGAAGCTGCGCTTAAATGAAACGTGGCGTAGCCTGGCGGTGAAGCCTTGGTACTGCTTTCTGGAGTCTATAAATTGCTGCACGTCGCCTGCTGCTGTTCATACGACCATAACTCGGTCTTGAAATTGCATTCAATACATAAAAATGCATCCAAGTCTTATTATTCGGTTTCTATGCAGCAAACGGAGTCGACGCTAAGAAGCGTCGCTGCCCTCACGGCAACCGAAATCTGCTTTTGACCGCGGCGCGTGTGGGCAGCGTCTTCCAGGCGTTGCGCGCACGCGCTCTGACGGGGCAGAACTCGGTGCACACACACACGACAGCCGTCAGCCACTGTTTGCAACATGTATTTCGTTAAGACTCCATAAGCAAGAAATCCCGATAAAAAATGATTTACGGTGATTTCCCCGTTGTCATTGCATGATTGGACAATCTGACCGGTAAGCTTTCCGTTCAAATAAAGAAACCAGGTAACTTCGGTACTTTAAGAATTGATTGTCGATCCCTTTAAGGGCAATGTACAGATGCTTCCAAAGAGCTATCCCGTGCCAACGTTGTTTAGCTGCGTAACTCCCACCTAGACTGTATGCTGTTCATTTAATCCGCAGTTTCGCCTTTAACTGCCGCCCTTCCACTCCACTTTAGATTAAAGTCAGTCGAACGTGCCCGTGTAACAGGGTAATTGCACAGTCGTTTTTGTCTGAAGTCGATTGCCTTGAAATTAGACTCCCAGCATGGAATCAGGTTCACGTGCTTCTTGGATTACATTGTAGTACTGTCAGAGCTCCAGAAATCTGTTTGTGCCTGTTCAGGATCTCTCGAGGAAGATGGACTAACGTTAAAACGAGGACAGCTGTTGGAGGTTCAACTTGATTCTTATCTCTTCGATATTTTGCCTTTGTAGCGAAACATTCGGTCGTTCTCAGCGCGGGGACGATTCGGGCGCAGATTACGAAGACGGATTGTGAAGAACGAGCGTTCGCTAGAAAGAGCGTCGGGGTGCTCAGCATGCACTCTTTTCTTTTCTTTTTTTTTTTCGTGGAAGTAATTGGAAGCGTGCTCGAATGTAATGTCTCGGGGATTGAACGGTGCTTGAACTACGGGGAAAAAAACGAAAGGATCGTGTTCACCGACGTTACGAACATGTCTTGGCAGATCTTTATTTTGCGCACAGTATATAGCAGCTGCTGATGCTGCTGCTGGTGGCGTTGTATATTTGAATCGACATTCTTGCCGTCTGAGACATATTAGCGGACTCCCGAGGGTGAGGCGCGTGTCGCAATTTTCTTCTCGGTGTTCTGGCGCTCGCGCCTGTTCATCTTCAAGCTATATAGACGACGCGAAAGTGTACGAGATTAAGGAGCGCATCGGTTTTGAAGGCTCTCTGTCGCTGTGGGGGTAATATTTCAAGGACGACTCGTTCTCGTCCTCGAGAAGGACGGTTCTCGTTCGAAGCCAGAAGTGGGCTTAAATCCAAACGAGGCGCGCTTCTATAAGTAAGTCACGTTGTTGCACGGAGTGTCGTTGGAGCTGAGTAATCTGAGTGACTGAAGGTGTAATTGAAGTGCGTACGTTTGCCCCCGCCTCCTCGAACCGAGTTCGCGGCGTCGTTGGAAGTAACGTAAGTTATCGAAGGTTTAGTACAAGTACCCGTATGCTGGCGTTTCTCAGTTAATGTGGTGCGTGGCGTCGCAGGTAATTTGCGCAAATAAATGAGTCTTGCATGTGACGCTCACTGAGTTCGCGTACTCGGAACATGTAGCGGAAAAAAATAAACGTGGTTAAGTCAGTTACGATGATGCGAACAAAACGAATGGAAGTTCAGCAGGTCGGTCTTTCAGATGCGTGGTCGTCTGAACTACGCAGATACATTCGTGGCACTGAATGTCATGAATACGGCAGGCCTAATTTTGCACAGGGTTCAAAAGAAAGCACGAAATAAGACGTAGAAGCTGAAAGAGAATTAACTTGCCGTGCTCTTGTCTTTCTGTGGAGATATGCCTGTGAGCCACCTGACAAGCAGCAGGCAGGCGCAGCAGCGCCATTTTTAAAATCGATGCGGTGGTTAATCGCAATACCGGCGTCACCCCCCGACAACCTAAAGCGAACGACTCGTGCACGACGCGGAATCTTCTTTTTTTTTTTCTTTTCAATCACAATAATCGAACCGCGTGACCTCGAGATGGCGCGGTGATTCTCTGCGGCGGTCCCGCGGGACGGGGACACGACGGGACGAGAGTTAGAACAAAAAAAAGAAGAAGAAGAAGAAGAGAGAGAGAGAGAAATCTTCCCGGAGGGTAGCATTGCTTTCAATCTTGACTCGGGTCCCACATTTCACCAGTCCCCCCCTCCCCAACCCTCCCGCTAACTTCCCCAACCCTTCTTCCCGCTTTTCCCTTAATCGATTACGTTTTCTTGCCGCTTCTCAACCTGAACTGCGTGTCCCCTTTTCCCTATATTTCTCTCTCCGTTCTACCGTTCCTTTGCTTTTCTTTTTTTGTTAGTCCGTGAGTTCGCTTGCTTCGGTTATTCCTAATACGTCTTTCTCCTTCGAATCTTCGGCACAATACTGTCATCGAGCACCGTGCTCTTGGGAAACGCACGTGCTTCAGCATTGTGGGATTCTTTTTCGGGAAAGGAAAAGGCCGTTTCTCTACCGCCCTACCCTATTTCCTTTCTTTTTTTTTTGTGCGTTTATTCCTGGTCCTTTCTTCCAAACTCCGCGTGCCGCTCTTATATACTACGAACGACACAGACAAACTGATTCGCGCTTGTCCCTCGATCTGTTCGGTTTAACGCCCCCTAATCAATGGTGCAGATCGATCGTAACCTAGTGAGCGATTGCTGCGCGACGGCGCGCATCGCCGACACTGAGATTTCACTCTCCCCGCTTTTTAAACGTTTATTTCTTGTTTCTTATTTTTGTGTTTTCTTTTAGCGCCTTTGTACCTAATAACGTCATAGCTGTCCCTTGCCGCATTTCATGTTAAGCGCGTATTCCAGCCGTGCATCACCTCTGTCAAAAACAGTGGACACGATAACTTCAACGTACAGGCATGTTACCATAGCCAGCACTGCACGAAACAGTTAGCAGGTAACCGTGTTTCACGGATAGCGCTTGCACATGTTCGTCCTTTGCGTATGTTCATGTCCAGGTGGCTTTGCCGCTTATAAATGGAGGGCGTATACTTAGAGGTGTCGTGATTGTTTTTAGGGCAGTCTGCACGTATAAGATGGAATTACTCTGCGGGAGACAGCTATGTAGATAAGCAGGAGACTTTGAGTTAGTTGCGGAGAATGAGGTGAAGACGCCCCCGATTGTCTATATAGTGTGTAAGATATCTAAGTAAAACGTCGTCTCGTCAATTTTCTCTCAAGACCGTAAAGTGCACGTTCTTTGAGCAATGGACTATGTCGTATTCCAGATGCGCAACGATATCATTTCGAGACAGCGGGGGACGGTCCACCTCCCCTTCTATGTATGTTATAGCATATATATATATATATATATATATATATATATATATATATATATATATATATATATATATATATATATATATATATATATATATAGGCTAGGCGAACTGCTGGCAGGACCATATCTAGCCTGTGTTATCCTTGATCTTGGGTGATCGGATCCGTCTACCAAGTAGAATCGTCGAATGGCCCCTAATGCTCTTTCTGGTGCCCGGCGGATGGAGCGCTGCTCAGCACAGTGGAGGGGCTCGCCACGTATAACAATGCGATATTGGCATACAAACGCGCTGCACACCCGCATGTAGGGACAACCATGCGCTCCCTATCTGCACTGTGTCTGCAAGAAAAAAGATAGCAGTGTGTTCCGTGTCGTCCGTTTGAAGTCGTGACCGAAGCTTCGAAGGTCGCGTAATCAGGTTCCTTATATGAATCTTTCCTTGTTGACACACTAACCCAGCTAAATTCGGCATCATCAGATCACCAAGTTGGGCGAGCTGGTGGAAACGACCGCACGAAATAAACCATGCTCTCGCCTTCGAAGTTGACGAGGCTTAACCTCGCGAAGGGGCCTTTTAACAAACTTTAAAGGGCAACTCCGGCGGTTTTTTCACCATGTTCTGATATCAATGCTTTCGAATAGTACTGATAGTCCTGCAGCAGCGAGGGTGGTTCAATTTGCTCAGAAACGCATCAATAATTTTAAATAACCGACCGAAAGGCGTGTTCAAACCGAAACCGAAACGGGTAAACGCTTCTTGCAGCGTATGCGATGACGTCACAGCCTCCCCGCCATCAGAAATATGGAGAAAAATGACAGTGGCGAGGTCATCCGACGATGTATTGAGTTATGCCAGCTTTTCTGAACTTGACAGTGACGATTCGAACACGGAAGTACCGCCGTTTTGCTTTTGATGTCCCGCAGGCTCGGGTAGGCAGCATTGAAGGTGATGACGTCAAAAACACAGGGTGGCTCGCAGGGGAATCCGCTAAAAAATTTTAAAATTCGTTTCCAGGAAAACTAAATGTCTTGCAACCGCCTGGTTTGGCGTATACTATTACAGTGCCGAGGAGAATACATACTGAATATTTCATAAAGATCAGTAGACACTGAAAAATCGCTGGAGTTGCCCTTTAGGGCTCGATGGACGCTGTGGCGTACATTTTGACGCCTTTAAGTGGACGCCGAGCTTCCTTTGGGGTCAATGCTTACGAGAAAGGAGCACTGCGCGATCAGTGGTTCTTTTGTTGGCGGTTCTAATGGGGCTGCATCCGTGAGGGGGTGGAAAGGGGAGCTCACAAAAAACAGGGGGGGTTTGGGATACAGAGGTGTGCCCAAGAAGCAAGGGCCAGTGGAAGATGAGTGCACACCTCTGTATCCCAAACCCCCCTGTTTTTGTGAGCTCTCCCCTTTCCACCCCCTATTATGCACGTTCGTGAAGTTCGCGTAGCCTGTATCAAGTATAACACAGGCTAGGCGAACTGCAGGCAGGACCATATCTAGCCTGTGTTTTCCTTGATCTTGGGTGATCGGATGTCCGTCTATCAGGTAGAATCGTCGAATGGCCTCTAATGCTCTTTCTGGTGCCCGGCGCATGGAGCGCTGCTCAGCACAGTGGAGGGGCTCGCCACGTATAACAAAACGATATTGGCATACAAACGCGCTGCACACCCGCATGTAGGGACAACCATGCGCTCCCTATCTGCACTGTGTCTGCAAGAAAAAAGATAGCAGTGTGTTCCGTGTCGTCCGTTTTAAGTCGTGACCGAAGCTTCGAAGGTCGCGTAATCAGGTTCCTTATATGAATCTTTCCTTGTTGACACACTAACCCAGCTAAATTCGGCATCATCAAATCACCAAGTTGGGCGAGCTGGTGGAAACGAGAGAGAGAAATAAACTTTATTGTTGAGCAGACGACGATGGTCGCCCTCAGGTGGGCGGCGTCCTCAGTCCAGGATGCCGTGGTCCCTTGCTGCCCGTCTCGCTCTGTCCACCAGGCGAAGCTGGTCTTCAGGGCTTGACTTGGTCAGCTGGTCCTCCCACTGCTCTGGAGTCGGCGGTTGAGGGATCGGAGGCAGTGTTGAATTACCCGCGCACTCCCATACCATATGGTAGAGAGTGTACGGCGCTGAGCACGAAATAAACCATGCTCTCGCCTTCGAAGTTGACGAGGCTTAACCTCGCGAAGCGGCCTTTTAACAAACTTTAGGGCTCGTTGGACGCTGTGGCGTACGCCGAGCTTCCTTTGGGGTCAATGCTTACGAGAAAGGACCGCTGCGCGATCAGTGGTTCTTTTGTGGCGGTCGTAATGGTCGACATGCAAGCCGTGTGCAACTATACATCGCCTGCGCCGTCCGACGTGAATGCGATGGGTGAAAGGGGAGCCCAGAATAGCAAGCTACGCAACGCGTCGAGCCTCAGTGCTTATGTAATATCGAATGCCATTTTCCTTCCTATCCCCGTTCAGATGAAACAGCTTGTTGCCATTTATGGCTGTTCTAGTCTCGGAACTGCTGTTACCTTACTGAGAGAAGCTCTGCGTCCTTATACATGAGTGCTGAGAAGCATCAGTGCTTTGTTTTCACATTCTTTATGATTTCTTTGCAGCTCTAGTGGCGTTCTTTTAATTGATTTCTGAGGTCTTACGTCGACAAGCTACGATATGATGAGAGACGCCGTAGTGAGGTGCTCCTGGAAATTTCTACCACCTCGGGTTCTTTAACGTGCACTGACATAGCACACGGGCCTCCAGAATTTCGCTTCCGCCGAAATGCAGCCCCGCGGCCGGAATTCGATCCCGCGACGTTCAGATCAGCGCCCGAGCGCTGTAGCACTAGGCCACCGTGGTGGGGCTAGCGTTCTCTTAGTGTTTGTGCTGTGCATACCATTGTCGTCGTCGCATGGCATTTGCGCAATATTAACTGAGCCCACTGCGAATTATTGCGTGCCTTTGTGACCGAGTGAACTCTTCCGTAGGCTTTATAACGTGTTGCTTATGTGACTTCGGCAGTCGTCTCGAATTTATTTGTTCTCACCGTTGGGTCAGCCAGGCTGTCGTGTACTCTTTAGCGGAGTCGTGCTTCATTTGAATCTGTTTCTCAGTGGCGCTGCATAGAACTATGTATTTATTTTCTTCGTAGGCGACTCTTTTATTACTCCTCATTGCGCCGCTCTTGATGATTTCATTTTCGCACTCTGCATGCTGTCGAGGGCGCGCCGCTATGCGCTGCCCTCGCTGCGGAGCTCTCGTCGCTTCCTTCTATCGCATTGCGCCAGTGTGTTGTCTGTCGAGGCGTCGCGTCGGCGTACGGCAGCGTATCTTTGCCCCCCTTTTTTTCTTTTTTACTTCTAGCCCTCCGGCAATGACCGAGTGCGTCGCGATCTCTGCGAGATCGGCCGGCGCTTCGGTCATTGCCAGTGGCACTTCCTGTGCCGACGCGCTCCTGCATACATATCCTAAACCCAGTGCCTCCGTCGCACTCCCTCTCTCAAGACTTCCCCATTCTCTGATCTGATTCTCCGGGTTCTTGACGCTGCCCCGACTGCTTTGCTTATCCGCTGGCGCCTCCGCTGTCTTCATCATGCTATAGAGTTACACTTACATGTCTCTCTCCTCTTTTCCTCCTCCGTTCGCTCGCTTCTCGCCACCTCGTGTTCCTTTTCGCTGTATGGATTTTGTCCGCTCGCGCTGATTACGCGTCGTCGAGTGCGTGCATTCGACGTGTTTTTCTTGCTTGTTACGCGTTGCGTTACGCTCCGCAGGCGACACGACCGACCGTCCTTTGCGATAGCGCAAGTATGTCTACGCCGTTTTTTAGGTCGGCAGTTAAACGTGAGGGTTCTGCGCGTGTGGAGTGCATACTGGTTTTTGGCGTTTCGATAGCCTATATGTCCTCCCTTAACCGTTGATGTTATGCTCGCTAGCAGGACGACCAAGAGCAGAGCGAAGAGGGACACAATCACAACGGTATGCAGTGCGTGGTTTTGTTTCTGAATCGCGGCATTTTCCGCCAGCGAGCTTCTGCAGGGGACGCATACCAGTGGCCTTCTTCGATTATTGTTCTTCCATATATGGATTAAGGCGACGCCTGGCTACACTGTGGCTAAGTCTTCTCGTCAGTTAACGCATGCGCCCATAGTAAGGCTAGCGCGCTATTATAAGTACTTGGCGCAGTGCACCCAATGCCATGTGTCTGCGAATAAGGGCACACGTCGACGATTTGCCTCTTCAACGTCATTCACGACGAAGCCCAGAAGTCATTGCAGTGACAGCAGCGGTACGACCGCTCGCTTCTCTATGCTACTTCTGCGCGGACCCTGCCGACGTCGAGCACGTCTCACATTCGAAGGCAACGCGCTGCCCAAAGTTCCTCTCAGTTCCCATTCTTATCTTCGTCTCCGAGTCCTTTCCTCTTGTAGCTGCCGACATGATTTCTCGCTTCTGTACTCGCCCGTATGATTTGGCTCGCTGGTTTTTATTTAGTCGCGTGACTGGCGAGGCTCTTTGACGTTAACGCAGTATAGCGCGGTTGTGGCTGCTGCAGGACGGCTTTCTCGGGGCGTTCCATCGTTTCCTGTCTGGCCTGTCGCCGCCATGCGTGCTTGCGTGGGAGTGACGCTGTCATCGGAGCGCTCACTCTCCGCTGCCGCGGTCTGCGCGGGGGCAACAATCGCTAATGGCGCCGCGCCGTCGAGCGAACGATAAGGTTGGTGCACCTTTTGTGCCACTGCCTAAAGCTCCCCGCTGGCCGTAGTTACGTGCAGCACAGTGGCAAGTTGTGAGTGGTAGCGCTTGCTATTTTGTTCAAGCTTAACGTATAATAGCTCAACTTCGAAATGAGTATACTGATGAGTACTGATTAGTACTGATGATGACTGCGCGTTAAAGAACCCCAGGTGGTCAGTTTCCGGAGCCCTCCACTACGGCTTCTCTCATAACCTTATCGTGGGTTTGGGACGTAAAACCCTGAAATCAGTCAATCAAAAGAAATCAATCAATCAGCCAGTCAACCTGATGATGATGATGTGGCTCGTTTAAGGAAAGGACTGTACTTTCTACGGTCCTTGCGGGAGCACGTCTCAGCGTCCGGATGGTAGCGGAAAGGGAGCGAAAGACTAGAAAGGAGAGCAAGTATACCCGGGAGATTATAGGTGTCAAGGGCAGTTATGGTGGGAGTAACAGAAAGCTGGGAGTGGTGGCAGAAAACTGTGAAACAGTAGGTGAGAATTGGCAGTTTGACAGTATAAGCAGCACGGCATACAGATGACTAATAAAGAGCTTGGTGTCGGTAGCCGCCACCCTCGGTTTAGAAGAGATGCTTGTGTCATCCATCCGTCTGCCCCGAAACTGTTCCAGTAGACTATCGAATTTTGCGTATCTAGAGGGTGTGTTGCTCGCGTTGTTTTAGTTTGTTGCCTCTTCTGATGTGTCCGATCAAGCTTTTTCTTCATTTCCCGTCACCACATTGCATCAGATATATTTAATAAAACTATCCGTTTACGAAGGTTAGCGCATGTTCTTTGTATATACTTGGTACTTTTCGTCGTTGTTCTTCGTGCCTTTGTTTTACGCCGGAGACATTGCGTATTGGTCCACTGTAAAAAGGAGGCATATGCGTTTATATGAAAGTTTCTCACAATCCGCAAGCAAAGAAAAAAAAATGAAAATCCGTGTGCAATCTCTGCTCACTTCACGTATTCTCCAAACGGAAGCATGAGGAATCGCTGTGTGAATGCGGCGCCGTTGTCTCTGTACGCTCCGCATTAGATACGTAAGCCGATAGTGACTGTAACATGGCGCGACAGAGATAGTTGTGCTGACGGCGGAGTTTTCGAGGCCTCTTTAGAGCGTGGCTCGCAGTTATATCAACCAGAGTTTCCCGCCCGAAGCCAGCGCTGTCACTCTGGGTCTGAACGTGGGTGACGGAAACGCCCCGAGTTATTTGATACCCTGGTCCCTCTACGACGCCTTGCAGCGCGCCCTTCCGACCCGTAGTTGCTGACGCCCTTTCCATCTGTAGTTTACAGAAGTGATAGAAGTGACGTGTCGTTGGCGTCTAGCATACGCGTCTTGTGACATATGTCACGCCATATGGATGCGGGGTGGTTTTTCGTCCTTTTTTTTTTTTCAGTCTCCTTATCGACGCGGGCTCCGTCAGCATTTCGAGTTCGTTGCCATGTGCAGCGAAGTTTTCTCTGCACGATGCCTGTGTACGTATTGATTATTAATATTTTTTGGGGGACAGTTCATCTCGGTGACGTTGCTCTTCGACGCCGTTTGCTCGCTTGGTCGGTGAAGCGTTTCATGTCTTCACGATAATAACAGTGCTGAGATTTTACGTGCCAAAACCACATTGTGATTATGAGGCATGCCGTAGTGGAGGTCTCCACAAATTTTGCCATCTTGAGCAATGGTAACGCACAGTACAAGGGCCTCTAGTATTTTCGCCTGTATTGGAAATGCAAGCGTTGCGAGACAGCATTAGGTCGCGGGTTCGATCCACGGTTTCGAAGACCGCATTCCGATGTAAGTGTTCGTGTAACCTGCTAAATTTGGTTCGTGTTATGTATAAGACCCTAGCAGACATAGGCTAGCGTGCTCACTAATTTCTACCCACTGACATGTACTCGCTAAATGGTGCCCTCTTGCCCTATGTAGCAGCCCCAATTATCAGCTGCATTTTGCAGGAAGCTGTTGGAATGAACCATGCGTAAATACACTTCTGAATTATGACTACAGTAATGACGGATTCATTTTCTGTGTCTGCTTTGATGTACATAGCAGGTACCTCTAATTTTCTCTGTCTCCCGCGCGCCTCTCACCCACCTCCGCACAAGTGAAAAACATATATATACGCCCCTTGTTATCGCCAATGAGTCTCGTACAGCTGCTTATTTAGATTAAAAAAAAAAGTCTTCTTCGCCAATGCACATATATACTGAGTCTCCGTTTACTGACGAAGGTAAGCGGAGAGGCAGTATGTAGCTGATGTGCTCTAATGGTACATGGTTACCGCGCAGAGCAGATCGCGAGAGAACAGGCACGCTGTTCGCACAGGCGCATTTTCCACGTTTGTGCGTATAGTTCTTCGTGGAATTTGACATCTCTCTCTCTCTCTTTCTTTTAAAGCGCTAGACCTATTCTAACTTGCCGTCCTGAGCCTAACAGCCCTGGTCCAGTCTTTTAACTTCTCTGCGTCCTTTTGAGCGTGAGTGTAGGTTATACTTAGAACTTAGAAGCGATGAAGTTTCCTGTGCACATGTATATCCACCGGAGAGCCACCTGCAGCACCGGATTAGCAGAAATTAGGGCAATCTTCTTCGGTGGTAAAGGAAATGAGGGGAACAGAGATACTTCGGTTAAGCGCATTACCCTGGAACTTCGTCAGGATTGCTACAGCGCAATATTGGGCTGACAAGACGCTTTTGTGTAGTTTGGTTCATTGCACTGTTTACCGAGGAGGTGGCGGCCAGGCACGGCCTGCGCGCCATCTCGTAACAAACCGGTGGTTTCTCGAAATAGAGTAAATGACATAGCAAAACGTTTTCTTGGGCCAGTTGGGTCATGACTTCTTTAAAATATTGTAGCGCAAAGGAACACACGGACAGACAAAGAGCACATAGCGCCCGTGCTGTGCTCTTTGTCTATCCGTGTGTTCCTTTGCGCTGCAATATTTTAAAACAGAGTAAATGACTCACTCACTCACTCACTCACTCACTCACTCACTCACTCACTCACTCACTCACTCACTCACTCACTCACTCACTCACTCACTCACTCACTCACTCACGCACGCACTCACTCACTCGCTCTCAAACGCGCGCTTTGCTTTTTATCGCTTGAACTCATTTTCTTTTGAAAGTTTAACAATGAACTTCGTACACTAATTAAACGGCTCCGCGACCTCTGCAGGTCTCGCTTGGCTGCGTATATGCTTCTCTCTTTTATTAATTAATGCGCTCAGAACTAGTAGCACAGGTTCCTGTACGCTTATTATTTCTCTGCACAGCGTCCTTAATACTCGTCTTACAACACTCCTGCTTTGCTTTGCATTCACGGCACAACTTAGGCTTCCTCGCGTTTTGAACTGCCTCAGGTGAGGCTGAATTTTTCCCGCTTACTTGCTCGGGATAACTTTCAAGACATGGCAGTGGCTGTCACAAGAGCCGGTTCTCATTTCTCTCTCTCTCCTCTCTCTCTCGTGTGTGTGTGTGTGTGTGTGTGTGTGTGTGTGCGTGCGTGCGCTGCGGGTCTTTGCTTTGCCGTTTACGAAACAATGTGAAACCGTTCTTCGGACCCCCGGTCCTTCCTGGTATGTCTCACACGTCTTCACGCAAGGGTGCTTCTTAAGAAACGAGAACATCTGCATGCGCAGGGGCTTCGCATCTGTGCTTGTCGTGTTGTCTTTGGTTTCGTTTCCTTTCTCCCTCCTTTCGGCTGAAAAATGAAAGCGAACTTCCGCATTCAGCGAGCCCTTCGCTTTATGGCAGGACTACCGCATGCGGGAAAGTTCACTCACAACTAAAAAAGAAAAAAAGAAAAGAAATACTTGGAGATAATGAGCTGCTGATGAAGTTCGTATGGATAGCTGCGTAAACGTTTCAACTTTCTGTTCGGCCGCTTTTTTTTTCATTTTTTTTTCATGGTGGTTTTGGCCCTCATTCGGTCTCTCCTTTAGCTTGTCTCTTCTGGTTCTTACACGGCTGGATGACCATCACGTTGTCGCTTCTCTTGCGGTGTGCGCACTGCACTACAAAAGGAGCTTTCTCTCCGTCCCGGAATACAAGTGGCTTTACGGCCGTTTAAACGGCAACGCAGACACTCCATGCCTCGCGTGAAGCCGCCATCTGCTTATTTTACTTTCTCGATCTTTATGGGTGTGTGTGTGCAGCCCTCGCTTTTGTTGATCTCGAATCTGTCTGCGGGCGCATAGCAGCGGCTGTTGCGTTTCGTATTGAAGCGTTGTTTGAGGTGCCAGTGTTACGCCTCGCGCTTGTGTCGAGGGGGGAAGGGGGTTGTGTGCACACTGCATGCATGTTTCACCTGAAGTTCTCGTAGGCCCTTGTTTCGTCGTCAGTCTTCCTAGCAGGAATATCTACGACGTGATTGAGTCATAATTGCTGTCAAAAGCATACTGCGCGACAACAACAACAAACAACAAGAGAACAGTGAACGAAAGAGGCGTTCACGACCACAGCCGCTGATTTACCGGTCATTACATTTTCTTTAGAGGAAGGGGGAGGTGTCTTGTGTTATGCTTAAGTGCTGTCCTTTATGTACATGTATTTGTCTGTCAGGGACTGGTAATAAACAGCTTCTTCTTTTTCTTTGCGAGAGAAAACAAGTAAATTAATCACGAATGCCGTCCAACTTGCTGGAAAATAATCGCAATACGATGTTGCCCGTCGAATGTCATGTAGGACTAAGCGCACTGTACTCATTTAGACGAAAGGGAAGAGGCAAGCCTTTCCTGCACCGTGCAGTGTGCGACAAAAAAAGAGGGAAGTACGCGGCTAGGAGACGCGGCTTTCTTGCGTTACTTGTGAGCTCTGCAGTGAATATGAGGCAGCTCGCCTTGGGAAGTTCCCGCTTCGTCGCTTGGCCTCGCGAGGCCGTGCCCGACTCTTCTTCGGCTCCCGCCACCCGTCCCTTTTCCTTAGCGTACGCCTCGACGTCCGCGCTTACGGCATCGATTTGCTTGTTGAGCTCGTGTCCGCTCGAAGTCCCGTCTCGGGCGTGGCCTACCGAGAGCTTCTTTTCTGCATGCCTTTATGTCCTTTCGCGCGTCTTCTCTCCACTGCGTTTACGGCCACCTTCCCTACAGTCCCTTTCGTTCACTTTTTGCGTCTTTCCTGTTCCTCATACCACGATGTATCAGGAACAGGAACGCTTTTTATCGCTCGCACTGTTTCTTTTTTCTTTTCTCTGTTTTCTCGGTTATTTATATGTACTAATAGTTAAAAAGAACTCTTTCATAGTGTTAAATTTTCAGTGTTTTTTTTTTTGCATTGTATAACCATTGCATTGTTCTGTATTGCATAAAACGAAACTTTAACACAAGTTCCAGCTTACGATGGTCTTTTCTTTTTTCTTTCATTTCCTTTCTTTACATGTTTTACTTATATTTGCCTAGTGTGATTGCCAATAATGTTTTTCGCCTTTATTTTTTACCTTGTATATTGTTGTAATGTTAGCTTTGATGATGTTGCATTCCCCCCTATGTAATACCCTCCAACTGAGGGCCTTTAGGGTGTACTGAAATAAAATAAATTATGTCAGTCTTTGTCATTAAAACCCCTTTTTTTCTTTCGAACACGTTTTCTTAAAATTTATTTTTTCTATTATTTTAACCTCTTTACCAGCGAGCCCCCTGTGTGCACGGCCTCATCCTATGCAGCGCTGCTGCACGCGATGAAGACAACGAAAAGGGGCAGGGAATGCTAATGCGAAGCGTAGGCTAAAGTACTTGGAAGTGCTCGATGCGCAGTATACTTTTGAAGCCTCTGAACACCCTGAACGATAAGGCTGCTGTTGTGAGCGTTGCGTTGCTTGTTGGAGCCACTTTTCTTTGTCGCCAACAGCGTACACACAGCCGCGGTTTCGAGAGTGCTGCTACAGCTTTTCTACAAACGAGTGTATCGAACGGGCGGCTTTGGAGTTTGCGCTCGCAGATCGACTTGTACACGTACGCACCTCCTTATGTTGTCTCCTCATTGATCGACTCTTTGTTCTTCGTACACCTACCCTATAAGGGGGCAGAGTAGCGGGCCAGATTATGCTGTAGCTCAGGCCGACCTCTGGTCCTTTTTGAATACAAAAACTCTTATCTCTGTCGTTGCGGCGCCCAAATCATTAACATTGGGTCTCTCCCTCACTGTGTTCCATCAGCCTTTGTGTGAGGGACAACAGTATCCCGTGTCGTGGCCAGAGAAAGCCCGGAGAGGCGAGACGCCGTCGAGGATAAGGCGTATTTTCCGTGATCGACCGTCGCTGCAGTCTTCAAGTGGCCCTAATGGAATGAACGATAGACGTCAGCCTTCAGCAGGATGTAGTCGAGAGCGGCACGGAAAAACGTGCAACGTCATTGGTTTGACGCTACGAAAGTGACCGCGTGTCGTAGACGCGGCGGACAACGTGTCCGCGGTCGTCCGACGGGGCTGTCCCGCCTTTGCAAATGGGTGCCCTCCTGCGGTGCGTTCACAAATGCGGATATTTGGGGCTTGTTCGTTGCGCCATTGTTGAATGAGCTGCGTGATAGTAGACGGCGCGGGAGAGTAATAGCCGCTTTATATATGATTGAAAGAAAATATGTTTCTGCAGGGACAGTGCAGTGCGATTGAATGGAACCCTTTTCAGTGCAACGCGACTTTTTGGTATTGATACTTGCAGATAGGTCTGCGCGTACACAGAAGCACTATGCACTTGTTGGCTGTCGCGGCATTTGACCAAGCTTCGATGGTTAACGAAGACATCACGTAGCAAAGGGGGTGACCAAGCTAAAGTATCTACAGGATATCACTATCGCCCCGCGACATGCGTCGATCAGTTCTAATAAAAATCTAATAATCTGTGGTACGAAACATTTCTTTCTTTCGATTCGCGCTCGTAACGCGGCGGTAGCTACATTTTCTAAGTACAGCCCGTTAGTGATAAAGAGAAAAGGGATTTCCCTCTGTACCATTTGTTTATGGTCGCGTTTTTGTATTTTCCTTTCGTGACCTCGTGCAATTGAAATGTTCGCAATGCATGTTGCTTGGTTAGTACTTAACGCTCACCGGATGCGTCTCGCATGCTACCAACGCACTTACTCCTGTAGAAAATGTCGAGTATAACCTTACCTTCGATGTGGTCGCACCGAAGTCATCACCGCCTTCTACAAACGCGGCCCAAGGGGTAGCTTGTCTGTAGCTCTGTAAAAATCTCCCTCGCTCACTCACCCACTCACTTAACCACTCACCCACCAACTCGCTCACTCACTCGCTCACTCACACTCACCCATTCACTCACTCAGCCGTTCACTCACTTACTCACCCACTCGCTCATCCACCCACCCACTTACTCACTCACTCACTTAACCACTCACCCATTCACTCACTCACTCAGCCAGTCACTCTCGCCTCTTGGACGGTTGTCGAAATTTCCCGCTGCTTGGAATATTGCTCGCGAACATCTGCACGTCTCCGTACGTTCTAGCACGGTTGCACCGCGCACTGCGAGTAACTCACGTCAACGTTGCAAACAAGAGGGATAGCTACGTCGTTTTTCGGCTCACGGTGACAATACCTTGAAGCCTCGTGAAAGCTACACGGTCGACTTCAACGAGTTACGGTGTCCTGTCCACACTTATGAGTGGACCCCTGATTGGCTGCTCACCCACGACCATATATATAGCCACGGATTGAATACCATTCATGGACGGCCTATTTCAGCGTAGGGAACCGTTTTAGTATATGTCTTGTTGGTTCTTGCATGTAGGATATTCGTTCCGCTGTGTGTATAGGAAACAAGCCATTTATAGCTTCGCCACTACTGCGTGCCTCTAGCGAGAAACATAGTGACGGTGCACTTGCTCGCGACAACAGTGCTCCGTCGCAATGGTGTGTTCTCGCGGCTGGAAATGGCGCGGAAGATCCATTTCTTTTCACGATGGCTGTCGTATAATAAAAGAGGTGTGTAGCGCAGTTTCAGGTTTTGTGTCGCCTCATATCACCGTTACTTGTTTGCCTCCTCTTCTTTTTTCTTTTCGTTCTCTGTGTTTTTGTTGTTGTTCTTGTCCGTCCTCTCTCGCCCTTAGTTCGTTGTGTCGGAGCGTACTGTGATCTGTCGCAATGAAGACAGGGAAAGAACGCCATTCAGTTTGCATGGCCGATGTCTCGGTCTCGTTGCACTTCACGGCGCACCGCGTCTAACGGACGACGTGTGGTGAATTTTTTCCGCTTCGACTTCACTTTCACTGCGTCGCCTGTTGCCAGTAACGCCACGGCTGAAACATTGAGCAGCCTATCGTTGCTTGATAACCATGGTACTTCTGTCAGCGTCGCTACTGGGATTGGCGTCGTGTCTGTTGTATAAATCCGAACAGCAACAATCGTTCAGTGGCGGTAATGAAGAAATCGTTAAAAACAATGTAAACAATATGTTGCAGATTGGGAGCATGAATTTTGTATTCCAATGGTAGATCGGGAGCAGCCGCGGATTCCGGATCGCTCCGTGGAGCAACAATTCTTGCTCCGTCTAAATCGGCGGATTTGGCCGGAAGTCCGCGTGACGTCATTTGTGCGCCCGCTTCTGCTCAGCTCTTCCCGTCACGGCCGGCTGTTTTAACAGTCGTGGGCCGCCATGGACGACAGGAAAGCACTTCCCGCCGTGCGCTCATGCTGTTTCTGCTAGAGAGTTTGGAGTCGGAATCCGGGTCCCCTCTACGCTAGCGCCCTCTCGCTAGATTTCCGCGTGCTAAGTGCTCCCGCGGGAGCGAATGCACTCCAATGGCAGATTTGACGAGAGCGATCTTGCTCGGAGCGGCGCGCTCCGTTCGCGATCCGGCTGAGCGCTCGCGATCTGCCATTGGAATTCAACAAATGTGAAAACAAAATGTTGCGGGTAGCGGCACCTCGACAAGTGGTCTTCTTCTTCGTCGAAAAATAAAGGGGGGGGGGGGGGGACCCACCCACCTGCCAAAACGTTGGCTCTAGCAACATTCTATGTATTTCGCCGTTTTCAGCGATGTTTTCGTCCCATGAGAAGGTTAGGAGTCATATTCAGTGGGCTATAGCACGACCTTCTCGCTGCTTTCTTTTTTCTTTCGTGCTGGCCTTTTTTTATGTAGTTGTTGTTGGTGGTTTATTAAAAGAAACATATACAAGAAGTGGGAGGAAAGAAGAAAGTAATTACAGGAGGCCGCAGTAACTGTCTAGATCGTCAGCTGACACCTGAACCGCGGGCTCCACTAAGTGAAGTGCGGAGGAGGGTTTAAAGGATGAGAGCGTTGTAGTAGAAATGGATGCTTGCTTTAAATAGAGGATTTATTTATTTATTTATTTATTTATTTATTTATTTATTTATTTATTTATTTACATTAGTTTATTAGTTGCAATATTCAACGTTCTTAACAAAACACCACCCCCTTCTGCGTTTCAGGAACCCTAGCCAATTGAATGCGCGTTGCTTTGAAACCCAGTACCGCTCTGCATGTAGATGTTGACACCATAATGTCTTACATGGTGTAATAAGTTTCCGTGAATCTCACGTAATTAGTAGACCGTGCTTTGTTAATGTGAAGGAGAATGAAAATACAGGGCATAAAAGAAGTTCGCGCAGAAGACGTTTCAACAGGAAACTTCAGAAAACTTATCCGTGGCTCATGCAATCCATTTTTATGGAGGGAGTCAGTTGTTTGTTACGACGATTTGTTTCTAAAATCCGTAAGGAGGTATTGGATTAATAGTTCTTTCATTGCAGTGTCACATTTTACGTTTACATGCTGGCCATCGCCACATGTAAGCTACCGATTTTTTTTCCTGAGTGTAGCTTATGGAATGCCACGTGAATGTGTATGCTGGTTTGGAAGAAAGTACTTATTGAACGTACACAGAAGTTCCAGTTTTCCTGCGTCTTTCAGCATAGCGCATTCGCGCGCTTCGCTCTTTACTGTACTCTGTACTTGTTGTTATGTAGGGTTTAACGTCCCAAAACCAGCTCTGATTACGCGAGACGCCGTAGTGGAGAGGAGAGCTCCGGAAATTTTCACCAGCTGGGGTTCTTTAACGTCCACTGACATCTCACAGCACACGGGCCTCGATATTTCGCCTCCATCGAAATGCAGCCGCCGCAGCCGGGATTCGATCCCGCGACCCTCGGATCAGCAGCCCAGTACCATAACCACTAGACCACCGTGGCGGGGCTTGTACTTTGTACTCTTAATACTGTACTGTACGACTCGAAATGGAAAATTGGCAACCACCCGTTTGTAGCACAAAGCCACCACAGAATCCACACGAATTTCATAGAAAGAAAGCTTCCTTGTTGGCCATAAATTTGTCCTGGTCCTGTGATCGAACATGGACCCAACGGAGGACAGCAATGGGCAGCGAGTGGGCGAATCTTGCCTTTCGTAAACTTTTCCCGCCACTTTGCGCACTTTCGCAGAAATTATTTGCCGTATACTATACTATACTATACTATACTATACTATACTAGACACGCGCGCAGCACGCCTGCGCTGATGGAGTGCGATCGACTGAACACACAAGCCAAGAATAAACACAAATAGCAGAGAAAAACGGAAAAAGAGAAAATATAAGTTGACTATAGTGAAGAGTGCTCAGCCCTCCTGAGACCACAACCAAGTTAGTGTGGACAGTTTCAGATTCCCTGACTCTCAGCATGCAGTGTTGATCTCTTCCTTGTTTGTTTCTATACGAGTCGCCTGTCGCAGCAGTTGGCCTAAAAGCTCCCCCGAATGGGCGCGGTCTGCCGTGGGTGACTCGGCCTGAAAAGGCTGCCGGTGGCAAATGGATGAGCAAAGGGATGCGTGCTGAATCGGCAAATGTGCAGCACCAATCCCTTGTTGACATTATCGATCAGGAATTCTATACTAAACTCTTATAAGCAGCCTAGCTAGGGGCTGGCTTTCACCGTCTCTTGCCTCCCAAATGCACTTCTGGAACCTGGTTGGCCTCTTAGGACACAAATTGAGAGATAAGAGAGAGAAAAGGAGGTTGTAAATTTGAGACGGTCAGGAACATTGCGCTGTCCCGAGCGAAATCGAAGCGGGAACGGTTTAAAAGCACTGCGCTAGCAGTTTATGGGAAACCTTCAGAGCAAGGAGGGCAAATGTACCACGATGTTATTGTTTTCACACAGACGTGTGAGTGTGTGTGTGTGTGTGTGTGTGTGTGTGTGTGTGTGTGTGTGTGTGTGTGTGTGTGTGTGTTATCTGAGATATACGTGCAAAGCATAAGTAACACCAACAAAGGTTGCACAGCCACCCTGCTCCTCCACGATAGTAGCAGAAAAATTCGAACGAAGAGAAGGGTCAAACAAAGAGATACGATCTCCCCGATGTTACCTACTGCGTCTTTAGAGGGAGTGTTCAAGCGTGTAGACTGGGAAGATAAGGAAATTGGAATTGACGGGGAATATGTCAGCAATTTAAGGTTCGCAGACGGCATTGCGCTCTTCAGCAGTGACGGTGATGCACTGCAAAACGTGATTGGTTACTTTAACACCCAAAGTGTTAAAATAGAACTAAAGATGAATGGGCAAAAAAAAATTATCTTCGACAGCCTAGCTGAAAAACAGGAATTTAACATGGACAATAAGTCTTTAGAATGTGTCAACGAGTCCGTATATCACGGGCAAATACTAACAGGGGAGCCTGCCCATGAAACGGAAATTCTCCGTAGGATAAGGATGAGCTGGAGCGCATACGTGGGACATTCCCAAATCATGACCGGAAACTTGCCGCTGTCACTAAACCGAAACGTATCTAATCACTGCATTCTCCCGGTATACGAATGTATGGTGCGGAAACCTGGAGGGTAACGAAAAAGCTCGAGATGAAATTAAGGAGCACGCAGCATGCTATGGAACAAAACATGATAGATGTGGCGCTAGGAAAGCGAGTGGAATGGATCAGGGAACAGACAGGAGTAGCTGATCTTTTACATTAATTTAAAGAAATAAGTGGATATGGGCAGGAGATGTGATGCGAATGACAGGTAATGGATGGACAGTAAGAACGACGGAGTGGATACTAAGGGTAGGAAAGCGCAGTGTATAGAAGCAGGCAGAAACGTTAGACGGGGCAACGAAATTAGGAAATTCGGAGGCATAAAGTGGAACCAACTCGCCTAGGATAGGGCAAACTTGAAATCGTTGGCACAGACCTTCGTCCTGCAATAGGCTCATGATGATGGTGGCCACATTCAGGAACGCTGTCTTCGCTATAGCAGATTCGCAGGGAGAACGGCGAGCGCTCACTGTGATGGTCTCGTTTCTTTCTTTCTTTCTTTCTTTCTTTCTTTCTTTCTTTCTTTCTTTCTTTCTTTCTTTCTTTCTTTCTTTCTTTCTTTCTTTCTTTCTTTCTTTCTTTTCTTTTTCATCAGGGCTCCTACTTTCTCCGTTCGCGTCGAGGAATGATATACGATGCCGTTAGGCAGTCCATAAAGGACCTTTTATTTAACGAACAAAGCCACTCCGTGACGCGCGGCCTCCACTATAAACCAGCGGCATCATAGCGGCTTGTCTGGTTCGGCCATGGCGGCACCTTCCTTACGCTGCGCTGCTCGCATGGCTTAATGTGCGCGGCGACCTAAAATTTACGCGAGCGCGAGCGCTTTCACTTTATAGAGTGCACCACCACCAACCCCCTTCATCGTCCGTATATATATACGCCTCAGGGCGTCCTATTCTTCGCACCGTCTGGTCCGCTTTGTTCCGCTTCCTTTTGAGTGGCGCTCGCTCCATCTTCGAGAGGAGCCCTGACGTTGTGTTTATATAAGAGCACCGCGGTGGTGCGCCTATATACCTGTTACACCGCCACGTCGTACAGTGCTTTAAGACGAGATCTATAGTGGGCTCGGGTCTGGTGGAGAGCCGGCTATACTAGAACTATATTTGTGGTATAGCTGGTTCGTACACTGGACAAGTGAAGTTCTGCGCGAAATGCATGACGGATAACGTAAAGACGAAGGATTGAGTTGAGACTAGTGTGTCATTGTCTTTGAGTCTGTTTTTGTAGTTCTTACTTTGTTGACTGCGCTATTCTTCGGTGAAAGTTTCCCAACTCTTTGCCTATGCTGTGTGCCAGTCATGCGGTTCTCTATGCGGCGTTAAGCTGTACGCAAGCACCCGTGCTTGGTGTCCTGCCTTCGTGCCTTTCCAGATATCCTTATTCCGCACTAGCAGCGGTTCGCGCTGCATGCATTACACGATGGGCGTGAAATGAACCTGGTATTCTAAAGGAAGTGGTCATTTCTTTCCGGGACCAAGCTTTATGGTGTAGGTAGGCGTTTGAGATAAGGCGATAATCGCTCGTAATCACTCGGTTCTCTTTGTACTCCTACGTCGTAATAAAAGATCTCGAGTGAGGCGGTGGCGCAAACTGCGGAGTAGTCGGCGTGGCTCTTCTCTGTGACACGTTGGTTGTTTAATAATGTCAGTGGGGATATCCAGCTGTAAGGAAGAAGGCATGATTACTCTGTCCAATTATCCGTATGCCATATCGGAGATGGTGCTAGATATGTAGCGTGCAGCCGGGCCTCGCTCTTATGCGACTTCGTACTCCTCTTAAGTTTCGCTTGTACTGCACGGAATTTGCGCAGACCTTGGGGGGCAAATGCCTAGCTTATGCGCTAACACTTATGCTTAGTGGTGTCAGCACTTCCAGCGTCATTATGCCTCTGCGAACCACGGAGTTTCTAGGGTGACGCCGGGGTCTCGGCCTTTTCTTTTTGAGCGACTTCACCTCTCCGGGCGCGCTAAATTGGGCCCTGTAGTGCAGGGTCTGAAAGTGCTTCGTAATTGCTTGGAGGAAAAGTGCGTTCGTCACCCTCGTGGCGACGGAGGCCTATCCGTTTTCCATGCTCGCACGTGCTGTATACGCTAACAGGCGCGCGCGTCTAATAAGGCACTTCGTTAACGCATTTGGGCTCGGCCTTAATTTCTGTCGCTTGCGACGCCTTACCGCGAGCGCCGGCGCCCACCTGTATGCTTGTAGTTTCATCGTATAGCGTTCAGGGGGGACGGCTGGCGTTGATTAGACGCCGTATAACTAATGGCGATATCCTGCACGAGGTTACGAAGCGAGGGTGTTTTGCAGGACACGGTGGAGGCAGAAAGGTAACAGCTATCCAACAGGCCCGTGTACTGTGCGTTGTCAGTTAACAGTTAAAGAACCCCAGGCAGTAAAAATTTCCGGTGCCTGCCACTATACGGCTTTTCTCTCCTGTCTCTTTCAGTCCCTTTCCCCTATGCCCAGCGAACACTGAGCCGTGCTCCCGACATGGGCTGCAGAAATTGGCGTCCTTTTTGGGCGAAGCTCCTTAGGGTGTGGGTCGTTCCCTCCTCCGTACATAGTATGTAGCCACCTGTAGTTTTATGAAGTGCTCACTAGATGGCGTGATGGCGCCGCGGTGCTCGCTTCATTCAGATGTATGGGAACGCGTAGCATGGGAGTCTGTCTGTCTGTCTGTCTGTCTGTATGTCTGTCCAAGCGCTGCGGTTCTGCTTAGCTAGTACGTGAATTGATCAATAGATGGCGCGGAGGCGCTCGCTGCGTGCTCTAGTATGATAGGAGAGCGCTAGATGGCGACACACAGTGTTTGTCACGTCTTTGATGATGTACTGGGCAAGATTCACGGAAGATTCACGGTTTCTACCGATGAACCTCCGGAGCTTCGCCCACTCATCATCATTCACTCCGTGGATATGCGTGGATTTTTTTTCCTTAACCGAACCACACAAAAACTGTTGGTCAGGGAGACCCCCCGATGCGTGAGTGGGTTTTATGGCGGATGGGGTGCCAATTGCGAGAACGAAATCTTAATTTCAGGGTATAGCATCGAGCAGGATTTGGCGAGGAAGGTCTCAACGGCGTATGCGGTTAAGTATAGCTCTCTGTCCTCTAGCTGCAACGTCATTAGATATGTTGCCCATATTGTCTTTCTAATGTGTCCATGGATATCCAGACGGTTGGGCGTGAAACGTTTCTGACGGAATTTTTCCATTACTGCGGCGACCATTCCGTGGCTCTTTTCTGAAAACGCTCCCGGTCCTTCCCCCGCAATGCCTTTTTAGTTAAGTGGTGCCCCGCTTCCCATTCCGGAAACGCCTTCCGGTATAGTATGGCAAGGTTTTAGATGAGAAGCAGCTTATGGCGGAGTTCAATCCGGTGGTGGTGGCGTGCGGCGTGACCACCCTTACTGCGCATGCGCGAACCCTCTCCACACACCTCCTCTCTGAACGGCGCGCGTTGACTATGGAAACGCTCTTTCTTCGATGAACGCTTTACCAGCTCGCAAGGAACGAGAACGCGCCCTCGCCCGCGAGAGACAACGCTGACGCAGGCAGCGTCTGCTAGCGTCAAACCGATGCAAACGTGACACCTAGTCAAAGCGATGCAAACGCGGTGTGTACCCCCCCGTGCTGCTTCGCATCGCCTCATAGTCCCCTTTGGCGGGAGATGGTGTAATTTTTCTGTTCGTGGTCTTTATCTCTTTTCATTCATTCATTCATTCATTCATTCATTTGGTTAGTGGGGGGCGGTAATCGGTCCCCTTCCTTTCCCAGGTGAATGCCTTCCGACAGCGGAGAAAGGTACTGGTCGTGTCACCAAGTCTAGTCGGCAGAGAATTTTACAGCGGCATATAGGCAGACCCCCACCTCCACAGCATCGCTGGACGTCCTGCTTCACAGAATGGGAGGGCACTGAATATTATTTTTTTTCTTTAAGTGCATTAGCATGAGTAGGGCCAAATGGAAATGAATTGTGCGAGTCTCTCTAACGCCTCCCGCATTCACTTGTGTCACTTGTTCACTTAATTGTGTCAGTTCGCTGCTGACCTGTGTATGCTAGCGTTAGTTCCTGTTGTATAATGTCGACCAGCGTTGGCTGTCAGTGTGCTTTGAGGTAATTAGATGTCACTAAAGGTAATGCGCACACGTTTACCTCGTACTTACTTTCAAGTCGCCGCAATGAGCGTGGCCAACGCGTACCGTATGTTTCTTTGCACTGAACTTACTGTTCGTGCATTGGAATCGATCGACCATTCTCGCTCTGTGCTGCTGGTAATCGAACTCGGAACCTTGTTCTTTCCTATACAGGCGCTCTGCAGTGGGCGATTCAGACGCGGTATAGCTTGGAAATCGATGTAATTCGCGGCTTCGTTGGGGCACGCTCTTTAAAATATAAAAGGCGCCTCAAATATTACCGCGCCCACGCTTTCTTTATATAGTTTTCTTGGCGCATGACCTGCGGGACAAGATTTCTACGCATCGAGCTTTGTCCACGGGAACGGCGAAGTTTAATCTCCAAAGCCTCGTCGCAGTTATTTTTTTTTTTCTTCCTTCCTCGTCAGTGCCGGTGTCGGGGTAGGAAGCTGACATGTTTTTCTCCTCATTCTTATAGTTTCTATTCGAGCGCAGTACAGGAACGATCTTATATGGTGATTTTCGCCTTCCGAGACTTCCTATATTGAACGAAGCAGGAAGCGTTGAACCCATGTTCCGGCGAAACGCCGAACGAAATTAAAGGGAAATTGGGTGTTTCTGACGAAAAGGGAGCTCGCAGGTTCAACGACGGCGTTCCTCGGGTGTGCAATCTTACCGCTCCCGACAGACCCCAGTGTCGAAATGGGGCGCAGCAGCGGCCTTTCTTCAAGGCGCACGGCCGTCTCAACCAACGACAAAAATTTTAAGAAAAGAGAGTAAGAAGGGAAAGTCAGGGCTGTTTCGTTGACATCACCAGTGGGGTGGACGTAAACCTTTTACAGGAAAACACGCGCGGAAGTCGCTGTTTTTGTCACGTGACAGCGGCCGCGAGTGCACTCTATGCATGGTCGACGTTTTATCCCTTGTATGTAAAAAATGCGTCAGCCCGCAGGTACCGTGCAGGGACTATTTTGTCCGCCGCGGTGAGCACTGCAGGGAGTAGAAAATCAAAACCCTGTTTAAAACAGTGGAAGCAGCGTTTTATCGCTTCCATCTGCATCTTGGATCTTCATGCGCGCAAGTTTACCGCACGAAGGAGGCGAAATGTTGAGGCCCGTGTACTGTGCGATGTCAGTGCACGTTCAAGAACCTCAGGTGGTCGAAATTTCCGGGGCTCTCCACTATATGGCCTTTCTCACATTCATATCCTGGCTTGTAGGACGTAAAACTCCAGAAATCAATGAGTCAATCAAATCAGCGATGTGTCGCTGGCTTAGTAGTTATGGAGCTCGGCTGCGGACTCCCGAGGACTCGTGTTCAAACCCGGCCGCGCCGGCCTCGTTTTCGATGGAGGAGAAAATCCGCATACTGCGCGTTGTCGGTGAAGAAACCCCGGTGGTCATGGTTTCCGGAGCCCTCCACTACGGCTTTCCTCCCCTTACCCTACATTCCCGTGCGTGTCAATTGTTTCTTTTCTTCTTTTTTTTTTCTCTCTGAAATCTTACGCTTCATTTTTCAAGCGTATTCTCTGTCGGCGTCGTTTCTTCCTTGACTAGCCGTATAGAATCAGTTTTAGTGTAACCATCGGAAGGTTGTGGAGGATTTTCGGAATGAAAATGCGCTACCTTGTTCCTCGAACGTACTCCTCTATGTCCACACATCGTGTAGCAATAAAAATTAAAGAGAAAACTAAACTATTAGGAACTATGCGGCCGTTGCCAACACCGGTCTCACGATATATCACCAGATCCGAGATTCGCAGCACGCTCCCGCTCCATACCAAAGGTGACGTCTATTGCCGCGGGGTTGATCGGCTCCGACTATCAGGCGTCATTCTGGCAGATTAACTCGTCGCCAGGCGCGCTGTTAGCCCCACGTCGTGCCGTTGGGAGCCGCAATCAAGTTAGTATACGCGATTCGCGCCACGGTTTAGCGACTTGGTTAGGACGTAGTTACCGTATACCGCACCCCCCCCCCCCCCCGCCCTCTTTTTTTTTTCTCTGATTTTTCTCCGTGCGACGGCTCCACGGGCAAATATAAATCACGGGAAATAAGCTCGTGCAATGTCTTGCCTGCGCCTGTGTTGGCTTGGGTGAGAGATTGCGCGCATGTGCAGGAATCGATTTCCCTGCTGGGAGATAGCGTGCGTGAAGACGCGCACGTGCTTGCACGTTTGTGTGCGTGTGCGCGTTTGTTTTTGATTAATTGAGCCTAGAGGGACAATCAAGTGAAAATGTTTTTTTTTTATCTCTTACTAGTAGATTACCTGCCTTTTATTAGTTCCGAAACCTCTGGTACGAGGAGTACGAGCAGAAGCCGCTTGGAAAGCTAGGAAATGTGCAAACACAAAATGCAGGTGGCGACGTCGCATTTGAAGTTCCTGCCATGGTAGTCCTTGGGACGCCCCACTTGAGGTTCTCGCGTGACGTTATAGATTTTCGATGGCGTCTGCTGAGGCCTACATAATTATTCATCGGCAAGAAAGGTAGGGAAAAAGAACTTTTGTTCCGGGAAGCCAAGGAATTAACACGGCGTATTTCTGGAAATTCGTTTGAACCAATCTAGCGGAAATACGAAAAAGAAGAAACGGCGTTCCTTACGTCAGTCACGTGCTTGACCTTTCAGAGAGAAATTTAAAAACGAAGCATTGGCTTTAATTTTGTATTGAAATACGCAGCGTGAAGTTGAAGTTTAGTGGCGTCGTTACAATGCGGGCGTGCTTGGGCAGAAAAAAAAAAAGGTGAAAAATCGATTCACGTGAGAGCGCCAGAGCCCGCCCCCATATACAAGGCATACAGTAAGGAGGAGTAAGGAGGACGATATACGATAATAGGGCATTTCAGCTAATACAATATGCAGGTCGACCTCTTAGTCTTACATAGTGTGAATAAAAGGAACAGCTCGGCAGTAAACTACAAAATACACAGAAGTGTTAATAGTGGAAAAAAGATTACTGACATCATGGAATGATGTCACTAACGTTTAACGACAGTGGTGTTCCAGTAAAATATTTACCACCCCATACTACTTCAATGTTTCGCTTTATTGTCGCCTTCGCATTCCGTGGCAACGCGGCGCACACAATAGCCGGCTTTGTATGAACTTTATATACATGCATATGGTGCGATGCGGCTACGTTTATTCAGCGGTGTGAACAGGCGTGCTCTAGCGTGCTGCTCCATCGGTGTGCAGCCACTTCGACTTGAAAGTGAATATCTAAAATCCTCAGCATCATAATTTTTAAGCCCGTGACCGGAGATTTGGCGCTACGTATGGCCAAATTCACATACGGGCTCATAACAGACAGACAAGCAAGGCAACAAGCGAACATACACAAAACACAGTGGCATAGACGCGACATCCTTTCACTTCTTTAAAGACGGTAGTCTTTCTTGGGATACTGGAACGCAGAAATTTTGGTCTTTCTGTTTGTCTGTCTGTCACACGATTCAGCCACCCGGCCAAAGTTTAAGCACTTGCCTAACGCCCAGCCATCTTGAACTGGTAGCTGCATTCATACTTGTGAACATTGTCGATCAAAAAGCAAATATTACGCATATCTGAGGCGCGACATCAATACGGAAGTATTAGGTGGTGTGAATTCCTTTACTAGAAAATACATAGATACGTAATTTTAAAGAACCTAGTGTTTCTTAGGCTGCGCTAAAAATGCGACGCTATGCACGAAAAAGGCCTCTGACGACAATTTGGTGGTACCACCTGGCAGTTGCCCAGGGATTCTGCATAAGCTCATGTTTCCCGACGGCGCTGCCAGATGGCATCCATATCTCACGCAGTGTAGTACGGCCGGCAGAAGACTATCGTCTTTCGACGACATTTGCAGCGAAGTACGCGGATATGCGGCCAATTTTTAGATGCGGAGCATCTCTTGCTCGCGGGTATGTCACGCGTCAACCGGCGTCCGCACTCACACTACGCATGCGCGACTCACCTCTCCCTTCCCTCTCTCCAACAGCTGCTGCACTGTAAATAAAGCGGGTAGAAAGCGCGCGCGCGCTTCGCTTCAGTAGCATATCCTCCTTCTCCGATGAAAGAAGGTGCTGTTGTGTGATGGAAGCAACACTGCAAACATGTAAACACCGCCGTTAAATGCACCGTTGAAACTCCCAGCGATGCTCCGCATCACCCCATGGTCCCCTTCGGGGGGATGGTGTAATTTTTTTTTTTGTCAGGCACTTTGGTGGCTGTCTTTTCGACTATTGTAGGTGCGTCGACGTATTAATGTTTCGCTATACCTGATCTATGCTATAAGTGCGCAGTGAAGTTAGGACGAAGTCCAGCGAAAACAAACGTTCTTTTAAACGCGTGGATGTGCGTACTTGTTCGTGTATCTGTTCGGCGTGATAGTGTTAGAGATGGAAGGAGGAACTAGTCGCATGCGTATGCGATATAATGATTTTTCTGTTCCTGTGATTGGTCGCTGTCCACTGTGAGTGCGCTCGGCCCGGTGTCCCCGATGAGGCATTGGTCGTGGGCTTGCCTGAGTCACATCCTGTTTACCCTCTCTTTCATACGCTATTTATATTATTTTCTGTTTGTTTCTCTTTTGTGGTGCCAGCTGCACCCAAATATGTGTCGATCTTCTGCGATCTCTCTCTCTCTCTCTGACGCAATCTGCAAGCGTTGACAGGTCGTCTCGCCCGTCGCAAATCAGCGGGATGAGTCGTCGCTCCAGATTGTTTCACAACGCTCCGCGATTTTCCCCTTCACACTCGGGCTCCGTGTTATATCTTTGTTTGGCCATTCGTTTTTCCCGCGTCTGTATCTCGTTTCTGTCACTTTTTCCTTACCGCCAATGTCATCGCTGTTGGATAAGCCTCTCTGGTAGGATGACCGATGGCAATGTCATCTTTTCTGCCCACAAAACATACATAGATGCATCCGCGATATTTATTGAATTGTATGCGTGTGTAAAAAGAGTGGAGTGGGGGGGGGAGCACGTCAGCTGACGTGGGGCACACAGTACATATATAACTTTACTTTTTTTTTGTTCCATTCGGGATCCGATAAAGATTGAAATTGGCATAGCACGAGTTGTGAGTGCAGAAATATGCCAGCGCGTTTCACGCTTTTACGGAAGTGCCGTAAGCAGGGCTTGCGGCCTATCGCTCAGACGCTTTGTAGAAAACGTCGCTATGAGGCGCATATTCTCTGAAAAACCTGTTGACACATTATGCAGTTTTTGCAATGGATCACGTGTTTCTTGCCTGTAAGAATGACAGTATAATTTTTTAAATCTTGGCCGGACCCTACTCGGCAGTTTCTCGTTATTATTATTTATCTTTTTTTTTCTTATCAACTGCCTATTTAGCGTACGTGCTGCATCTGGACCTTAGTGTGCCGCCGGCATAAGCATATTTCAGAATTCCGGGAAGTGAGCCGTTCTTTTTTTTTTTTCGCTGATGCACCTTTAATAACGAAGGATGTGCAACATGTTTCAGGTGCTTTTGTTGTTTTTCTTTCTTTTTCTTTTCGCCCTTCCATGTTGTGGATGAAGAACGAGAAACGGTAGATCTCATTTGATATGAGCTCGGCAATAGTAGATAAAGGAAGCTAATGGACATGCATCTTCAAGCTGTTCCCGCTGCGATGACGGTAATTGATCTTACACGTACTATAGCTAGACTGCGAAGTCTCACGCGAAACCCGTCTCCACACGCGACGAGCTTCATGCTCCGTCGTTTTTATTCGTGGCTCTGCCTCAGCACACCTGTGCTCAAGGCGAAGCATACATCTGCGACAGTTCAGCGCTGATATGGAACGGGTGTTTGCCCCAACCTCCTAATGAGATGAGGTGTGACTAATAATAATAATAATAATAATAATAATAATAATAATAATATAAAAAAGGCGCTTGAACGATAGAATTGCACTGCTCAGGCCAAGTAACGGCGAGGCAAGCCTTTCCCACTTATACTGCGATTTTTCGACGTGGCCTGCTCTGTGTTACGTGCAAATAAAGAAGCGTTGTCCTCTTTGTATTTCTTCATACAGTACACGGACCTTGGCAACGTGGCTGCCCTATATTTCTTTTTCTTTCTTTCTTATCTCTTTTTTTTTCGCATGTGGGATCAGGTGAACAAAACCTCAAACGAGCGCAGTCGAAGATTAAATATTAAAAGCGGTGAGTACGCAAGCGTTTTCGCGTCGCTATACGCCTCGGTGCCGCCGGCTTGCGCAGATCCGTGACGTGCAACCTGAGGCGCTGTTCCCGTTTTCATAGGGGGTTGCGAATACTTTTTTTTTGCACTTGTCCCGTACGAGCGTTTATACCAACTTCCTGGCATACTACTATAATGAGCATAGCTGCAGTCATGCGCTTGATAAGCGTCCCCATGCCAACGCGACCTCCCTCTGTAAAAGAAAAAAAAATCGCGCTTGGATGGCATTTCTAGTACACTGCCTGTTGCTCCTTCTGTACTCGGAAGTTGATTTTTCTCTCTCTCCTCGACTATCTCGGCATAGTACGAACGCTCACCTAAACTTTTTCAGGCGCAGAGGCGTGGCCGAGTAGAACGTGACGCAACACAGCGCGGAATGTTCGGTGATTCTGCGCTTCGACTGCGCACGAATGCAACGAGTGGAATGCATGATGTAGGAAGAGCGTCCAACATTGCTCTCGGACAAACACCAAGCTTCTGGATGTAGAGCAAAGTGAAACAAGCGCCCGCCTCTACACGGCGAGCTAGCACGTCTGAAGTGCAAAAATGATTTGGCCCTCTCTCGCTTTCGGACGTGATTCTGGCGGCTGCTGACGCGCGTGTCTTTGGGAGGCTGGGCTTGGCCGCCCGTTCTTACAGCAGACTTAAGCTTTGTTTCAGGTGTGAGAGCATCTTATGCTCGGCGCAGTGTCCGTTCTGCGGCGTCCGCACCCATACTGCGCATGCGCAAGTCTCCCTCATTCCCCTCTCCTCCTCACCGCCACAGGTGCGGTGCAGCAAATCCTTGCATATAACTATCTCCCTCTCTCTCTAGGGGTACGCCGGTAGGCGGCACAAGTGTCGCGGCGCAGTATAAAACGCGCGTTCGCTGTGCTTCTGTCATTGTTTCTCTGTGCAACGATGTGCGAAACGCCATGAACAACGTCAACGTCGGCGCTAGTTTCAGCGGCAGCGCCACCGCCGCGTTCTCTCACTCTAACTTTCATTCGGTTGTGTTGCCAAGTGAAACGAAACGGAATCTCGATGCGCATCCACCGCGATGCTTTCGCATCCCATCATGGTTGCCGGTAGGGGGAGATGATGTGTTTTTTCGCTCACTCTGCTGTTGAGAATCGAACCAGTCATGCGTAGGAACAACGCAAAAGGCTTTCTTTTATTTATTTTTTTGAAGGACTATTAATTTGCATACCGCTCCGAAAACTTGACATCCTGTTATCGCTGTTGCATCTTTCCCTCTTTCATTGGCATGTATAACCAGCCGCGAATTAAGGCGGCGTCGTTGTAGCAGATGTGTTGGACGCTTTAGAACACAAAATCATCAGCGTGTGTTAGTACACATCGCTAAATTGCCATTGTGCTTGCGGCCAGAAATCGAGTGTGCATTATGAGAGGTCGCGCCGTTTCGTTATATACTTCCATCGAACGACACGAGGTTATCAAGTTCTGCACATACAGGAACGAAAATGAGACAGTGTGCATTTTTTCTTTCTTTAACTTAGGGTGTTCGCCTCACCATCAAGTCCTGTATATATGAGGGTGCCAAAACCAGTCGCGAACTTTCTAACTCTTCGGCAAGGCTTGAACATTGTCTCAAAAGAAGGGGCCAGGTGGCTGTGCAGTCATTTATTTTTGCCCATCCCCTTTGTGCGGTAACTCCTTATTCAGTGCGCATGCGCGCAGGATACTCTGCGCTGTTCGCACTGCTATTTGCTGTTTGTTCAGCTTACAGTCGACCTGCAATATGGCACGTACGATGACCATAACCGTTCCTCCTGCGCGCTGCAGTTCATGGATGGGTAGATGTCAAGAGCGTCTCCTTTTAATCGCGGCTTATGGCTAGTACCACTATAAGCTCTCCACTGAATATATTTATGATTTGTAGTTGGTACAACTGAACAGTCACTCCTCACCCCTTCTCCCACTTAACGTGCTGATCCCACTTAAAACTACTGACTTTGAACGACATTTTCGCTCCTTATGTTTGCTATAGTTTTTCGCCATCGATTTTCCAGCCTTCCCTCAGTAGTCTCGACCGCATATTGATTTATGTTCCCCGACCTGTCTTTAAGAACTCACGTTTCGGCGAGACTTATTTCCATCCAGCGGCCTTTCGGCGAGCGCGGTGAAACGGTTCCCGGCGGGCATGCCGTTCGCGTTGCCGTCACGTATAGCATGCCGTCACGTATATAAGCGTGCCCGGTCCGCGTAAGTGTCTGCGGCCCTTTAAGCCACGGACGCTGGACGAGTCTCTCGGTCCGGAAAAGCGGCGCTATCATCCCGTGGGCGTTATCGTCTCTGCCGTGCCCGGCATGAAGAAACGTCCGAACGAACTGCGGGTTGTCGCTATATAGGAACAGGGCACGGCACTGTCGTACACACGTCGCACAGTGGGAACAGCTGGTGCGTTGGCGGCATACAGATGTTAGTATACAGCGTCGGCTTGCCTATTATATAAGCGAGGAGGGAAAGTGACGCATAATGTGACGCAAGCACCTTCGAACTGGGGCACTTACGGCGTGCAATGTGCCGCTGCAGATGCCTTCTATAGCGCCACTCGGGAATCTTCGGGGAGAAAAAAGAACAAACTGGCCCGTTCGATTAAGGCTCCCCCACTTCCTTTATAGTCTAGAAGAGTCTGGTGCACGCACGGTATTAGGAGGGACGAGGGAAGACATGGCGTGGGGGACGATAAACGGCGTAAGGTTCTTTTTTTTTTTTTTCGCTATAATGGACTCAATAATCGCCGGCGACGGTAATGAACCGCGCTCATTAGGCCAAACGGCTTCCTCCTCCCCTTTTTTCTTCCACTGATGCGCTCCATCGCCGTCCTTGTCGATGGTGGCCTCCCCGTGGTGCGCCTCCTCCTGCACCGGCAGTCCCGAATGCCGGCCGCCATCTGTTCCTATACGGTGTTGATCGCTCTCTCCATTTTTTTTTTCGTTTTTTTTTTCCTTTTCCACTCTCTCCGCGGTGTTTACGACGCGGCTAGGAAAAAAAAAACAAAACAAAATGGGTTCCTCCACATCGTTGCGTCGTTCTGTTTCCCTTCGTGCCTCGTTTGTCTGCTGTCTCTTCGCGTATACTGTTTCTCCCATGCTTCGGCGAGTTTTGAGAGTGCGCTTTTCACGGCTCGAGTGACTGCATAGAGTTTATCACGGCGTTCGTTCGTGCACGCCTGTGTGCGTGTATGCGCCGTTAGTGTTAACGATGTCACTGCGCAGCAAACCCGATTTCTTTTTCACGATAACCGATGGCTGCTCGAAGGTTGCGAATAAGTGAGCTGTGGAGACGGGAAAGTGGGTTGCTTGTGCTTGCATCCGTCTCGGAAAGCAAGAACTGGAATGGGGTTGTTGAGTGCGATATCACAGTTGCATGATATGCCGCTCGCGAGTGCGTTCGGTTGGATGCGAGTTTGATTGATTGATTGATTGATTGATTGATTGATTGATTGATTGATTGATTGATTGATTGATTGTGGGGCGTGCTCGCGAGGACGAAAACGAAGCGCCGGCTCCTATATCAGCACGGATGCTTTTGCGTCATTCATGAAACCAACCGGGAAGCTAATTTCAGGAGGAAAGGGGGGGGGGGGGGGTGACGGCAATAAACAGCGCACACGTTAATATGATAACGAATTACTCGTGTTTGTCTGACGCAGCCTGTACAGTCGAACCCGCTACGCCGGGAAAAATTGTACTGATGAATTAGGGTATATTGCTATTCACTGCTAAAACACTTACGACACTTATGATGCTTGCGAGCCTTTAATTATTTCCAGCTTTATCATAAAATACGCGTATACGGCATCTGTTCGGGTTTATTTGCGAAAAGCCTGTCCGGTTTTAACTCTTTTAAGCCGTGGAGAAATTCCGAGCGAAGAAGCAAGAAATTTAAAAGGGAGCGCTTGAATTAATCCTCACTTTTCTTTTTAGCATATCATGAAGAAAAAGTAAGCGCTTGTTGTTCTTGCCTGATCATTCTCATTTTAATAGCGCTTAAAACGTGCGAAAAAAAGGAAAACATTCATACTCGTTTCAGAGTACAGTTTTTGGAAACGTAAGCCTTTAAGCACCCTCGGAAAAGCTTAGCTCGTTTCGTTTACGTATGTTCGGCTCATTAATTGTCATTACGCAAATCCTGGCATCGCTCTTGACGTCGCTATCTGGCCGTTCCACACGCGACAATGCTTCGAATAATCCTTTACAGAGAGCAAAGTAGAAGAAAATTATAATGAACTTTGCTCTTTTGATTAGTTAACAAAAAAAAATAACGGAGTCGAGTTATAACAGTTTTGTCTTATAGCGCGTTTCGTTTAATCCCTTGAGCGGCGGGTAAAAAAAAAAAAGAAGCGGGAGTAATAAGCCATGCATTTCGCCGCAGCTATATCACCGGGCGAGATCTGTGTTGGCTTAGGGAAAGAAATATCATTCCTTCGTCGCCTTCGTTAGTTCGGTTTGTCGAGCATGCAAGTTAATTCGGCGTCTTCCGCGATGAAAGCTTAATGCGGAACCGCTTTTTCTTTTTAGTGTTATAGCCCCGCACGGTGGATAATTATAAGAGCGGCCTTTTGTTTCACTTATTCAGAAATCCCGCAATAGCAGACCCCATAACACACAAGTATTTAGGTGTCATATATGAGCATTAAGTCGCGTAGCTGTGCTTTGAGCCTTTTCCGTGCTCTTCGATGTTTTTTTTTTTTTTTCGAGCAACATGGGCGTTAGAACAGTATGTGTGTTGGTAAAGAAGCGATGGGCAGTCGTACTTTTGGGGCTGGCTTGCTTACTTAGATTGCCAGATTGCGACGTAGGAAGATGTTTATGACGAGCGTGAAATGTTTCGACATGATAGAGCATTTTCGCAGACTACCTTGCGTTTACGGATATCGGGTTGCCGGGAAAATTATGCGTGATTGGCAGCGCTGGTGGCACCACCTGTTGATGTAGATGTTAACCAGAGTCGCACAGCTAACACTATAATTGGACCCTGGCCTTCAGCGGCTGCACAACGTCTGACCACTGCGGCGGTCAGCCCTGTGAAGCAGAGGAGGGTGCTACTAATCACTGGATTCGGACAGGCCGCCGCTGGAAACTAAAGGGGAACCAACTCGCACAGCATAGGGCAAATTGGAAATCATTGTGAGAGGCCACCGGAGAGGCCTTCGTCCTGCAGTGGACTTAAAAAAGGCTGCTGCTGCTGCTGCTGCTGCTGCTGCTGCTGATGATGATGATGATGATGATGGACGCTACTGCGGCCTACATGTTTTACTTAGCTGCTGTCGTAAAGGGATGGCGGTGAGCCAATCGTTTGTCCTCAACTTCCTTTAGTGCTTCGAGAACACTGACGTCACCGAAAAACATGTATCAGTTGAAAAAAAACGCGGCAAGATGTCGTTACCCGGCTCGCTGATGCTACGAGCGCGCCCTTTCTTTTTAACGCGATAGCGTTAGAGAGCTCGTTCCTCAGAAATACAGTACCGCCGTCGGTGTCGGCGCCTCCACGCGTCTCTTGTGAGCGAAAAATCATCCGTGAGCGAAAAATAACAGCTCCAAAAATGGACAACTATGTCCATCTAGCGGAAGACATATCAAGCAATGTCTCGACTACCATGGCCTCCGAGACGGCGAGCGCGCCCGCCATCTCGGAGGCCATGCGACTATAGCAGAGCCTATATGCGGTCTCGTCGGATGCTCTGCATCCACTTTTTTAGCATTTCATTCTCACGACACCATTAAAGAAGTGAAGTACTGCAGTTGCCATTTCACCGACCATAAGGCGATGCTTGTTGCGGTTGGCCGGAAGAGGTCTCCAGAAGAACAAATCGAACAGCTGCCAGATAGTTAACGCAGGAAAAACGACAGAATGTGACCATTTACGAATAAAGTGTCACGCCTACGCGCAGTTCATAATACAGGACCATGTGACTACATCACTGTACAAAATTTTCATGAAGTTGATATAAAAGTGCTGTTAAATAGATCGAAAACCTCTACCATTACTATAGATACGTCGCGCGCGCGCGTGTGTGTGTGTGTCTGTGCGTGTGTGTGTGTGTGTGTAACAACACACATTAATAAGTATGCACTGAGTGGTTGAAGTGCACACTAGGGGCCGGATTTCGCTATCGCGTTCAACTCTTAAAAGCGAAGCTTAAGGGTCCCCCAATTTTCCTTCAGTGTTTGTCTATATGTTTGCATTTTTTTCTTGCGTTCTTGTATAACGGCTAAGATGCAAAATTTCGACCACCCGATGCAAAAGTCAAAGCCGCAATATCATCATCATCATCATGCCGGCGGCATAAACGTAAGGAAGTCCACGGACGAAACTAAAATCCTCTGTTAAGCATCTCGTCTTGGGACCTTACGCCCGTGCTATAAATGAAAGAGCAAATAGCTTTTTGCATTGCCCAGCCGGGGCGCTTTCCAAATGTCCAAATCTTAGGTACGTTCTGTAATACGTAAATACTATGGTATAGGTACTTTCATAACCGTATGTATAAGGTGACTTAGATCAATGGTCGCGTTAACTATAGTGCTTAGAAATTTGGCTCGTTTATTCGCAAACCGTCGCATATATTTCCTTTTTTCTTGTTTCTCTCGTCCAGCCGCCTCTTTCATTTTTTTTACAGATTACAAGAAAGGGCGCCAGGCCTTAATTACCAAAACAGTGTGTACGATGCACGTAGTTGTGCATTCATATTTAGAATATATTATTCACCGATGTTCCTGTTAGCTGAAGTAATTAACAGTTTCGCGCTAAAGAACGAAGATATTCCAGTGATGTCTGACGCCATGATCTTTCGCTGACGCCATTGAAGCCACCCTTTGTAGTACCAACACGCTAGGCGTCTGAGGTACCACGTGATTAGCTTTAGCACTTCGCGCGACCGGATTCGGTCGGTGTTCTGACACGGAGGCCGTTAACGCTCTGGCCATGTATTTGCGACATTGAAGCTAGTTGCACCGCCGGAGGAAATTTAGTAAACATATAGATGTCATCGCACTAAACACGTTGCTGTATACCTGGGCTGCGTTCGTTACTTCGCGAAAAGGTTGCCAGTGTGACTCGCAGCGTATATAGTGAAAAGTGTTGTCTTGAAGGCGAGAAGTGTCACCAAACGCAATGCCGTGACAAAGACCACGCCGCCAACTCGACACATTGGCGCCACTTGAATACTCCTCGTTCCCCTAAATTTCTATCTCGTTTTGATCTCAGCACACATTGTCGTTTGAGCAAAGGAGGTCAGCGCATTATGTGTGGTCCGTCAATGGCTGCGCAGTCGTCTCGAATGAGACACCGACGTCGCAAACTTGGAACCTCATATTAGGTACGCAGTTATGAATTAAAACCACTGACGTTATCGACAGCATCATAAAAAAGACGGGCGAGGCGTTTCCTCTCCGCTTCGACGGCAGGCGTCCCATTCGGGATGATGTTATCGCATGAGCCCTCCGAGCGACGGAGACGCGCCGGGCTCATTTGGCCTCTGCTTCAGATGTGTTCGTCGCCCCCACTCGCGGGCTTTTACCCGCGGATAGAAGGTACGATGCGCGGGGGGGGGGGTATCAATTTGTACTTTATACGGGACATGACGGCGGCGGCATAACCCGTCGAGGCTGTCCACATAATTGCTGTCGTAATAATATCATCATTACTCGCATCGATGAAGAGATCGCTGAAGACGATGAAGAACAGCGAATGTCGCAGGAGCCAACGTTTCTACAAATGTACTTTTGTACAAATGTACAAATGTACGTTTCTGCATAGCTATGCCCCGAGCGACATTCCCCGTTCTTTATCGTTTTCAGCGATCTCTCAATCAATTCAAGCCTCCATCTACCCCTGAACTACTATTCTAGCTTGGATTTAAACATTGCTCGCTGTGTTTCATGGGAAATCGTCGCTCTATAGTTCGTCGTTCTAAGTTCTACGACTCATATTTTTCTGCGTTGAATGTGAACACGCTGCTAAAATGAAATGAAGCTCCTGCGCGATGCTGCACATGCTATAATGGTTCGTGTTATTTATTTTCAATTGGGAACAAGCTATTGCAGTGCATTTTTATATTTGCTCGGGGGTTCGTTTTCTACTGGCGCGTAGTTCGCAGCAGCTGCTACTAGGGAACCTCCATTGAGGGGCTTAAGGATGACCTTTCCTAACGAGCGACGCCAATACCGTTTTTATGGAGGTTCAGTGAGCGTAATTCTGTCGGCAGCTAGGTTCAGTTAACGTTCGCCATTAGTTACAAATCGCGTCCCATCCCCGGGCTGTATATTCAACGATTAAGGCGCGAAACTCGGTGCATGCCTTTCATTCGGATGGTGCCTAACGACCACGAATCTGCTGCACCGGCTAAATGACTGCTCGTTCGCTTTACCGTAACGCCTTGCAGTTAGTAAAATTACCAGAGGGAGCGCAGCAGCTGTTCAGCTGTACCTTTAAGATAACGTTAGGTAATCTTAAAGATGAGTTTGTCTGATCTTTGTGCTTGCTAGGACATTCTTGCAGCTTCATATGCTGCCATATACTTGTCCTTATGAGCTGAAGTTTCGAGACTGTTCTCTTTGGCTTTATTTTTTTTTTAATCCGGAAGGTAAAAAAGAGGTTACTTCGCCCCCCTGCATAACGCCTGGCAATTATCGATTTAGCGGTTTGTTTTAACGACCAATTTGCGAAGTCACAAATGCTTTGAAGCCAGGGGAACGAAATTTAGGCAAATCTATGTACGAGTCGTCGTTCGCACGACCGCTGAGCCGCACTACTTGCAGCTGTTGTGTACATCAGCGCCTCCGTGCCGTCTAGTAAGCTTAATACGATTACAAAACTAGACACTGTGTTTATGTATTATGGCATCGATATACCTTGCACTGTAGCTCAGTGACTTTATAGCGCCGCGCTACCGATGTCGATGTCGTGGGTTCGATCTCGGCCGCATCAGTCGCATCCGGTGTGCTGTCCTGGGCACTGTCTAATTGGCTATGTTATTTGCTCTATAATTGACCAGTAGAGCTGTTACGGGCTCCCTTATTGGCTCAAGATGCTGCCGTTACTGAACTTGACAAGATGCCGGAACTGGACAGTGTCCAGGATAGCACTCCCAGATGGCCGGAGGCTGAATGCTGTACTGCTCGTGTGTGCCGGGTTGCACATTAAAGAAACCGCAAGTGTTCAATATTATTATGCTGGAAGTGCCCCTGTGATTTCCTCATATAATTAGGTTGCTGTTTCGCGCCGTAGAGCTCCTGTCTTTAAACGCCCTGGGGTAGCCGTTGAATCTACTCTTGTTCCGCGAGGCTCATTCGCATACTGCCAAACACGCCCAATGTCTTGTATCGTCTCCTTGGGCGAGATCGGAGATCGTTCTTTGCGAACGCTGGAGGTTTTGTTCGCTCTTCGCTGCGTATTATTCGCCGTGCTCATGCTTACCTCGTATGAGCAGCGGGGCCGGCTGCGTCCCTACGTGGCCACGTTTTCTCTGCACGTCACGCGTTTAAGCTAACGAAAAAAAAAAATCTTTGCTTTCACAAAAGTCTTATTCGTTTGAAGATGAAGACCATTTCGATTTTTTAGTGTATTGTCTAAAACACGACAACAAAACATGCTCGTCAATTTTCGGAAAGGCCACCGCTTGCCCATTGGTTGCTCTCGCCCTCCTGTTCTCGCATATTTAATGGCTCACCCTGTCATAAAACAGTACCCACTCAAACAAAGGAGAGTGACCACACATGGAAGCCTGCGCCCAGCTCAGTCGCGCGAAATCCGCACCGCGGGCAACGAGAGCCGCACCCCCACTTCGTGACGTTGCAGCGAGCGAACGCGTTGTGTTCCGAACCGTCCCAACAAAAGATCTCCGATCGCGCCCCTTGTCCTATCTTCAGCGGGCTGGCTCGCCTCTGAACGGGACGTCCGCAAACAATGACGTTCTCGCTTCTTTATAGAACGATGTCTTCCTCTGGCTCTTTGAACTATATACTGTCTGTACCGGATAACGTTTGACCGAATTGAACTATCGTCTTACTCTCATACTATATCAACCCAGGTTACCAATTGGCTTATGTTGGCTACAGTGTTGGTTACTGTCGCCTGATGTTTAGCTCTCCACTGTTTATAACGGGAACAGAGTTTTCATGCAATCTCTGTGCAGCCGACTTGTATATGCGATCCTCCGTTGTTCTTGCTTCGTGTTGCGTTCCGACCCAAATTTTGTGCCCGAGCACAGTTTCGACAACGAAACTGTGCTCGGGCACCGGAGGCCCGTGCTAATGGATTTGGAACTGCCTCGGCGTTCGAGCGATGTAGCGTTTGTGCGAAGAACGAAACTGAAGGCACGCGATTACTCCCGGAACGCCGCACTCGGATGCGAGTTGGCGTGGTCGAAAAAGAGACGCGCTGACGACGGGGCCGAATCGAACTCTTTGTTTCCGCGCTCGTGTGCGGAATGCGAATTTCCGTTCCGAGTGCTAGCGCGCAGCGCAGCCGAGAAAAGATATACATCTACAGCGCAGTGTCCGCGTCGAAAGCACCGATGCGAATGGCGGTCCGGTAATTGCTCGGCTGATATATGTGTATATATACTATATGTGACACAAACGCGCGTGCTCCTCTTTCAACTTATTACTGTTTCTTTTGTTGTGTGTGTGTGTGTGTGTGTGTGTGGTGTGTGTGTGTGTGTGTGTGTGTGTGTGTGTGTGTGTGTGTGTGTGTGTGTGTGTGTGTGTGTGTGTGTGTGTGTGAACAAGGAAAAGAGAGAGAAAGCTACGGAGAGCGTATACCGGTGGGGATATCCTAAACTGACGGTCGTAGTCAAGGGTAGGTATACGTCGATCGCAACATCCACGTTTCAGTGCAGAGGCAATGAAGTCTCGTCAAAATCAGCCACGTTGTCATGCCTGTTATTACTGATGGTTGCAGTTATGAACGTGACTGCTGACGATGGCTATTGACTTATTCGCGGTCACGTGCAGAGAGATATTAATGTAGACATTAATTAAAAATGAATATTTTAATAAATATAATAAACTAAGGGAAAAGCTATAATCGAAGGCCTCACTACCCTTAGCCACCCGTCCAACATGGTTGGTCAGCAATTGCTGCTCGCTCAATTCAGAGGTGGACAGTGTATAGGGCATCTCACTTGATAATTCGTGGATGAGCGATTGTGTGTGAAGCCGCAGGTTTAAGGAGCCGGCGCCTCTGTTATAATAGGCGGCTGAAAGCGCACGTCTTTCGCTAGCATGCACAGTTGTACATCGCTGCTTTATACTGTGAGCTCACGCCGTAAAGCGATGGTTCTGGCGCGGTCATATATTGAACGCAGTGCCCGGCGTACTTTCTTTCCGCATACTTCAGATAAACTGTCACGTTGGATAGCCTTACGAATTGGGAGGGCTGCTCTGCAACTCTTCTTTCGGTCATTTTCTCCTCTACGCGCGGATGGGCGACGAGGATTCTATGCTGGCTGTCTATTTCAGAAGAGCCTCGTTTCCTCGCCGTTTGTGGTCGGGCAGTTTGTTTCCACAGAGCGCGTTGTCGGCGGCTGTTGCCTGATTGCAGCTGCCGTTCCTGAATGCAGTGATACCATGTTGCAGCCTCGCGGCTGTTTAGTGTACATACGAACAGCTTGAACGTCCTGCGAACAGATGCGAGCCCGTGAGCGATGTTTATGTGGGCACAGCCGCTCTGCCCTCTTCATTTCTAAGTCGGCGAATCTTCGTTTATTTTTGTAAATTCATAGTGTTCCTTTCTTTCGTTCTCTTTTCGCGTTGCCTCGAATACCGTTAACCGCCTATTTATTTAACTGGGGCCGCTCCGTTGGCAAACTTTTTAGGCGGCCGACGTTTGTTAGTCAGCAAAGTGTTTACTCCTTTACGGAGGGCAACGTCCGGTCATTGACCGCTCGTAGCGCCTTTGAAGTTTCGAAAGCTGATTTGAAAAAGACAAAGAAAGAAAGAAACGAGTTTTATTTTCTTCGTCTTTTCTGTTTGTGTTATTGTTTGACCCAAGTGCTAGGAACAAGAAGCAGCCACTTCGGCGTTGTTGAGACCCCTCGAGCCTGTGGAATTTCTATGTGAAGTTCTCTCTCTCTCTCTGTTTAAGAGAAGGAAGGTTGATATCGATGGTGACCAGCTGGCGGCTACTTCCAGGAAAGTTCGTAGACCTGTATGTGCCCTTCAATAGTATCCGCGTTGTACGGAGGTGACCGTCGTTCGAAATGCCCCTGTCCCGTTTCTTTTCTCCCGTCTCAGTACTATATAGCGTAAGTTCCATCGTTCTATGAGGGGACGCCCAAGCGTCAGTGAAACGTGTTGCCCGAGAAATGTGGCGCTTGCTCGAATCGAATTTGATCCTCGGCGGGTCAGAAGCGCAAAACGTGAAAGTAGTAATGAGAGAGATATAAAGACACGTTTCAATGATTGAGTCGAAGCGCGTCACGTAATGCTGGCGTCTTGGGACCGTTACTTCGCACCCCCTTTCCCTTTTTCTCCCCTTTTATTTCATCAACCACCGAGAAGCTGTTTCGGAGTTCGCGATTCTGTATTTAAATATAGGTATCAAAAAGAAATGGGATCGATATACACCGAGTGCGCCGTACCTGGCATTCCTTTAGTGAGCTTAACGCTGTTCTTGTTTCTGCCGGACGTTTAACGTCGTTCGTAAGCAAGGTTTCATTAACAGTCTTCGCTTTTATAATGAAGAAATAGTCAACTATGTCTATTCATTCTGACAGCTATGTCAACTATATGTCTGTCTTTGGGTATGCGCATTCTGATTGATTGATTGATTGATTGATTGATTGAGTGAGTGAGTGAGTGAGTGAGTGAGTGAGTGAGTGAGTGAGTGAGTGAGTGAGTGAGTGAGTGAGTGAGTGAGTGAGTGAGTGAGTGAGTGAGTGAGTGAGTGAGGAGAAATACAGGAAGACAGACGAAAATGTGAAGATGCCGATCACGGGTCTTTGTGCAAACTGCGTAGCTCAGAAATCGAAGGAAACGTCGTTCCTGTAAGTCTGCCTATGTGAAATCAAGTATACCCGGCGGTACATCTTTTACTTCCGGAGTGGAATGGTTTAGGGAACAAACGTGTGTTAAGGACATATTAATAGAAATTAAGAAGAAGGAATACGTGTGGGCGGGCCATGTAATGCGAAGACAAGACAACCGTTTGTCATTAAGGGTAACAGAGTGGAAAGCGTGGCAGGGAGCGCAGAAAGTTAGGTGGGCAGATGAGATCATGAAGTCAGCGGGGATATATTGGTCGCAGTTAGCACAGGACAGGGATAATTGAAGATCTATGGGAGAGGCCTTTGCCCTGCAGTGGGCGTAGATAGGTTGATGATTATATGAGGATGATGATGATGACATCTTTACTTCCGTTTCACACACGCTAAGAAAGCCTGGATCACCGACCTTCGACAAACACATGTGCATAAACGGAAGCAGCTTGTACTATCAGTATTTCTATAGCCAGCCTTCTGTGCGGGGTCGCAAGCAGCCGGGGATGCCACCCTAGCAAGCGTCGTTCACGCCATTCACGCCACGTACCACAGTTGAAAGATTCGGGACTTGTCTGCTGCAGGACGAAGGCATCTGCAGTACGATGCCCAGTTCCTCCCGCGCCTTTTGTGTCACGTTATAGCACATATTAGCCTCGCTGTATCCTAATCTACCTCACGTGTATTTGTCGACTGTCAACTGTTAAACCATGTGGAATAAGTTTGAATTCAAAAGAGATTTATTCGACAAGCCAGACGAGCGGGTGTGGCTGAACAAGGTTCCTCTGGAAGAGCACAGTGGGGCTTGTCTGGCCCTTATCTCGTACACTGCACTCGTGGTGCTGCTTGCCTCCGTGTTGGACCTCACTGTATCATCACCTTCTTCAATACACATGTCTGCCGCGGTAGCCTAGTGGTTTATATATGCTTGACTGCTGACCCTATAAGGACGCCGATAGACTCCGCTTGCAGTGGTCGCATATTCGACGGAGGCGAAAATGCTAGGGGCGCGTGTGCGTGTGCTGTGTCATTGCACGTTGTGAAAGCGCAGATTGTGTAAGCACCTCATCTCCGTGCCTTATAATCATATGATGGCTTTGGAACGTAAAACCTCAGCAATTAATCTTCAATGAATTAATAGTTCCGTTGGTTCTGTGAAGAGTTCTATATCGTGAAACCCAACCATGTCGCCCTCCCTCTCCCGCACTATTTTTTTTTTCGCCGACTTCACGGCGTTCCCGATAAGATTTCAGATTACGAAATAAAACCCTCTACTTTTCTTTCCAGTTCTCTGAGTGGCCTTGGAGAGGCGTGTTCATCCTTTCCGTTCTTAGAACAACGCCCGATGCCTCACTCAGCTTCACGTGTGGCCGTAACAAATGGGAGTGATTTTTGCTGCTGTCAGGTTGCAGGATCCCTTAGAAGCTTCTGCGGCACAAGCAATATAGATCGGTGGCGCGTGGCTTTTGTCTCACGATTGCGCAACGGTTCGCCGCGCAACGTTAGACGACACCCAAGCCTGACGAAGTTTTCGTCCTCGGTGAACGCCGGCTCAAGTTTAACCTTTACTTCCGCAAAGTCGAGAACCGCTTATCTTCTTCCGCCATTTTCTGTAGTGGTCGGTAAGAATCGAAATGACGGCGCAAAGGAAGCCACCAACTTAGTGCGCGTAGAAGGAAGAAGAAGAAGAAGAAAAAGAAGAAAGAAAAAGAAGGTATAAAATGTCGAAGTGTCCATCGATGCGCGAAACGCAGTGAACCAGCGCGTTATCGCGGTTGCCGAAGACACGAGGATACCGCCGCTGAAGAAGAATGAGCTCCAATTTATGAACGTAAAGAGAGGCAGAGGAAAACGAAGAAGTGTGCCTTTACACTACTTATAGTATTAAACTTAAGACTGCCGTGTCTGAGCTTCTTTTCGTGTTTCTGAACATACGAATAAGTAAAACAGCAAACTTTGTTTGGACTGGGCTCCCTCTCGCTTCCCTCCGTTCTTTTTTTTCCTCTCTCTCTCTCTTCATTCTCATTCGCCCACACTCGGTCGACCATCTGCGAGTTTTCCCGTACACGGGACAAAAGAGCAAGATTCCAGGAGATTGCCAATATTAATCTCGGAACCTCTCTCGGGCTGCTCGAGGCCTTCATAACTGGTGTTGGAAGCGGCAGCAGGAGGGGAGTGGCCGGGGAGGAAGGATTATCTGCCGCCCGTCGTCTTCCTGCTTTATTTTGTAGTATATTATATCCGTCCTTTCCTCCCGTATGTTCGTTGCGTGCGCTGCAACGCAAGGGCAGCCGCTAATATATCATCCTTTCTTTCCTCTGCAGAGTTATATCCTCGTTATTTATATTGGTAGGGCAGTCAAGCTATAACCCCCCTCCCGCCCCCGCTTTTCTTTTTTTTTTCCCCCTGAGCCTATATAGGAAACATACCCCCTTTTTCTTTTCTCCTTGGCAGTTAGTAGGGGAAAGGGACGACTCTTTCGTTGTGGTGCCGTCGTTGTGTTCTGTTTATAGGGCTTAAGGGATCTGCACAGATCGTCTTGTTCCGAGAAAATCGATTCCATTTTGGCCGATTTCAACTCTTATGATTAATATCTTAATTCCTGTTTTTTTCACTTTGGCGTGCACAAAGATTCAATATGTGAAAGGAGGGGGGGGGGGGGTGAATATAGAAGGGAGATAGAGAGAAGTTTAGGGCTGAGCTTCTCCACCATAGCGCGAAGTGGGAGTAGGGTGCCTGGTTGTCATGCACATTTGTTGACACCCTTCCTCTCACAAGTAGGAAGGGTGGTGTTGGGTAAGCCCCGTGGTGAAGGACTCCCGAGTAATTTTGAGCACCTATAGGGTTTAAGGTACTTAATTCCCAATTTAAGTACAGATTATTATTATTATTATTATTATTATTATTATTATTATTATTATTATTATTATTATTATTATTATTATTATTATTTCGCCCGAATAGAAATTCCGCCGCCGTGGCGGGGATTTGATCCCGTGATCTCGAGCTCCGCGAGTCAGCACCTAACCGCTGAGCCCATGTATGTTCGAAGGACGGCGTTCGAGCGAAACAGAAGGGCTTGCATTCACAAAAGCGTCTTACGCTGGAATGTCTCGTGAAAAAAAAAATTTGAGGCAATCCTAGTGCTGGACTCATTATTAGCCATGCTGCTTGACCAAGGGCAGGAAAAGAACAAGCAAAAAATCTCTTGTGCAATCGACCTGGGTGTTCTTAACTTGGCAATAACATTAATTTGTTTGATGTTAGCTAGCTAAGCGTCGTTTAACGATATTCGTTAGTAAAGACGAACGAAACGGGAGGAGCTTCGGCAAGAAGCCGGCTCTTGTCATTCGTAGGCGGTGGTATATGTTGGGAGATGCACTCGTTCGCACTAGCTGCATTGCGTGCCTTAGCGCACTTTCACATAATAGGAAGGCGGGGCCGCGAGACGTATCACCGCCTAACCGTCGTCGACTTTGTCTTTGCGTTCTTTTCTGTTGCCTTGCCTCACCCGACTCTGAAGGCGAGAAGTCTTTTATCATATTTATCACGCTCGGGTTGTTTCAGAAATCGTCATTCATCACTGCGCGGTGAGCGTAAGAAGGCGATCAAAACGGTATATGGTCCGCTTACACCAGAATGGCTTTGGCTGCCTTGGTGGTCGTCTTAACCTAAGTACAATCCTGACGGAAAAATAATTATTTTTTTTTCTGTTCTCGTTATATATTTCACTCGCTCTCTTCCTATTTCTCGGATGGGTCAGTGTACATCGTGCGACTTCTCTTGAGGAGAAAGAAAGAAAGAAAGAAAGAAAGAAAGAAGAAAGAAAGAAAGAAAGAAAGAAAGAAAGAAGAAAGAAAGAAAGAAAGAAGAAAGAAAGAAGAAAGAAAGAAAGAAAGAAAAAGAAATTGATGGGAAGTGTGTAGAGCTTTCGTTCCTGGTGCGTTGTCGGTGCTGAATAAAGATTCGCCTGCCACGTCAGGAATTCATTCTGCGGCTGAGGTCACTTCAACGTTCTGAGTTCCCAGCGCGTCACGTCATCCATTACTTTGCTTCGTACTTCGCCTGTCGGACGTAATTTGCGATGTTCTTTATCATCTCGCTGGAGTTGACGCGTTCGGTGTGGTATAATGAAAGCGGCGTCATCGAAATAAGTTGCCGGCGCGGTGTTATATATATGAATCGAGACATGTGGTGGAATAAATTACGGAGAATATTGCCCTTTACTCTGGCGGACATCGCTTAATTCAGCTTCGATTCATTACTCGCATTTCTTCTTTCTTTCCGGCAAGTTGCTGACTGCGGGTATACAGTGGGCTCGCGTGGCTTCGGCTAAACCAACGAGAAAGGTAAAAAAAAAAAAGAATGAAAAGTGGAAGGGATCGTTAACTGGGCGACGTGTACGTCCTTTGGCGTACCGATTTGTGGAAGAATGGCTCCTGTATAAATTTCCCTGTAATGTTAAAGGGCAACTCCGGCGATTTTTCAGTGTCCACTGATCTCAATGAAATTTTCGATGCATATTCTCCTCGGTACTCTAATAATATGTGCCAAGCCAGGTGGTTTTCCTGGAAATTAATTTTAAAAGCATTTTTAGCTGATTTCCATACTGGCCACGCTGTGTTTTTGACGTCATAACCTTCAACGCTGTATATACCCGAGCAGCGGGCCGTCACAATCAAAACGGTGATGCTCCAGCGCTCCCACGCCCACACTGCTACATGATAGGGATCATGCGAAATAAAAGAAAGAAAGAAAGAAGGAAGGAAGGAAGGAAGGAAAGAAGGGAAGAAAGAAAGAAAGTCTGGGTTTGCGCTCAAATGAAAAGCGGACCCACACTTTCCCTAGGCCCAGCACCTACACCATTGCCCGCAGCCCACTGCTACACGAACGCGATTGTGATAAGGACAGGGCTACGTGGGTTGTGACAGGTAACTTGGCACCCTTGTACCAGCTTCGTTGTTTACTGAGATTTCAAGGCGGTTACTGGCTCTAGTTTTGTGCGGCTCCTAAGCCCCTAGCCGGTCGAACAAAGTAGCGTGACCTTCATGGCAGCATGTGCTGGCAGCGGATGGCACACGACATGTACTGTCTCACTAGGTGTACTACATGAGTGATAATGCATTGGAGCACGCTGGAGCTTCGCCTTTAATTAGGGTGGAACGCGATAGCCTCACGGCGCTATACGTTCGCATCAAACGGGAGTAATGGGAGGGCAGAAAACGCTGGAGCGCGCGCCTGCTATATACCTGTGCACCTTTTCACTGAAGTTTCCCGGGGCGCCCGCCATAACTTCTTTGTGCTGTGCTCAGTATGCGTGACCCCCCCACCCCTCTAAAAATTACGCCATCTCCCGCTAAAGGGGACCATGAGGCGATGCGAAGCAGCACGGGGGGTGCACACCGCGTTTGCATCGCTTTGACTAGTCCGTGGCCTCTGCAATCGGCTGCGGCGGCCACGGACTAGGTGTCGCGTTTGCATCGGTTTGACGCTAGCAGACGCTGCCTGCGTCAGCGCTGTCTCGCGGGCGAGGGCGCGTTCTAGTTCCTTGCGAGCTGGTAGTGCGTTCATCGAAGAAAGAGCGTTTCCATCGTCAAGAAGAGATTCTTTATTGCTGTGGAAAGGTGGAAAGGGAGAGTGGAGTGCACGATAACTGTCTCTCCGGAGAGGACACCTCAACCGGTACACTCAAAGGGAAGGGGGTATGAAAGAATAGGAAGGAAGGGGGGAGAATTTTTTCCATCGTCAACGCGCGCCGCTCGGAGAGGAGAGGGGGAATGCCGAGAGGAGAGGAGGGGGAGGAGGATGCGCATGCGCCGTGCGGCTGTGGACGCCGCACGCGGATAGGTGGATGGAGGGAGGGGTGACAGCCCCGACCATAAGCTGCTTCGCATCTTAAAAGGAAGCGTGAGGTTGTGACGTCAGCCTTTGTACTCCCCTGTCACAGCCCTAAATGAAGGTGCTCTCTCTCGCTTGTGAAAAAAAAAAAAAAAAAAAAAAAAACCGGTGTAACCGTTTGTTCACTTTGAGTGACCGAGCTGTGGTGGCGTTTGCTCGCCTCGCAACTGGATAGTCTGGGTTGGATTCCCATCTCCACCTTAACTTATCGAAGTTTCCGTTCAGTTAAGTCGCTCCGCTGCGTTTGCAGAAGCTCCCCTGAGATATTTGGCGCTAGTCGGAGTATTCTCTGACCCATTTTTATAGCATGCACATGTCGGAACTTTTGGCCCGCGGTCAACGCCTGCTGACATCAAGGAGTGTCCGCGACATGAACTCCGTAACGCTATCGTGTTAACACGCTGCGAGATGTAACGTTCTAGTATGGGCTCGCGCCACTTCTCGTCTGAAAGCGTTTCTACCACGGAGCAATATACATAGTCAGCGAGTCCACTTGTGTGCTTATGCCATTATCAGCGAGGGTAACAAGTGCACGTGTATGTACTTTAAACCCTCGTCCTTCATTTAGTCTAAGCGTTCCGCGGAGCTGCAGCTGTTGATGACGGTCCTGGTGTGACTGGCCTGGCTCCCAGTGCCGTTCGAAAAATGCTAAATACTTTCATCATCATCATAATCATAGTATTTATTTATTTATTTATTTATTTATTTATTTATTCGCAAGCAGTCCTGCGCGTACAGTCTTGTCGCTTCTTTTCGCTCCTGAAGAAGTTGAATGTTTGTCAGGATTGTGTGTTCAACGCATACACATGTAGACGCAGAAGTGGAGCGACAGGGAGACAGAGAGAAAAACTTGGTGTAGGATCAAGCTTCGCGCTCCTCTCTCCTACACCCGATTCTTCCCTACTTTTCTTGCTTCGCTACGTTTCGTATATGACGCGCACGACTTTAGCTTGAAACGCATTATTCCCTTACGTTCATCATCGTTTTGCGGTTGCCGCGACGCAACACTTGCGACACCACTCGCGGTCTGGACCTGCAGCCGATCTTTCCTATATTTTGGCTTCTCCAGGATAACTGCACAGCCCCCCGCAAGTGCCTCGGTTCTTAGCCGTCGTCTCCGATGAAACCTGCTCGCATCTCCTATGGCCATCGTTCATCGGTTTCGTCACGCTTCGCCGGACTGCTCGGGCCCTCCTTCTCTTTGTGTATGTGGATATACTTGAGGCGCTGGCGCCGTGAGACTCTAACTTCGCAGTCGTTGAAGCAAGCGTCCGCCTTCGGGAGGCGCACGCAGGAATGCCGGCGTGTCACAATATAATACAGCTGATGTATGGTTCCTTCCTTCCTACACACGCACGCGTTTCGCGAAGGTGCACTGAGAGATGAGGACGAGCGGCCGTAAAGTTGAAAAAAGAACGACGTGACGCCTAGTCGTTCTCCTGCCCCGTCTTTCGTCACTGCAGTACAAAAATACGATAGAAAACTATTAAAAATTTAAAAAAATACAACCGAGGAGTGGCTCGCTTTGGTAGCAGTTTCGCATTGCCGAGTCACACCCCTGCTCTTTTTGTGCACAGCGCCTCCGCTGACGCCTAGCGTACGATACGACGTAGCACATCCTGTGTGTTCCAACAGCACGTGGAGGCGTAACGTATATGCATTCGTTTCGTAACGGAGCATCACGTAGCGCTTAAAGAGCACCTCTGTATAGTTCAAGGTGAAGCTTTTCTCTTGAGGATTTAGTGTTGCTATGTGTTTGCGCTAAAAAAGTGAAATAGCTAGGGATGAATAATTCCAGCTTGAGGCTCTATACGCCTTGCACACGTGTGCGCACTGTGCGTATTCTTATACATAAATTTGTGCTACACACGCATGCAATTGCATGTATATGTGTATGCGTACGTCTCGCGTGTAGTTTACCAAGGCTGTCGGAGATAATTAACCGTTTGTGACATCGAGCACACAACCGTTAGAACTGAAGGACATAATGAAGCTGCCACTCGCAAACACATGCAACAGGCGGAAACATACCAACAGGACAAGCGGCATTTCCAACTAATTAATTCTAGGCGCTAACCCAGGAATAAATAGACAACATACATGCGCAACTTACACTACCAGTAATACAACATTCTCATCTCCGATTCGTACAACAAAGTGGACGAATCGCGCATGCAGCTTGTTCCTTTCTTTTTTTATGTGGTATGCTTCCATCAACTCACGCGCGGTTTATTCTTGCTTCTGCCTAAAATCTTAATCTCTTCAAAACGTGGTTGACACGTACAGGTCTTACAGTGCATTCGAAAATGCGCCGGGCCATCCTTCATTAGACTCCATGGCCTTGTTAGAACCGTTAGAACGTTGGACACGGATACGTGTACCCACACCGGACTTTCTCTTCTCGCCTGAAATTTTTCTATACCTTCCCCCAGTGCTGGGTAGCCAACATGGCCGAGCCCTGCTTAAGATCCGTGCTTCTCATTTTTCCTTCTCCACCTCCGGCCGACCCCGCGCACGACGGGAATCGGCTGTTTTGCGAAGTCTCCTGCTCGGAGACTCCTTTACAGCGTCGTTTAGGTTGAGCCAAGCGTTACGAAGAGTATATGCCGACGTGTTTGCGTACATTGGAGTGTAATTGTGCGAGTGACAGGGGTATTATAGGCAGACTGCGGCGTGACGTTGATGCTCCGTTATTGTTCACACTTTGAACAGGCAGACGAACAAACCTGTTGAGTGAATTTCAGGCGCAAATGACCGGTCTTATGCGCCTTTGTAATACCTGGCACAGCGCAATCGCTGCTGAAGACAGCACGCGTCGAGCCGAGTACATATACCTGACGTCTCGCTGAACTGTGGACTTGAGACAAGGACACCCGCTGTGGCAGTAAGACACGAGAGAGCATCTAATGCGCGTTAGCGCTCCGAGTCAAGGCATGACAGGAAGCATGTGCAGAGACGCGGACCTTCTCGGATGAGGACAGACCCGTCGTGGGCATGGAACGCTTCATCGACGTTTGGCCCAATCGATGTCTCGTACTTCGGGCCCGGACGCCGGAGCGACGGGCAATTTCTCCGCTTCATTGTACACGCCGGCCGAGCATTTGCTATACTGTCGCTTCTCGGTGCTGGCTGCTCTTTCTCTGGGGAAGCTGCAGTAAAGAGGGGCGGGGGGGGCGATATTGCGCCCGTCGAGATGGCGCCGTAGTCCGACTGGCGGTGGCAGTACACGCGTCTCTGCTGGCAACGGCGAGAAAGCTGGCGATGTCAGATAAGAAGAACGTTACCAATTGCGATAGCTTCTATAGGGTGTTTGTGCCTGGTTGCTTGGTTATATGTTCTTCCGAGCTGAACGTTTGCTACCTCCTTACGTTGGACGAGGCCCACGTTCGGTTAGTGCGTCCGCTGGGACCTTATTGGTGCTCGAAGGGTGCTAGTAGCGCGCTCTTAGCGCGCTCTGCCGAGTGTTATAAGGCGTGCACTGCTGGCAGATGTGTCGCGCTTCCTTCCTTGACTGTCAGTGATGCGTCGAAATGGCGATGCTATCTCGCGACTCACTTCCTCCGGGTATATGGTCCCGAGAGCTCCTCTTGACGGTATCGGACGGTACGGGGACCGTAAAAGCGGGCAACGATTCTGGTACAGGGTAGTACCGTGAGCAGCGCTGCACTGTTTGGCTTGTATATGGCGTATAGTGTTTGCTGCGTTTTTAATGCACTTTTACTGGCCAAGGCATCGCGAGCTGAGCTCACTGCGCTTTCGCTTCGTAACTATAACTTTCGGCCATTAGCCGGCCGTCTTCGTTAATGTCATGTTCGGCGTCGTGATTGGCAGAAATGAAATGCTGGCGCAAGATGCTTGGCTAAATTTGGCCTCGCTTGACTTGGAGACGTCGAACTTTGAGCACGAGAGTTGGAATGTTTCACTTAACTATAATGTACCTTATTTACAAAAAACAAACAAACTTGAAGCTGTTGATAATTATTTCTGACGTGCACTGCGAGTACAATTATACCTAGCCGTTCTTTGCCCCGTAATGTGCCTGAGTTCTGATAACGACGGAGCTTTTCATCGACGCGTTATATTATGCGCCCGTATTTACAAAAGCGCCCCGCGCTAAATATTCCGCTTAGTTCTCCGCTATCGTCTAAGAGACGAGAAGGTGAGAGCGCTTGATGTTCAGGTTCGAATCGGGGCCTTGGAGATTCGAGCGCCTAAGGGTTCGAGTCCCGTATCTATCTTTAACCTTACTGTTAAATGCGTATTTCACTGTGACATCGAATTACGTGTAACGTATACTCCCATATGCCTGGCCGAGGAATGCGCGCAAACGCCGTACGTTATTTTGCTACCATTGACCGTGTCGTAAGTGGCGAGCACGTCAAGATTTTATTGACGTCATGATCTGTTAGTCATGTTTACCTTCCAGGACAATTTTCCTATATCCGACGTGAACAAACCGCGAGAGCTAATTTTTTTTTTTTTTTATGATACTGCTGCCACTTCTGGTACCACGTCACGCTGACGGCCACATTCCGCAGCTTATGGGCGCTGTCGCCTTACAAGATAAATAACAGTAACAGTAACAATAACAATAGCAGTAATTGTTGACTATCCCGACAGGTGCGATGCAACATCTTACTTGGAGATGTTGTTAGTAGTAGCTTTTCTTGTAGCAGAACACGTTATAAGCTTCTCATGTAAACCTCGGCGGTGCGGTTTCCTCCGCTTTTTGTTTGTTTGTTTCTTTACTGTAATGCCATTTCTGCGGTCTTTGTTGTTGATCCGGATTCATCATGTGTGAGCACTCAGTCAACACTCTTCTATGGGATCTCGTTGTAAGAAGCAACACATGTGCAGCGCTGAAAAATAATTGCGCATCCGTGTCGTTCGTGCGTACGTGTTGCCACTTCATCGATTGACGTTACCGCTTTTGCTATGATTATTCATACTGCTTCGCTAGCCTTTCAGAGAGAGTTGATCGATACATAATTACGAGGCCACGAAATATTTAGAGGCCCCGCTGTCGCCTTTGAGAAATCAAATTGCTGCCTGCCAGAGCTCGAATCGACGCGCACGGCATTGTGCTTTCAAAAAAATCAATTTCAAAAAATTATATACGCAGAGCTGGACAGCTGCATTGTGTGTCGTCGTCCTGCTTCCGGCTTCAAAAGTCAGGAAGAATCTTTGAATTGCGTAAAAAAAAAAGAAAAGGTACGCGACTTGACGTGCTCCGAATTACACGCGCTCTTTCTCTCTCGCGTCTTTCTTGTTGCTGGAGCTTTCGGTGACCGTAATTTATTTTTTCTCGTTTCTGGTAGACCAAGCTCTGTGACTTCATTGGTTCTTGGGAACAAAATTTCCAATTGATCGCAAAAGGCTATTGCGGCAACGCAGCTTTTGTTCATCGCAGTTCGTCTATAATGCCTAACTTACGCTGTCCGCTTGCGTCCGCCATCGTCATAAACACCACCGTCGCAGTCGTCACCATTTCTTTTTCACTTCGCACACGTCATCTTTCTCTCACACTTACGTTGCATTTCAAACAGAACTCTTGCAATCGATTTGCTCGCCTACACCAAAGTGTGAGATATATCCTTGACAATGGCATATCGTCATCCTCGAAGAACAGTATATAGGAAAGGTCGAATAAGAAAGCCTTCCACGCGTACGTACACACATGTCGGCGGCTTTTCGTGATGCTTGTCATATACAGAAACAAGCGTGCTGCTGTATAATCCAGAAAACCAAGCGGTTTTTTTTTCCCCACTGTCGCTGTATTTTGCTTTTGCGCGTTGTTGTCATTATGCGGCGCATGCGACTGTTTGCTTGAAAAGGAAGTTCGTTTATTGCACGCCGTGGAAGCCGCCGGTAACAGCGAAGCTGTTCTTTTATCGGTAAATGTGACGCAACTGGCAAGGGTGTCAAGTTATTATTGATGTCGCGACGTACAACTTATGTTAGGCATATCACCCTTCATCATTATCTACTTACCTTACGTGATCCTTCACTACGCACCTTTCTCTCTCACTCACTCACTCACTCACTCACTCACTCACTCCCTCACTAACTAACTAACTAGCAGTGGGTCGCGGGCAAAATCGGGTCCTCCTGTCCCCTCCTCCGTGACAAGATCACCTGAAGTACAGCACAGCCTCGACTTCGGACAGGTCCGCTCTTAAAATACATTGCGGTTAGTTCAGCTTTCTTTTCGCGTGGCTGTAGTACGTTACGTTACCATTGAACTGTGTAGGACATTGAAGAAGAACAAGAAGAATCTCTCCACTATTAGAAGAATGGGAGATTGCAAAAGCAGAAAGTGATAAAAATACAGGGTCCGAACGCTGAGCATCCGGCTTTGACAGATACATCGTCATCCGTATTGAAAGAGCTATAGGCGACGAAGGTTGATATATATATTGACATGTCGTGCACGCGCGGTTGGTTGAACAACACGAAAAAGTTTGGTGCGCGCGGAGGGTCGGGTACAAGGGAGGACGGGGATAACTCAAGTGTATAGGCGCAGTGTAACCAAACGTCTCGGTGACCTCGCATTGTTGACATCGTGTTTTTTTTTTCTCTTTTTTTTTAAATGCTGATAACGGTAATAGAGATGGGAACGTATAACAAAAAATGTTCCGGCGCAAGAGGTGGCTAGGGCGGACTGTTGTTCCCTCGGTGTCCACATGTCGTTCGACAAGCCGTAAGGGACGCGACAAATTTTGCCGGGGCCATGAAAGTCCGATGAGGGCACAGGACAAGAAAGCCGCGTACCCTTTCGCGCTCCGCTGTCGCGCTCCACCGTGTGCCGTCGTGCAAACAAAACCGCTGACGCCCGCAGCGACCGCGAAACTGTACGGTTGACGTGCGTGTACACCTGGAAGTGACAGCACAGCAATAGAAAGGCTTAAAGAGGGAGAGAGAGAAGAGTGAGATGGGAAGAGACAGGAAGGCTTGTGAAATAAATATCAAAAAAGTGGCATGGTAGTAACGAAGGATGGAACGGCTACATTCCGAGAACCTCGAGGCAAGGAAAAGAGAATTTACTTTTCTCCTGGTTAGGCGGCCATATATAAGCAAACTTTCAATCATGATACCCCGGGGGTCTCTTTCTCTGCCGTGTCGGTGTCACGACGCGGGTTCATGGATGTAAGTTCTGTTGCTTCGTACGTGTTCGAGAATTCCTTTTGTAAGAGTTCCTGTGAATGCAGAAGCACTTTCTGCTCTTACACAACGAGAAGTCTTCATGTTCATCGGCCACGCTAGGCGAACCGCTGTAAAGAAATACACGTGGTAAACGAAAACAAGATTTTGTTGACGCCGTTAGGTTGTCTCTCACGCACACCGCGAGGCCGAGTGTCGTACTCGCTTGGCTGTGTGTATCTACTTGCTTTTTTTCTCTCTTGCTGCCTTTAAATAGAATACCGTCCTCACGGTCCGACGGCTCAGAAAGCAATGAAAGCGCTTTTGGCCTTTCTAAAAGCATCTGGCCTAGCCGAGCGCCTATGATATTGTATAGGACTGCCCTGTAGGCATTCCCCCTCTCTCGTTCTCTTTACTTTTATTCCCCTTTTCCCATCCCCCAGTGTAGGGTAGCAAACCGGACTCATGACTGGTTAACATCCCTGCCTTCCCTTCCTTATTTCTCTCTCTCTCTCTCTTGCTGCCTTTAACAATGCATAGTGATACAACTACAAGTTCAACGTACGTGTCACCCATCAGCATGTGCGATGCTAGTTACATTATACCTTATATACACGCACGCTTGCTGAACGTGTGCATGCATGAATAATCTGAAGGCTTTGGAGTTGCAATACAAGACACATGTGAAAGATCTTTTGTTGAGAGTTTTCCTTATTAAATCCCCCTCCAGGACAACTTCTAAAGCCAGAATGCGGCATTAGACAACTCGGTAAAATTGCGAACTTGAGCTCATTTAATTCCGAAGCGCGAATTTCAGTGGCCCCATCACAGTGGTCTACTGGCTATGGCACTCGGCTGATGACCCGAAGGTCGCGGGATCGAATCCCGGCCGCGGCGGCTGCATTTCGATTGAGGCGAAATGTAGAGACCCGTCTATAGCGAGATGTCAGTGCACGTTAAAGAACCTGCAGGTGGTCGAAATCTTCCGAGCCCTTCACTACGGCGTCTCTCATAATCATATCGTGGTTTTAGGAAGTAAAAACCCCAGAATTCAGTCAAATCGCGTGTTTCGGTGGCCGCGATCTTCGCCTGTGCCGTTTCAGACGCTGCTGACGAACGCTATAAAGAGGAGTTTAAAAAACGCCATGACTGAAGCCGCTCTACGATAACGTTCGAGGGAAGGCCGCAACGCATATTAATCGCAGGAAATACAAGTGCGCGATACTGGACGTCATCGGGAACAAACAGCGCGCTGTTGACGTCTGTACTGTGACAAACGACGATGAAGCGGCAGGGGTACGCGTCACATATATAGAACTCGTTGGAGACACTGCGATATATTTTTTTTATTTTTTTTTTGACAAGTAAGGTACGTGTGAGGTTAATGAAATTTCAATGAAGCCTGGACGAACTAACTATACTCTTGTAAGGTCATTAAACAGTGGCAAGGCCTCCTCTGCGCGGCTTCCTTATCACGGAAGTGTGAGCATAAATGCCACCACGGTCCTTGTCCTTTACACATAGGCAGCGCCAGTTGTCTGAAAGACCTCGACTTTGACGTTAGTGCGCGGTGTGCAAACTACCTAGAAAGGGTTCGTGCTTATTCGTCACCGGTTCTGTGGACACAGAGTGCCGGAAAATTTTCCGCTACGTGTGAACGTGTATGCCTCGGTGGGTAAGCTTAACATACGTCGGATATGTTCTATCACGTTTTTGTCCTCGTACCTTTGCGGGATGACTTAATTATTATCTTTTTTTTCGGCTGATATTGAGAGAATCGGGCCTTTTGTAGCTAACTCGCGTACGGCGCGACGTATTTTGTAAGTAACTTTCAAAGTATACTACATCACTTTGATGAACGTGGCAAAGCTGTTTGCGATCTGTGTACTATCCGGGAGTGAACGTCTGAGACAAATATGGTTACGCTGGGCGCAGTGTCGCTGTGAAGAGAGCTTTTGCTCTCTCTTTCTCTCTCTTTGTCTCTCTGGTGGCTTTACACTGCCCGTTTATTACGTCCCACACGTGACGTAACGTAGATACACGTGACAGCGCGCAGCCGCGAGTCATTAGGAGATTATTCATAATAGATGAGTTGCGTCTTAGCGAAATATTGTACAAGCATGCGCGCCTTTGCCACCGTTTCGCGAATATTGGGAAGGTGTGGTGGTTAAAGGAATATAGAATGTAATTTATTGAGCCTAGATTGGGATTCTGCGATAACGATTTCGTACGAAATCTTTTTTTAGTCACCCGCTTCTGTAAGAGAGACAGTAAAAACTTAAAAAAAAATAAAGCTAAATTGGTGCCGTCATCAGCTGCGGTCACGGGCAGGTCTCTTATTATGAGGTTAAACATCTGTAGTGTAATGGTCGACGGCAGCATTTAAAAATCGCTGGAACTCAGTACCTAAATAAAGTTATCTGCCTGCCTACCTGCACGTATTGGCTCATATAGAAAAGGACAGCACGCCTTCAAGGCGAACATGCTATTGGTAGAAAGCAGCCGAGTATTTTCTATTAGATGTAGCGTTGATCAGAAGCGTCCAGCCGCCCTGCCACCGCTCCCTTTAAGTCTGGCGGCAGCCTTGAAGGGTTTGTGTTGGTACGCTGTGAAGGGGACGAAAAAAAAAAAAAGGGTGAGAAAGGAGCAATAGGATGGGCGTTGACACCGCACCGGGTGGTGCGGTGTCGAAACGTACACCCCCACTAAAAGTTAACGAAACACTTCGGATGAATTATTAGCGGTCACCTGAACTTTGCTACGCTCCTGCCACCTCCCCTGAAGGATGTTAAGGTCTTGATGAGCAGTAATTTGTTCTATACTAAGTTCTAAGACGTGGGTTCGATTGCCGGCTATGTCAGCTGTAGTTCGAAGGGGACGAAATGCGAAAACACTGCTGTACTAAGACATGCGCGTTAAAGAAGCCGAAGTGTTCAGTGTCAACCTGACTTTTTGCAGCTCGGCGCGTCTCACCATGACGTCGTGCCTGTTGCGCGTAACACCCCGGCTTCTTTAACTTACATTCCGCTCGGCGATCATGTCATATCTCGTATATACATTTAATACACGGGCGCCTCGCCGTAACGCAGCCGTGCGCGCCTCCCACGCGCTGTGCTGGGCACAGCACATCCATGCAGTTAACGTTATTAGCGATCGACGATCGACGGCCTTACATTATCCTTGTACGCGATCGCAGCTCGCCGAAGTGCAGTACTCCGCTTTATAGGGAAGCGTAGGCGGCAAAGCGAGAGCTGTACGAGGGAAGGGGGGGGAGCAACTCAGCAATATACGATAAAGGAAGTAGATCACCGGAAGGAATTCCGCCGTAAGCAGGGACTCGAAGGCATAAGGAAAGCAGCGGAGGCGGGAAAACGAGCATACTCCCTGTTTCCCTTCTCTCCCAATGAGGGATGTGGGGAAGGGCGACGCGACACGGCGGGAAGACTTAATGAGCACGCGTCCCACGCAGTGAGACGGGAATGCCGCGTCGCGGCACATCTCTGTCAGCGAAAGGGCAAGCGAAAAAATAATGTGGAATGTTGAGGGGGAGAGGAGGCGAAAGAGTCACGTTATTTGGGGCGGCGCCCGAGCGGCCGCCGTACGCACGCGCCGCTCGTTATCCAAATAAAGTGAATCGGGAGCGGGCCGCTGCAGTGGCCAGCCACCGTGGGTGTCCCACGTGCCGAGCTTCCCTAGTAGAGCTCCAGCCGAGGTTCCTCTCCCCTCATCCCCCTGCGCGGTCCCCATTTATATCCCGCAGCGGACATGCCCTCCCGCTCACCTTAGCGTCTTGTGCTTGCTTGCATCTCCTGCAGGTCTGCATCCCTTCACCGCCTCCGGTTCCGTTTCCTTCCCTTTTCTTTCCCCGTACTCCTTCGGGCGCTTTACTCGCAGCGCCTAATTTTTTCCCTAAACTGCCCTCTTTCCCTATTCTCCGGGGTGCGTGCGTGTGCATACCCCGCGGTGCTCGTTTACGTGCTCGTAATGTCGCGCTCGTTTACCGCCGCCCGGGATTTCGGAGGCAGCTCTCTTGGTGGTCCCTCCGAGGCCAGGTCTTCCGAGACAATTGATGGGTCCGTGAGCCGGCGTTTACTCGCAACTCGTTTGGGTTCCAGATTTATGTGCGCTATAGTGCTTATACGTAAAAAGGAGGACGGGCACGGCTGCACCTTCGTAATTTGTTTAGAGGCCAGCATCTTCTTGTTTTTTGAGGTTTAACGTCCCAATACCAGTTCTGATTATGAGAGACGCCGTAGTGGAGGGCTGCGGAAATTTCGACCACCTGGTGTTCTTTAACGTGCACTGACATCGCACAGCACACGGGCCTCAACATTTCGCCTCCATCGAAATGCAGCCGCCGCAGCCGGGATTCGATCCCGCGTCCTTCGGATCAGCAGCCGAGTACCATAGTCACTAGACCACCGTGGCGGGGCTGCATCTTCTTGGCCATCAAAAGGGTGATTCACACAAGGAATAGACGCCATTTTCTGCAGCCCTTGTACAGGGAGCTCAGCGTCCGGTGGGGGGAACAGGAGCGAGAGGGACAACGCTGTAGTGTAGCGTTTCGCCTCTATCGAAATTCGGTCACCGTGACCAGGATTGCACCAGTGTATTTCAGGTCAGCAGCCAAACTACTTTAACTACTGTACCGCAAACGCATTTTGATGATGATAATTTATAACCGAATTCAAGATGTTTCGGAGGGAGAGACCATACTGTATCTGTATATACAAGTGTACCAGCAGAAATGACTAATGTCTCGGGATAACGAAATGGCCTCTAGTCTGGGCTAGAATGTGGCCTGATATGTTGGCCATCCGTTGTGTATACAACGGCATTACCCTTATTCAATCTTATTTCATTGACTAACTTTGCCTTGTTTTCTGCATTTATCTTATCGTGCTGTGTGGCGTCTTAACTTACCTGCAGCCCATCACCGTTGCCTTAGTTTCGGTTTTGATGTGACCGATACGCTCGCGTTAGCATATTGCGAAACGTCTCGCGTCGTCATTGTGCACCGCATTCAGCAGCGATGAGACAATGGCCGAATGTCGTAGAGTGCCCGATAGCCGCTTACATATATAGCAAGATTTGGAGGCCCACGTAGAAGCGATTCCGCAAATTTTCGCGGACTAAGTAGCAGCACCGAGCGTTGTAATTAGCGGTCTGCGTGGACAAAAAAAGAGAGAGAGAGAGAGAAAATCAGCTTTAGAAAATTTTAAGCAAGAAAAGAACTGCGGTGGGTGGAAAAGCTGCCTCCGATTAAAAATAGAGGAAGGAAGACTCATCTTCTGCTATTGTTTCGTGCGTGCATGCCACCGGCACCATCAGACTAAAAAAGGTGAATACGGTGGTGGACTCGGCACTTTTCTAATTGGATTTGCGTCACCCGCAGTGTGACATTTCGCGCACGTATTCTATGGGACGGTGTTCGATAACCGTGTGCGTTTCTTTATTTTTTCTTTCTCTCTCTGCTATTCTCGCCTGTGCAATCTGGCGTCTTTCCTCTTCGTCGCCCCGAAAGCGCTTGCGTAACGTTCTCTAACCTTTGCCGACGTTCGTTCTGTCTCTTTTGCAGGCTACGCCGCCGTGAGTCCGCACAAGCACGTCTACCTTTGAGTCTGGGACAAGGGTGAGTGCGTATACACTTTCTTTTTTCCCCTCACTTTCTTTCTCTTCCTTTTTTTCTTTTTACCTATTTCGCAACTGCGCACTCCGGTACGTGCTATCGCCACCGTTTGCCATTCATTTCTGCTTGTCTTGCTCTATGTGTGTGTGTTTTTTTTTTGACACCATGATTAGCGAACGCCTTGCTCAACTATAAGCGCACAGGTGCTGCCCTCTCGTGAAACAAGCAGTCACGGTTACTATTTGGTAACAGGAAATGGAAAAAGAAAGAAAGGGAAAAAAAAAGACTGGAACGAACATAACTTTGGGTGTGCTGGTATTCCATATGTTCACCATATAGCGTATTTTTCATTTGGTCCGTGTCTGTTGTTGTGCACTTTGCGTTGAATATGGAAAAGAATGGGAGTGAAAATACACAGCTGACACGGGCTATTTGATTACGTTGGTCACTTCTCGTTGTAAATACCCTACTCTGCTGAATGTCACCACTGTGTGTCCGTTCATGTGCAAACGGAGCACCAAAGCAGCATACTGCCAAACTGTGCCGTGCACTACGGTTCAGTGCAATCGGTATGCGTATTGTAATCATGTCGTAATCGGACTGTAGAGGCTGATGGTTATTGACCGAGCTTCGGCAGCTACACGGACCTTGAATATATTTTAGTATTTTTATTACCCTTCTCAAGCTTCTTGCTTCTTTTATTTTTTTTTTAATTCAGCAAGGTTATGGCCGGCAGAAATCATAGCTGCGCAAATAATCTCACCGCTATATTAATGCAGCCCTAAATGCTCACGAACACCTGATCGCACGAATGCCGCACTATAGCAGCCCCTGCACACGACTTGCCTGCAGGCCAGTTTCCTTAATGGTTCTAGCAACGCTCCCGGTTCAGCGGTTATCAGCATCGTACGGAGTGTCCATCTTTCTCTGAATTTCTGTTCTTCTTTGGAGTCCGTCAACTTTTCCGTGATTAAAGAAACAACCAAGGTGAAACAGTCAGGCGATTAAGTCTGATAAGTTATATTTCGAAAACTCTATTGTCGTTAACTTCGACGTTCTCTATTCAAAATTAGAAGAGGAAGCGAATGTCGAAGTTTTAATTTTTCAATTCTGCGTCGACACTATGACGTCAGAAGGCCATTCTACGCTTCATATTCTCGCGAAATTCGTTCAGTCAAATTTTATGAGACGCGCTGCGTTACGTGTCTGGCTTCTTGAGAACATAATGCATACATCATTTTTTTTTGCACATAAATGGTTATGCAGGCTGTAGCAGATGCCGTCAAAGATCTTTGACGTCGCCACATGTATTTTCTTTTTACGCGTTTTATACGTTACTGTAAGTGGATTCTCATCGTAAGAGTGGCGCTGTTGTATTAAGACGCGAAAATCCACATTTCCATTTAGTGTCTTTCTAAGGTTAAACATTATTCGTGCACCCGTTGTCGATTGCTGTGGCGTGCGGCGACGCGCACTAAAAAGGCAGCAACAGCACGGCGACGTTTGACGAGAGGCGTCTGTGCACCGGATGGACATAACGGCCTCACATGCCGCGCGCCGACATCACTAATTCAATGGATGCGTTTTTAATTATTTCCCTGGCACCGCTTCCCAGTGCCACCCCCGGTGTCACGCTGGGCCAGGGGTGGACGATTAGGGCGGTTCCTGACGCGCCTAATTGCACCGCGGTTCCAGCTTGCGCCACCAGACGTCGCTAACATCGTCTTCCACCGCTTCTGTGACCCTTATCGTGCCCAGGGATGTGTTTCTTGTTTTATATTTGTTGCTTTTATGCTGCGCCATCACGAATGCGTTGTGGCCAACACAAAGGTGCTCTTCGTGCAACTAAATGTCCGTGTCGGATGATTTTGTGACAAGTGGAAGCGATCGTAAAGAATGTGTTAATGTTGTTGTGCCGTACAGAGATGAATAATAAGTCGTTTAGTCTGCGGAGGTGGAACACTGTGCTTCTCTACGAAGTCGTCTCGTGTATTTCCTACTGAGACAGTCTCTGGCCTCGTGCGCTCGCTTACCGTGTCGTCCATAGCGTTAGAGTGTGAAGAGAAATTGATTCGGAGACGTGTCGTCACCACGAATCTCTTCAAGCACAAATTCACTAGCTCGAGCAGGTGTTGCGATAAAAATTTACGTTAGGAAACCACGATATGGTTATGAGAGGCGCCATAGTCGAAAGCTCCGGAAATTTCGGCCACCTAGGGCTCTTTAACGTGCATGCACCGACATCGCACAGTACGCGGGCCTTTAACATTTCGCCTCTATCTGTGATGCAAGTGTCGCGACCGGGATTCGATCCCGCGACCTTCGTCGAATAAGCAGCCGAGCGCCGCAGCCACTGAAGACCACCGTGGCGGGGCTGGATGGATGGACGGGTGCGGTGATACGCCCTGAGCTAACTGTTACGACAGGAGCCTCCAGTACACGGGCTCCAAGGCGAATGGAAATTCCACCTAATTTGTAAACGCACAATCCTGCTAATTAGCGTTCCCAGGCTGCTAAGCGAAAGTTCCACCTTTCTTGATAATGCCCCCCCCACCCCCCGCCCCCCCCCGGGCAATTTTGTCTCCGATAGTGCACACACATTCGTAGCCACCGTGGCGCGGCCTCGAGCAGGTGTGGTCTAAAAATATGTCAAACGAATTTTCAGGTAACATAATATGTCGCTGAAGTTGAAGTATGCCCGCCTTGCTATGTATGCTGTATTCCCTTTCTTTCTCTGACATTGCTTTATCCCTCACTCAGTTGTTCTTGTAGCTGCTTTCACCAAGACGTGAGACGTGCCGCATATTTATGTTCATCCGGTGGAGAACTTCCCACGCATCTCGAGTTTACGTAAACGTCGTCTCAGTCGAGTTCTCGTGTTACGTCCTCTCTGTCCGAGACAGCTGTCTCCTGTCACGCGCATCTAAGTGTCTCCGTGAAACTTAATCGAATTGGGCAGCATCTGTCATTGCGGGATCTCGTATTCTGCATATGCGCTGTCTGCTCTATACATCCATTCTATACTCACTCCCAGAAGCGCCGCGTTCTTCACATTCATTCAGTATTTCTTTCATCATTATCCGCCTCTTTTCTATCCTTGTTTTCCTCGGAAGGTTGCGGGGGGAGGTGGGGGGGGGGAGGGGCGAGCGAGCGCTGTGTCAAAATCCTGCGTATAGAGTGACGCCTGATACGTGCGAGTATGAGCGTTTATACCGTGCTACTTTAGACACTTCTAACGTTCATGCTGAAGTGAACACGAATTCTTGTTATAGCGAGCGCGTATAATTATCTAAGCACATGTATGCATGTATTTGCAGACCTCTGAATTTTTTCGCACTGTACCGCTACGACCTACACATTTCAGTTGACATACTACGGCTTTAAATTTGCAACTTATGGTATCTGCTTGTTACTTTGTGTTGCACAATGTTCGTTTTCCATATCGCCCGCGACGAACACGAGCCCCGCCACGGTGGTCTAGTCGTCATGGCACTCCGCTGCTGATCCTAAGGTCGCGGGATCGAATCCCGGCCGCGGCGGCTGCATTTCGATGGAGGCGAAATGTTGAGGCCCGTGTGCTGTGCGATGTCAGTGCACGTTAAAGAACCCCAGGTGGTCGAAATTTCCGGAGCCCTCCACTACGGCGTCTCTCATAATCAGAACTGGTTTTGGGACGTTAAACCCCACAAAACAATCAAATCAATCAATCCGCTATGAAGACGAGTGGATTACATGGGCGCGTCTCCTGAAAAAAGCAAGAAGAAAGAGAAAGAAAACAAGAAACGGAAAAGAAAGGCCGTCTTTTAGTATTATGTGCTGTCAACGTCCTGTGTGACTGCTTTTGATGGTCGTGCAAAGCATCTTTGTCCCGTTTGGTCAACGAAAGCTGGCATCTGTTGACGACCTAACATTGAAAACTCTTTTTCTTTTCTTTTTTAATGCCTTCCTTGCTCTTTGCATGATTGTGTATACACGACGTTAAAGCGGCAATCATTCAGCGGACAGTTTCGTTTCTCAGCAAACACCATTATCCTAATGCGCACTCGTTCTTTTGTCGTTCTGCTTTGTCTTCGCAGCCGCAATGGCTGAGTTACGTTCTTCGTTGTAGAGGTGATGAGAAGTGACGGGCGGCACAGCCAATCGAGGAAATGGACTTCTCTTGCACACTGCCGCAAATGCACTGAAGAGGGGCGTCCTCGTTTCTTGACTCTTCGTATCGCTTTAGCACAGCGATGCACTCTGTCTTCCTTGACGATTGCTTATTCCGTGAAACGCGTTTCGCGGAATGAGCACACGTATAAAATATATATTTGTGTCGCAGATGTGTACGTGTATGAGTCCAAAATTAACTCGCTCTTTTCGTTTTACCTTGCCTGCTCTGAACCTTCCAGGTTACAGAAACGTGTGTGCGAGTGCTGTATTATACTTGAAATTACGAATGACGGTGGCGTGTAGCATTCCGCTGGCAAACTGTAATCGAATCCAACAAAAAGCAATGAAATAGAGTTAACGCGCGTAAACCGGATACATTCTGACGTGTGCATCCGTTGTGGCTTTCCCAATTCATCGAGCTTCTACTGCAGCACGGCGCCGTCTTTTACCTGTGTGATGCATTGCTAATGTAAAAAAAAAAAAAAGGGGGGGGGGCATCTATATACGTCCGAGTTTTCTGATTAAATGTTGTTTAGTGATTGCAAGTCATATAGAATGAGATTAATTTAGTTCGCATGTTCACCTTAGGATACAAGCAGCTATAGATCCACGCTACTTCCTGTGCACCTTAGGTGCAAAGGCAGTATCGTGGCAATAGCTGCCTTTCTTTCGAAGAAACATCTGCTGTTTTGAGACTGCCTGACACCCTTCACCGATTCTTCATGATAAATTGTACCTTTTTTGCTGAGGCGTAACTTATACTACAGCTTTCTTTCTTTCTTTCTTTCTTTCTTTCTTTCTTTCTTTCTTTCTTTCTTTCTTTCTTTCTTTCTTTCTTTCTTTCTTTCTTTCTTTCTTCTTTCTTTCTTTCTTTCTTTCTTTCTTCCTTTCTTTGTGGACGCAGGTTGTCGTGAGGCCACATGCACTATACATTGATATCGTCACGTATAACATTTACAGCCACCGAAGTGAAACACTTCCCCTTCCTTTCACATGCACGCAGATAAGTATTGTTGTGGCATACGTATCCTAGCGAGCTACTTGACCTTTGAACTTAAACGCGAAGTTTTATTTGACGGAGCATATGGTCAAACAAAGAACATGTATATATAAACGTCTAGATCGTTAATGTGACGTCTAGATCGTTAGTGTGATGTTAGTGCGGATCCACGCAGCAGTTACGTGAACCAACTTACAGGCAGCAGATGTGCTCGTGCATTATTTTTGCATAATTTTACATATACTAAGTTAGCACAGATGAAAGGGGATTTACGAAAACTAAAGCATATAGTACGTGTAGGCATTACTTTAACAGCGTATCATGAATAAGAATACGTTTCTGCGTCAGCCGAACGGCGTATCAGGTTTGCTACGTGTCCCACAACTACTTGCGTTATGCACTGTGTGCACTGCGTCGCATCAAACCCTTGGGGTTGTGTTTTCGCCACCGGCCTGCCATTTTGTCTCATAATTCCTTCACCTCTTATGCATCCGCGGTGCCTCAAGCATCTGATCCTCATTAATTCTTGAAGAAGCGAAAGTGCTGC
>CM023484.1:73259859-73394641 GCA_013339685.2 Hyalomma asiaticum
TGCGCGCTGCTTACTCCTGACCTTTGAGTAAAGCAGGGAGCTACTTACAGACTATGCCTCGTAGCAACAGCTGAAAACGCGAAAGTGCGGCTCTTAGGTGTCCCCACGAGACGAACTGCAGGCAGCTTCTCTCCCACTTTCTTTAGCGCTCTCTCTCTCTTTTTTTTTTTTTTCTTTGTGCATGGAGAGCGCTTTTCCAGGATACAGCATGCGCATCGTCGGTTCCTCGCCACGTTTCTGTGCAGGAAAATTGCATCAGGTCGCCGTCTTTCTTTCTTTTACTAATATTATTAAGAGGCGAGAAACAAGAAACGGGGATGGAGCAACGAGAACTAAGTCTGAGCGAATTGTGACGTTGAAGAAGTTCTTCTAGTCCGCTCTCGTTCATTTCCACTTTCTTCTCCTTGCTATATAGCTTGCGCCGAGCGAGAACTTCGCGCTCCATTAGTCTCGGGTGTGGTGGTTCTCTTCGCGAGACGAGACCGTTTCAGCCTTATGGAGGGGCCGCCAGCTAAAGCCAGCTAACGTGCGTGCGCGGCCATTTAGAGTTTGATTCCCAATGACTTTCAGAACTGTGCGTCTCTGGGGGACGCCGCTAATTTACTGACTCGCTTTCACTACCCCATTTCTTTCTTTCTGTCTTTCTTTCTTTCTTTCTTTCTTTCTTTCTTTCTTTCTTTCTTTCTTTCTTTCTTTCTTTCTTTCTTTCTGTCGCGAAAGTTAAGTGTAGACACGATGTAGAAATAATCGAAGAAGAGAGAGAGAGAGAGAGAAGAAAAAGTAAGAAAATTCCATCCAAGAGTTGGCGCTAAAATTCGGTAAAGAGAAGTTCGAGGCCGTAACAGATGATTGCGGGAGTTCTCGGCCGCGGCGCACGAAATTGATCAGAGGGGGAAATGATTTATTTAAGATATCGATTTTGCGTCATACAAGGAGAGAAGCGGTAGGTGTAATGGGTAAAAAACAGAGAAAAGAAGAAGCCTTTCCGATTCCGTGGTCGTGAAACCGTAAAACTTGGCTCCTTCTCCCGGCCTCGAACCGGTTGCCGTTCCACTCACGCGGCTGTTAGAGCTCTTGTTTTTCTTTCGTTCTTTTTTTTTTTTTTTTGTTTTTTGTCCTGCAGGAGTCTACGTTGCTTGTTAGCTATAGTTACGTGCAACCGAAGGTGCGAAAGTTACGGCCGCTTCAGCGCTGCTTATTGTCGTCAAAAGTGGCGAGATGTTCTGCTTGCACGATTCGCCGGAAAATGTACGAGTGTGGGGCGTAGGTGACCTTGCGCGAGTGGCGGCTGTTTCTTGCACTACAAAGAATAATACCGAACAAATTTAATGAATCGTTCTTTTGGTACTGTATATTCGTTAATTTTTCTATTTTTTTTTTTTTTTTGGTACCAAGTGCGGCGGCGCTATTCGGAGTAAGTTTGATGTTATCGACTCGAAGCCAGCCTTTCGTGTTTAACCTGTTGTGACTCATTAGGAATGATTGGCTCTTGCTTATCCTAATATGGTCTTTAAATGTGGCTCCATTGAGGTACTACGCAGCATGCATAAATTATCGATAAATATATTTAGTTGGGGGCTGGCCGAGCAGAGGTCGTGTCTTGTGCGTTGCCCCGATCAAAAAGAAATGCAGACATTTAAGCAAATGTTATTACGTTCGAGACATCAAGTAAAGCAGGAGGAAGGTGAACTTGGCCAGTTTTTCACATCGCGTAGTATGTTTCACTAAACTGGTGCACTAAGTTATATGGGCAGATCACGTGATGGGCAGGAGCACAGCTAAGCGTCGGACAGTGAGAGCAGCGGAACGGACACCGGGGGCTGGGAAACGCAACCGGGGTATCAAAGAAAAACAAACAAAAATACTGCTTAGATGCGACAAAATTGAGAAGCTAGAAGGCATAAAATGAAATCAGTTTATCGCGCGTGACAGGGTAAATGAAATTTCTTTGGAAGAGAACTTCTTCCTGTAGTGATGTAGGAGATGATGATGATGTTGATGGTGATGTTGACGATGATGATTATGACAACGACGACACGCTGACTCTTAGTAAAAATCACTGTAATGTGAGCATAACTGCGCTATTCATCTAGCGGTCGTGACAATATATATATAATGCATTCGCTTGTGGGGGCGCGTTCTATTTGGACCAATTGGAAAGACATTGATCATGCCGCGCTGTATGGCTTGTTCATGTCCGTGCTGCTTTCTTCAGAGCACCGTACTGATTTCACCTGCTTCATTTTTTTTTTCTTCGTGCCTTCGCGTTCGCTGCGCCAGCCTGAGATATACGCGCAACGCCATTCACTGGCAGTGTATAGAGCTGAAACATGAGTACGAAGCAGCGAAAAAACAAAAAAAAAAGACGTCAGACGCGCCGCGGCGCATTTACAATCACAGCCGAGTAACTGCTCTCATGGGAGGCATACATGCCGGGCGAGAGACGTCCTCTCGGGTGCCTTTCTTCCCACAACCCTCTCCATCATAGTTTGTAATTCTTCCTTTTCACTTCTTCGCCCTTCTCGCACAGTGTGCGCGCGATGAGCCGTGACATAGCGTGCGCGCGACGTGTAGCTTGTTTACCGTCAGGGATGCTTGTCCCCGACTTGGCGTCCGCGCCCGCTGTCCGCGAAATTCGGTGCCGGTCTCTGTCATAAGAGAGCTCGTTTTCGCGGAAGGCATTGAAATGTGACCGCTGCACCAGAGCAACGGAGAAATCTGTTGGCTGTAGGTCTTTGAACGAGGGGTGCGGATGGCGTTGATGAATATGAACTCCGGAAAAAAATGAACCACACGCGCTCAAAGAGAACAGGCAAATGCTTGGTTTGTCGGTGGCGCGTTATTTGTGCTTCGGTTTGTCGGTACAACAGACTCCTAGCGACCGCCGTTGCTAAACAATTATGGCTCCATGAAGGTACCTAGAAGCGCAAAAACAAAAAAAGAAGGCGCAAAAAGAAAATAACCGGAAAGAACGAGTGCTCATTTCAAACTAAGATACATTCTCCGACAACCGCCAGCTTTAACCCTTCTATACACCATGGCAAGAATCGCCAGAACGCATGCGTCCTCAGATGTCTCAGTTAAAGACAAAGGACAAAACCAAATAGCATAAAAAGAACCGAACAAATCTGTGGTGCATCTGCATTGCAAACGATAAGTGACAAAAAAAATTGGCCGCGTATCTGCGTGCTTCGCTGCAAGTGTCGTCGAAAGACGATAGTCTTCTGCCGGCCGTACTACGCTGCGTGAGATATGGACGCCATCTGGCAGTGTCGTTGAGAAACATGAGCTTGTGCAGAATCCCTGGGAAACTACCAGGTGGCAGCACCAAATCGTCGGTAGAGGCCTTTTTTGTGCGTAGAGTCACGTTTTTAGCGCAACCTAACAAACACTAGGGTCTTTCGAATTACGTATCTATGTATTTTCTAGTAAAGGAACACACCACCTAATACTTACATGTTGATGTTGCGCCTCATATATGGGTAATACTTGCTTTTTGATCGACAATGCTCACAAGTATGAACGCAGCTACCAGTTCAAGACGGCTGGGCGTTAGGCAAGCGCTTAAACTTTTGGCAGGGTGGCTGAATCGTGTGACAGACAGATAGACAAACATACACACCAAAATTTCTGCGTTCAAGTATCCTAAGGAAGACTATCGTCATTAAAAAATGCGCATGTCATTCCGGTTTACGGCTGTGTCAAATACCCATATACGTATAAAACGTAGGCGTAAGGTTCTGCGTCGACGTTTGTGTTTGCGAGCGTTTCCTGTGCAGCGTATCACGAGAGGGTCGGAGAGAAACACCGTTTTCGCATGGCTCTTTGAAAGCAAAACGAACGTTGTGAAGCTGTAACAACCCAATTAACGGTCGTTGCTGTCGTGTCGACTCGCATATGCTAATGGAAATGGCTGTTTGTACGGGTGCTGAGCGTTTTACGGCGATGTTGGCTCGCCGTATATACGCATGACTCGGCGCCATAAACATTTCGTTCCGCAATAAAATGCGGAAGCGTAATGTTTCGAAATTGCTCTCGTATGACAGCCCATTTTGGCGGCACCGCTGTACGCCGAATCGCGGTATATTGGCCGTTCGGTTTATTTAGGTTGGGAGAAATTTCTGTATATTGTCCGTGAGTTACAGTTCCGGTTGCGCATCATTACGAGCAATTTGTGGCGAGTGATGATGATGGCAGCAACTGCTTTTGTTTTAAACAAACGGATACTTCCGAACGCAGTATAAAGGGTACGTATATAAAGTGCATTTATAGGATAGCTGCAGTGCGGCGACATCTGTGTTCTTATTTAACTTATTTGCCTTTGTTCTCCGGAATGTTTCCTGACGTTTGTACGGCGTCGCCTTTACGACATTGTTTATCGCAGCTACGAGCGTTTCTCACGACATGCTGTGCACATATTTGGTGTGTGTGTGTGTGTGTGTGTGTGTGTGTGTGTGTGTGTGTGTGTGTGTGTGTGTGTGTGTGTGTGTGTGTGTGTGTGTGTGTGTGTGTGTGTGTGTGTGTGTGTGTGTGTGTGTTTTAATTCTGATAATAGGCACAATTCATCGTGCACGTTTCTGTTCACCTGAAAAAAAAGCAAAGTTTATATATAAACTTTGCATATTTTGCCGCGCAAAATAGAGTATACTCTATTTTGCGCGGCAGTAACTCTCCGTCGAATGCGCCCATTCACGTAATGCACTCTTTTCGATTTCCTTATTTTGGAGCGAGTGCGCCGTATAAACACGCGCTTGTAAGTCGAGGATGCGCGATATCTCAACTTCAACCGCCCGGCGCCTGACATCGACGAAGGCGAAAAGAGCGGCTAGAGCAGGGGTCAACGTCCGAGAGAGGACGCTGCCATAAGCTGTATAGTGTATACACGCACTCTGCAGTGGTGTCGTTGTGCAGTGTAGTTTAAGTGCACGTCGTGTGTATAAGACCAACGTTCGTAACTCGGTTTGATGGCCGTTTTTAGGGTTGACGTCAGCGTCTTGTGTACGTTTCCTTGTCGCTTCATATCGTGTACTATAGTTGTCTCTTGCCGTATAACGCGCAAAGTGGCGCCTTTGGTTTTATGCTCCGCGGTCAGGGTTCGCGCCTCTCGGAAAATGCTGAGATGAGCTCGCCGTTCAGTTAAGCGTGCGCGGATGACCTCCTCGACCCGCCACAACCTACATCCGAGTGTACGTATCTGAGATAAAGGGTGATATGTCGAAGAACCAGTACATCTGATTCGCTACCAGAAAGCGCCGACTGAATATTTCTGCTCTAGAGCTGTCGCGGAGCGCTGCGACAGCATGGGTGCCAATACCATTCAGTGTCTTTCAAGGCTAAAGCGTTAAGGGAGCTCTTGTCGCTGAAGGTCCGTTGGCGTCATTGTCTGTGAACGAAAGAACGTTGTCCGTGGCGGCGTAATTGTACCCGCGCAAGAAATCCCGATGAAGGCGAACAAGAATAATAACTGAGCTGCCAACCTGGACCCTATAGACATGACAAGCGGCAGCTGGCAGCAGGCGAGAATCAGTGGCTTACTTGAGCCTCCGTGTTCCTCGCGAGTGCGTGCGTGTAAGGATCACGACAACGCTATGTATCTCGTTCTGCTTCTGAAGGCGAAGCTTTGGTATCCGCAAATTTTGACTGCTACGTCTCCCCGCTTTCTCTGACCATCACTCCTTCAAGATAGATGTAAAAAAAAAAGCAAAACAATAAACGGAACTTTACATTGAAGGCCTTCATGTATGACGACCGCCTTGCGACGCGACGTCGTTGGCGTGCGTATCATCGGGCCTGGTTTCTTTCGCGTCGCGCCGGGTCTTGCCCCCCTCCCCCCCCCCCGACCGGACAAGTAAATAAGTAAAACATGGAAAGAAAGAAAGAAAGAAAGAAAGAAAGAAAGCGGAAGTGCACTTGCGAGGCGATACATGCCGGCAGGACCTGGGTGATGCAAGCCAAGTTGAAGAGCTGCTGACGCAGCTTCACGCTGCCCGCCACCACTTCGTCGCAAAAAAAAAAAAGAATAAAGTGGGGAGGAGCAGCAGACTTCGCGCCCGATTCGCACATCACATAAAGCAGCCGCGCGAACAGCGTCGACACCGTGCGCGCGTAAACAAACTCCGGGGATTCGTGCGCCCTCGTCGTGTCTTCTGGGAAGAAGGCGAGATCTGGAGGCTTTCTTATCCCCTTCGCGGTCTTCGTTTCAGCTTTCTCTTTTTTTTTTTCCTTCTTCTCTCACTCGCGTGGTCTATACACTTCCGTCTCTATGGGCGGAAAGAGGAGGCCAGGAGATGTTCCTTGCCAGAACGGGCTCAAGTGGCGCGCCCCACGCCTAAAATGAAACGCGGTTGGAGATGAGTCTGTGCTCGTAATATCTCCTCATTTTACTTCCCGCGATGGGAATGAAAGATTATGCAGCGACAAAGAGGACCGCGAGACATGAAAAAGAAAACCGTCGTTGCAGGAATCACGAGGTCAGGAATTCTTAATTAAAGACGCTCGCGAGGCAGAAAGTTATGGCTTCTCTGCACCGACGATGTATAAAAAGGGCGAAATGTATATATAAAGAGAGAGAGAGAGAGAGAGAGAGAAAAGAATGGGACGGCACAAAAGACGTCCAGGAGCAGTAAAACTCGCCGACTGTGGCAGCCACTCGTTTGAATAATCACTTAAGCTCGGTTTGTGTTTGCGTGCGTTTGCGGTCTCGGTAGGCTTTGCATTTGGCACATTTTATGCGAGAGTAATAAAGCGAGGATTGAGACTAGGGTTGGTCGTGAACAAGTGCTTATTTAAGCAAGACTGATAACTGGGCGAGTTGGTGTGTATCCGTATTTAAACCTCTTAGCGCGCACAAAAGACACAGACAAGAAGCGCTCGCGTGTCTTTCTTGCCTGTGTCCTTTGTGCGCGCTAAAAAGTTTAAAAGTGATTATTTGCCGACGGTGCTCAAGTGTCGCTGGGCCTGCTCTCCTGGACTCGATGGACGACGGGTAGGTATACTGTATACCGTTCCCTTAATTTTTAGATAGGCGCGCGCCTACCTACAACCATCCAAAGAAACGAACCAACGAAACTGTCGAATAATAATAATAATAATAATAATAATAATAATAATAATAATAATAATAATAATAATAATAATAATAAATTATTATATATTATTATTATTATTATTATTATTATTATTATTATTATTATTATTATTATTATTATTATTATTATTATTATTATTATTATTATTATTATTACCTTGGGGCGAAGTGCAAAAGGACAACGGGCCTGTCAAAGCCATCTTGAAGGCTTGGAGGACTTGAAGGCTTGGAGTTTTCTTCTTGCCTTGTGGCAGATTGGGCGGGAGGGGTGCAGTGATGGTTTTGCTGCTTTCTCGTGTGGCACCGATACTTCAGCGGCGGGACATTCGTGCTGGCAGCCAAGGGTTCATGTAGCTATGAGTCGCCAAGTTCGCTCCGCTGCTTGTGTGTTCTTCCTTTATGATCTCATATATGCTCGGGACAGGCTGCCTTATCCTTTTGTTTTGTTCATCGTTGTAATTCCGCTAACATGCTTCGTAAGCGGATTGGTCTACGAACAGGCATTGCAATCGGCTTTCGCCCTACTCGCCATACCAGTGCCATGAAGTCACCTTATAAGGGAGCAGGGACGACAAGGATAACCCCAGATAAGAAGAGGTAAGGACAGATAACGTCGTGAACCCTCAGTGAAGGGTGGCGGCGCGTCACGTGACTCGAGCTTCGGTCTGGCGACACCAGAACCGAAGTCGTCGCTGTCGGTGTCCTGAAGGAAATGTATCGCAGCCTCGAGCAGCGCGTCCGCATTACGTGGTCAGGACCTGTTTCAGCTGTGCTAGGGTTATCTGTGGGGTCCAATCGACCTTCACGTCGTATAGTTTTGTTCCTGATGACGTCATAGCCGTGTGTTTCATTTCGGCGGACACATGTGTTTTTCGGATGCGCTTGACTGGATTAGGAGAAGCATCTTATTTCTGCGTAATGCAGAGAAGTCTCGGTACTGGTAAGAAGCCGAGGCATGACAGCGCAGTCGGGATTCAAGTCCCGTCAGGGTAGCGTGCCGAGTCCGACGTTCTTGTCGCGTCCTAAGCTTTCTTGGAGCGCTGTTACGTCCGACGTTACTTCGCGAAACGTTCAATCTGCGTTTCTCGTCGTCTCGTTAAGCGCTGCTTGTTTCGGCAGTTCTTTTCATATATCGTTAATTATGGCGCGAAAAAGGAAGGGACGTTCTCTCTCAGTCACGTCTTCCCTTTATATACCGGGCACCGGTGGTCGAACTGCCTGTGCCTTAACTCGGCGTCCGCCAGAGTGCGATTAGCGTCGGGCGTGACCAACAAGGCGAGCGCGCTGTGCCGTGGAGACAGGCGTGCGGGGTGTGGGAGACCCAGAGGCTCGTCGGGGCATGCTGGCGTTTTCAATCAACGAGTGTGGGCATCGATCGATCGATACGTAACGGGGACGTTGTTGGGAGTGAAGGGGGGAGGGGAGAGAGAGAGAGAGAAGGGCATGCACGGTTTCTATCACCCCTCCTACTCTGTTCATTTGCTCTGCTTCCATTCCGCTACTTGGAGGGCTCCCCGATCTTGTACGGATTCACTCTGTAAACCCCTGCACCCGCCCTACGCACATACCATTAGTAAATTGTGTTGATCTTTAAAAGTAAGGGATCCCTGCTCCTCCTTCCGTTTGCAGGTGTCTTCTATATTCGCGCTGTGAAGGGGGATCTGATACAGATTCCGTCTCTGCAAGGAATGCTCCCACGTCGGCGTGATTATATACTTTCTTTTTTCTTTCTTTTGCCGAATGATCCGGGATGGCAAGGAGTCGTTGAGCTACTGCGATGCATTTACTTTGTACTTCCATATAGACGTAAATAGTTCCTTTCCGCTATCTAGCTCTCTCCCTGTCCTTATCCTTTGATAGCCCCCTCCCCCCTTTCACTTCACTTAATGGAAACCGCGGTTCAGGTGTCATCTGATGGACTGGACAACTACTGAGGCCTCCAGAAATTACTTTCCTTTTCCTCGCACATTTTGTGTATACTTCCTCTAATAAACAACTACTGCTACATACGAGAAAGTAACGAGCTTACATGCATTAATGGTACTTAACCTTCTGACTATGTCGTCGAAAGGTTCTCCTCCGGTGATTGTCCGAGCGTGACCTCCGATAACAGGCGGCTCGCAGTGCTTCCGGCTTTATAAAAGGCCACGTTTCGAACACGTCGCACTTTCTATTCGTCCTTTTCTCACCGCTGACATCTCGAACTGTTCAATCCGATCAAAATATTCCCTCGTTTCTGAGGAAGAAACCAGGGCAATCGCCTAGTAGTTTCATGCTCGGCTGATTTCTGCGGTATCTTTACGCGCTGGTATTTGCTGTGGGCGTAGCTTAACATTGCTGCTATTTTTTTTCGCGCGCTGAGTGAAGTTGCAATGGAAATAACGGGATTTTTGCTGTTCGCAGCCTCATGTACTGCTGCCTGTCCGCTTTATGGCCTTAATATCGCAATCTGCGTATCCGTGATTTCTGTCCGATGGTTGTGACAGTGTTCGTAGCCACGTGTACGGGTACATACATACATACATACATACATACATACATACATACATACATACATACATACATACATACATACATACATACATACATACATACATACATACATACATACATACATACATACACACGTTCGCGCGTGTGTGTAGGCGGCGTGATTGCAGCAATGCCGGCTATAGCCTACTGTTGACGAATACAGACTGCGCGCACGTGCCGACGTGGGACGAGCCCTTGCCCTTAACGAGCCTCCTTGTGCTGTCGCCGAAAGGAGGGGGCCTGCGGGCATCTTTTCTTCTTTTTCACCGCTCTTCTTCTTCAAACACGCGCGCTCACTTCCTTCCGCCCGATCCTCCCACCCGATTCGTTTACTTCCTTTTATCGTCGACCCCACGTCCGCCGTGGTGCGCCTTCGCTTCGGCGTCCTTAGCTCAGCACTTCCCCGCGTTCTGTACACACGCACTTCATCTCATCTTCGGTCTTGTTGATTTTCTCCCTTCTTCTTCGTCTTTTATTGTGGCATCGTCCAGAAAGACGCGCTTCATTTTGTTTGTCGATTTCTTTTCCGGACAGCGTCGGCGGGCGACGGTCGTGGCCTGACTTGTCTTCGTTTCGCGCCCAGCCATCGATCCTTGCCGCCGTGTCAACAGCGCGTCCGCCTTTCGTACGGCGGTGTGCGTGTGTGTCCCGTGTGCTGCGAGCAACCCGCTTGTGTTCGGAGCCGCTGTCACCGCTCTCCCCCGCAGGGTCTCGAGAGCTTTTCGCGGCGGCGGCGAGGTCACCGTGTCGCGGCCTTCTCTGCACGCCCGCTTTGCTACCGCGGCGTCTCCATTTTTTTTTTTTTTTCGGCCGGAGTAAATCTTACAGTTTTGTCCCCATCGGAGCACCGCGGCGGAGCCTTTGGACATAACATTCGCTTATTTCTTCCTTTTTTGGACTTATTTTTTGTCATGCCTGGCGATTCCATTGTACCTTTCCGTGTTTCAGCAGAATAATTTCTGGATGTCTTATATAACAGCTGCGTGATTATAAAGCGTTTCAGCGTTTATTTGACGGTGTATCTGTTATAAAAGCAGACACGTCGGGCTGCCCCCGGCGTCGGGGGCAGCCCGACGCCGTACGATCTATGCTTAGTGCTTTGTGGAGGAAAAAAAAAAAATAATAGAAGACGAAGCGCTTGTTTGGATGTTGTGCGGCTACCTGCAGCTAATCTAGAAGAGAAGCTAAGGGGAAGATGGATGCTTTAATCGATGAACAAATCGCAAAGTACGATTTAGAACAGGGAATGTCGCCCTGACGAAGACAAGTCCGCTTGTCGAAACGTTGGCTCCCGCGACATTCCCTGTTCTAAATCGTACTTTGCGATTTGTTCATCGATACCTGCAGCTAATGCAATATATGTAGAATGTGAATTGTTCCCCGATTCATTTGTTTGCGAAGAATTCCTTGAAGAATTATGATAGTGAGATTGCTGTTTCTTTAAGCTGCCCGTTGCGGGAAGGAACAAAGCCTTCCTTCCTTGCTTCCCTATTGTCTTTCTTTCGTTCGTTTTCTTTCTGTCTTTTTCTTTCTTTGTTTAGGAACGCGTTTGCTTTACCCAAAGCTCTGCGTCGTCGCTTCATTTTCGTCGCTTTATTTTGACGCGCAGCGCTCCCGCGTACATGTCGTTCTTCCTGTCAGGTATGGAGCGAGTGAGATCCACGATTCCTTCCTTCCTCGTGTCTCCACAACCGTGTTCGTGGTGCACAACGCGTGCATGCACCGGGGTGCTGTACGGCGGTGGAATAAATACCGCCGCCCTCCGAAATTGCTTTTGTGCCTATCGACCCGTTCGCTAGGTCCCGGGACTCCTGCGAATCACTCTGGGATTGTTTCTCGAGCTCGAGCAGTGTGTTTGACTTCACCGCTCCCGTTTCCCTCGGGGGGCCAGCCCCCCTCCTTCTGTTTTTTTACTCCTCGGCTGCTCACTCTGCCTCGGTGTAGAGAGAACCCGAGCTTCGGGAATCGAACGAACGCGATCACGGGGACATGCAGCTACTCGGATATGTCTATGCCCCCCCCCCCCTTTTCTCCATTTCCCTTCCTTTCTTTCCTCCGGTCTGATCTCTTTCTTTTGTCGTGTAGAAAGAGGAAGATGAGAGCAACCGATACTGGAGAAGGGGAGGCGTAGCTGCGATTCTGCGCTGTGCTGGATGTGATTCCCGATTGGTACTTTGAATCAATCCTATTTTTCCTCGCTTCTTCCTTTTGTTTTTTTGAAGTTTGAGGACATTCGTTTTTAGATCGACGGAGCGAAAAAGTATATATGCCGGTGTTGACGAGAATTCGAGCGAGAGAGAGGAAAGCAGCAATGCCGCTCGAGGCGGGCTAACGTTCCATTCTCTCTTTGATTTTATTCCCCGGGCTCGGGGAACTAAATTCGATGTAAATGCGGTCGATCTCTTTTCGATTAGGAGCTGCGCGCGCCCACTGATGTTCGCAAGAAAAAAAAAAAGAAAAGAACGGAGCGAGGAGAGACTGCTGCGGTCGGTGATGCAGTAGAAGTTCATATATGCGAGGTGGCACTGCCGCGCCCTGCCGATCACCGTGTGCCCGCCGTTCCTCGGTTCGCGAGATTCTGCCCGACAAGCTATCGTCGTCGTTTTCGACGCGAGGCGGACCATTAGGTGTAAACGTGTGCGTGACGCCTTTGCCGATGGCTATTTATTTTTGTGCCATTTTCTATCATCTTTAGAGGGATTGCATGGCGAGTGGAAGTTTTATGCTACAGTGGACTGGCGCCCGAATATTGAACGAGTTTTTTTTTTTTTATCGCTATTATTCTACGCATGCGCTCGTCGATCATGACTTCCTGGTTGATTGATTTCTGGGGTTTTACTTCTTAAAACCACGATATAATTGTGAGACGCCGTAATGAAGGCACACGGGAATTTCGACCACCTGGGGTTCTTTAACGTGCACATACATTGCACAGTACACGGGCCTCAACATTTCGCCTCCATTGAAATGCAGCAGCCGCGGCCGGGATTCGATCCCGCGACCTTCGGATCAGCAGTCGAGTGCCATAGACGCTAACCAACCTTGGCGGGGCGACTTCCTGGCTGTGACCAACGCGCTAATTCAGAACTGACATTTTTGTTTTTAGTATTTCCGATTGCTGGGGGCATCGTAGATTTTGGAAAATACTGATAGTAGTTTGCGTCGAACGATATCGAAGGGAATAGTTCAACTTCGAATCTTGAAATTTGATTTGACGGAGCACGGTCAGAGAAAAACATGTTTGTAAAGGTCTGCATTCTTGACGCTGTGCTACCAGGTGTCTACGGGTGTCCGAGGAACAACATTTAGGTTTAAATTTCTCCCTTGTGTACAAATCCTTTATTAGCGCGCTGACAAAATACAAAATCATTCCAGGTAAGCGTATGACGGCAAGTGCACGTTCTTACCAAAATAAAAAAATGAAGAAGAAGGGGAAGCTGTATGTGCAGACTAGCTGTAGTCTTGGAGCAGCAAGAGAAGGTGCTGCCTTCTGCGTGGATAATGAGCCAATGGCTGCTGTGCACTAAGCAAAACGGGCTCCTTTTAGGAGCTAATAACCGACGAAAGGACAATCAGCACTGTGTTCATGCAAAGCGAGTTCGTACATGGTAGTACGAGTGCAACATTATTAGGGTGCGAGTTATAAGGACGACGCAGCGAGCTATGGAACGGAAAATGGTAGGTGTAACCTTAAGGGACAAGAAGAGAGCGGTGTGGGTTAGTGAACAAACGCGTGTTAGGGACATACTAATAGAAATTAAGAAGAAATGGGCCTGGGCGGGCCATTTAATGCGAAGATAAGACAACCGTTGGTCATTAAGGGTAATAGAGTGGATTCCTAGAGAAGGCAGGCGTAGCAGGGAGCGGCAGAAAGTTAGGTGGGCAGATGAGATCGGCAAGTTTGCGGGGATAAATTGGGCCCAGTTAGCACAGGACAGGGATAAATGGAGATCCATGGGAGAGGCCTTTGCCCTGCAGTGGGCGTAGACAGGCTGATGATGATGATGAAATACGCTTTTAACATGGACCATATTTAGCTCATATACGGCCTATATAACGCGCTTTAGGACTTAAAAGTATCGTGGTAAAGATATGTACATTGTGGCTTTGCGGCAGTACACATTTCAACTGAAAAGGCTGTGTCACGGCATTGCGGTTTAATGTGCAGCGAAGTCACCTTTACAGGCGGGTTACTGTCGGAGGTGTGGGTGTGCGTCTATTCGTTTCGAACACATCGAAATTTCGGAAACATTAAATTCGTGTCGAAGCGAATCCAAATACCGTGACACTCGATAAAATATTCGAAGTTCTGTAATATTCGCACATGCTGCACTAAAGTTTGTGTGTAACGTGTGAATCGGAGCTACTTAATCGACAGGTGTGCTCGACTACGTACTTTCTTAGTGGTGGTGGTGGAAAACATTTATTGAACTACTGTTTACAGAGAGGTTGTATGGCAAACCAGCCCCTGGGCGAGCTTGCCTACACTACTAGGTGGAGTCCCTAGTCAGGCACCCCATTGGTCGAGGCCGCTGTCCTGACACGCAGGACCATGGCTTGTTGGACCGGAAGGTCCAGGCAGCCGAGCAGGGCCGCCTCCCAGTCCTCTTGTGTTGGGTTTAGGTTGGGAGTTATGGAAGGATTACGTTGGCATGCCCATACCATGTGGTAGGTGTCAGCTACTTCCCCACAGTACAGCCAGAGACCAGAAAAGGAAGAGTCAAAATGTTTAAGCACTGCCGGGCACAGTAGCGTATTTGTGAATAGGCGCAGAATTCTCTCGTCTGTCTTCTTCAGCCCTTTGCAGGGCGCAAGAAAGGGGCGGTGAGAGTCCCGATTATGGGCGCTTATATCTTTGAAGGAGAGAAGAGTTTTCGCCCGAATTGGTGTTGTCATCGGTGGGTAGTTTCCCGTTCGCGGTGGACGAGCGCACAGGTGCATGGCGCTAGACGTTCCGCGTGTCTTAGTTCTCTGTTATTCTAACAGACGGTGCCGCTTTCGGCATATTCGCTTTCTTGGGGCTTCGTCCCAAAGTGCACCGCTTGGTCGGCTTTCCCCTCATGCGCACACTGTACAACGGTGTCAGCGAAATGTGGCAGCCGTGCCGCGCCGGAGCACAATGGAGCAGAAGCGTTTACCCATATCGTCTCGAGAGAAGCGGGGAAGCCCTCTTTCTCCAATCTCGGGGAGAAGACGTGCTTCGCTGAAAGACGGCTACATTGCCGCGCAGAAAAGGGAAAGCCCGCTTATAGTTGGAAGAAACGGTCACACGGAGCGGTTGCACGGGGGGGGGGGGAGGCTCCGGGTGCATGCCCAGCAAGGAGCGTGACCGTTTTCGCGTTCCAGGCACGTCTTCGGTCCTCTTTGTGCGTCTTTGGTGCAGAGGCTGTCCGGACGTAAAAGAAACCACGCAGTGCTTCACAATTACGAAGCCCGCTTCTGCGCAAGCGGTGGCTGCTAGGACTTTGCGGCTGCAGTGGTCGTATTTGTTGTTTCCTGCTTTTTTCTTCTTCTTATTTTGCCTTAGAGATGTAGGACCGTCAGAACAAGAAAAGTTGTATGTTGCGTCGATCTGTAGCTGGCAACGTGTGTGCAGCTGTAAATGGGGGATGTACAGAAAGGATGGCGGTGGGGAAGAGCATTTGCAAATAAATAGTGCATTTAAAAAAAATGTTTTGACATTTGGGTTTGAACTCTGCCTCTTGCATCGAGGCTCGATGCTCCAACCACTACGCCACATGCGCGTGGCGCATCAGGCGGAGTAAGACAAAACCCATTAAGAATGTCCCGCGTGCAAGCAGGTGCGTTCAGACGTTTGATGCGTTTTCGTAACGCTGTATGTTTGTCGTCGGCGTCATATCGGTGTGTGCACCGTCGTGAAACGGAAGCCTGTACCAAAAGTGGCGGCGGTGCTGTTGATCACTTATATATGTAGCCCATAGCTGCGCGAATTCAACGCAGTGTTGAGGCATTTAACGCTAAATTGACGCTGGCTTTTGTTATCTCGTTCACTTACGAATTAAGGCGGATTGCGGATGAGCTTGATTTAAGTAAGTAAACGTCGGGATAACCTAAATCTTCGGTCCCTGAGGAAGGGACCATATCGGCCACTATACCTTAAACTATGGTTGGTGCCAGTTAAGCCTCATGAAACTTCTACCCGGACAGACAGATTTCGGTTGAAGATATCTCAATTTAATTAGCGGCTCTCGCGCGGTCATCTTGGATGTGAGCATCCTGGTGCCTATTAAAAAAAAGTCATTATTCAGGATGCGCGCCCGTCACACAGTTTTCTGCGATTGCACTTATGTTTCCCGGTTGGCTACATTCGCCCGAAGTTGCGAGGGCCTTTCTTTCACATCCAATGAGCCCCTGCCACAGTGGACTGTTGGCTACGGTACTCGGCTACTGATCCGAGGGTCGCAGGATCGAATCCCGGCCGCGGTGGCTGCATGTCGATAAAGGCGAAGTGTTGAGGCCCGCGTGCTGTGCGGTGTAGTGTGCGTTAAATGACCCCAGCTGGTCGAAATTTCCGAAGCCCTCCACTACGGTGTGTCTCATAATCATATCGTGGTTTTGGGTCGTAAAAGCCCAGAAATCAGTTCAGATCAAATGAAGCCACTCTTCACGACGAATGATTCAGGTCAGGTTCTTTTTTTTTTTTTTTTCTGTGTGCTTGGAAGCTTAATCTACTCGTGATAACTCCTGCGCACGCGGATATTTCACAGTACCGCATCACCTCCAGTAGCTGTATAAATAGAAGCGCGAGTCTGTTCTAGCTATTGCTACACCAATTTTATTAGATCTGTGACTCTTAACTTTCTCTTCCATTCTGAATTTTTGCTCCCTTTTTGATGGTGATTATTACTTACAATAATAGCTGCGTCACTGACTAGGATTCCTGCGCTTCACCTCGTATTCCTGTGACACAGTCCATCCGAAGCTTTGCTTTTCAGCTTTTTTTTTTTTTTTTGGCTATCACAACAGGCACGTGTGGAAATTGGATGTTCTGCATTCATACGCGGCACCCGGCTACGGGGGGTTGCATTGCTTCTAAGGTTACGTATATCCGGGACAGCGCTGTATATAGATGACCAAATTCCACACATACGGAAATCGAGCACCGGAGTTATTCGAAGAATTTTAGTCACCGGGAGTGCGCTGTGCTGGTCCGCGAGTTGGGTGCAGCGCGCAAAACGCTGTGCGTCGTTGCCCGTACGTAGAGTACTTGCGTACTCTGAAAATGAAGTACCGGATACCGGAAGGAGAACCCCGGGCCATCGTGCTCTTCCGCGCGGAAGTGAAGTGATCGCATTTCCTCTTGCAGGCCGCGCGCGTGGAACCTGCATCTCCAATCCGCCTAAGTTTGAGATAGCTGTGTATCTCCTTTTTCGCCTTTCAGCGGAATTTAAAACTTTTTTTTTTTCGCTGTTACCTTACGACTGCGCTCCGTCAGCTTGGTGAGCGGCGCACAGTGATTGACTGTGACTTGTTTGGTTCTTCTGAGCGCCAGTGTTGCAATGATTTTTTGCATGTGCGAAAACAGTGTGTGCTAGTGCATAACTTGACACTTCCAATAATATCGTAAGGTGGAGACTGGCCATCGATAAATCGCGTATTTCAGTGGGCGTTCAAGTTATTGATGGTTTGCACTATGGCGTGAAATCTTGAAAAAAATCGCCCGTCTTTTAGGCAGTGCTGTAGCTTGCAAGGATTGAAGGTCTCCCAGAACACAGTGACTGTTTGCTCACCAAACGAGGAACGTAGGGAGTTCACAACGCTCATATGTATATGCAGCACGTTGATGGCCTAGTTGATCGCTGCACAATTATGTGTAATTTGTATTTTCCAGTGTTTCTCGTTCTTACACGTTAGTGCTAGTCACAGCATAAACACATAAGGAACACTCATTACACAGTCACATAATACGCTCATGAAAATGGGCCTGCGTGAATGGTGTTTATAAAAAAAAACATAATAATATAGAAAAAAAATAACTTTCACGCATTATACCAGTGCTGGGCTCGTGCTTTTTTTTTTTTTTTTTGAGGAAGTGACATAATTTCAGTTTAATATGGAGCATGGATTCTGCGCAATTCCGCAAGGTATCACGAAAGCGATAATTAGCATCCACCCGTATGTGGCGCAAGAAATTCGCGCGGATTCGCTTGGTGCTAGCATCTGGTGGCTCAGTTGGCAGACAAACCTAGCTCCCAGGACAGGCGGTGGCCTCGGGTTCGAACCAGGACCAGGAAATTCGTCCGGACCAGGACGAATTTCTCGTCGACTAAGAAGCTTTTATTTCTGAGGAATACGTACGCGTTTTCTTACATCTTTTTCCTCCTGCAAAAGGTTGGACGCTATTTTTTTCCTTTCGTAATAGCTTTCCGTTATGTCGGCTGTGATGTCGCATTTAGTCTCGAGACCAATCCGCCCTAGAAGTTTCCGTTGTATTTCCCCTATACGGTCCTCACTGTTCTCGATAACTAGTCGGCCGAGATGTCCTGCGGGCATTATGAGAATGTTTGTATAATTCCGCACGGGTCTGTTTGTATAATTCCGCACGTGTAGGAATTGCTTGTTTTGAGACAACTGTGCCGTGAACTACAGGAAACGGACGTCGTTGCGGCCCTGGACCACGTTTAAAGTGTAGAAGCCCAACGTCGTAGACGTCGCTCCTTCCCAAATAAGTTCGTTCAGTACAGCTCTCTCGTTAATCAGCCTAAGTGCACTACGAGACGTATTGCGTTTCCGTTCCGTTATCTTTAGGCAGCCATTCCGTTATCTTTAGTCAGCCGTTCATATTTCTGTCGTTTGCGATATAACCCAGCTGCATCCACGAATTTCAGACGCCTAGCGCAATGCCGTAACGCGAATGCATGGAGGCCCGTGTTTAATTACTCGCACGAAGTTTAATTTAAGCCCCCGACGCACAGTGAAGCAAACTCTAATTTCGTAACCCTGTCGCTCTTGTATGCCCGAGTGTGGTTATCATCATAATCAGTTATTAGCCCTTAGAGGCCCCTGTTGGGGTATTACATAAGGGGGTAGCATACATAAGAAAAAGGAACGTGTAGACGGACACGAATACAATAAGCTGACATATAGAAAGGGACGAGGTGAAATGCTAAGACGGTCAAAATAAACAGGAACAACATTGATTGATTGATTTGTGGAGCTTAACGTCCCAAAACCAGCTCTGATTTTGAGAGACGCCGTAGTGCAGGGCTCCGGATATTTCGACCACCTGGGGTTCTTTAACGTGCACTGACATGGCACAGTATACACGGGCCTCAACATTTCGCTTCCATTGAAATGGAGCCGCCGCACCCGGGATTCGATCCCGCGACCTTCGGATCAGCAGCCGAGTACCGTAGCCACTAGACCACCGTAGCGGGGCGGAACAACATTGCGATAAATATCAGCCGAAATACACAAGGAGAATAACGCACTCACGGTAAATAAATACGTTTGACATCAGCACTCAAAAAGTCTGTTAATACGTTTCGAAACTTGGTAGGATCACGTTGTGTTGCTACAAGGCCGGGTAGGCTATTCATTCTGCACTGGCTACTGGCAGGAAGGACTTATTAAAAGGTTGGGTAGAGTCGGGAATTTTTGGAAGACCGAGGGAGTTTGACAGTCGAGATTGCGCCATATCGCTGGCACAACCTCCTTGTTCGTTTACCCGAGACCTGGCTCGATCGCCGATTCAGCAACATCGTGCAAGAGGATGCGTGGGAAATGGGAAAAAAAAAATGGTATACCAAAAGAGAGAGAGGGAGAGATAAAGAAAAGACAGCGCTCGCGGAGCAGTACACAATGGCTGGCCTCTCCTGCCCCGACTTATTAAGATGGCAAGCCCCCGCCGCAGTGTGCGAGCGCTCGCAGCTGCCGTCAGCGTCTTCTTTCCCGTAAAGCCTTCCGGTCGCGAGGAGAAGCGCAAATCACCCGCCTGGAGTCTAGCCGATAACTCCTTGGGTTGTGCGACCTCCCTTAAAAAGAAAAAAAAAACTTTTTTTTTCTTATTCACTCCAAAAGCCACGCATCGTTTCGAATTTACTGGGCGGGCGCGTTTCTACGGGTGCATCTTTTCTTCTTCTTCTTTTTCAATTTTAAAGACGTGTTTGCTTTACGTTCTCCCACAGTCTTCTGTATCGCACCGAACTCTCTCCGGGTTCTTCAATCCATCCATGTTTTGCTGCCTCAGTTCGTCCCACGTTTTTCTTCATTTTTCTTTAATCGTTGGTTGTTTGTCGTCAGTGTAGTTCTTGTTTAAAATTTTGCGGCTCTAAAGCTTTCTCCTTTCTTCTTTCCCACTCTTTCTGTAGAGCTGCTTGACGCGTATAGAAATTCTCGACGAAAAGTCGGGAGGTCTGATTCCATCACCGGCTTTCTTCTTTTCTTTTTCGTCCGGGATGCTAGACGTACTTTCCCCTTCATTTTTTTATTCCTTTGCCGCGTTGTCTCATTGCTATAGTACTCCCTGCTTTCAACGAGATGTCTCTTTGTCGTCGCTGTCGAATGGGCCGGAAAGCAATTTCGCCAGGTAGGAGCTGCTTCGTGCGCGCATTCTTCTGTGAAACGTAAAAGCCGTCTTCTTTCTTTCTCCGAGGTATAGAAATGGGAAATGATTTTACGTACGAATGAATGTCGTGGCTCTTCTGACCGAGATCACTCGACAGAACTGACATATTTGTCTTCTGGTCAGTCGGGTCCTACGACGTTAATGTAAATTACCTGTCGCGTATTAACGAAGAAACCGCTTGGCCTGGCACGGACTTCGTATTTAAGATGTCGTAGGAGACCCTAATCCTTGACTTCGGGGTGTGTTACTCGCACTCCCACCTCGGTCGTGTTGCGAGCATTGTGTCACTCCACGTACACAACTGCCATATCCGAAGCGGGTGTAAGCTACGTGTGGTTTTTCTTTCTTTCTTTCTTTCTTTCTTTCTTTCTTTCTTTCTTTCTTTCTTTCTTTCTTTCTTTCTTTCTTTCTTTCTTTCTTTCTTTCTTTCTTTCTTTCTTTCGTGTGGCTCATAGTAGCATATCCCTGGCTTCTGGAGCCGAATGTGGTATTAATATTCACAAGTTAATTTTCATTAATTAGTCAAGTATATCATAAGTATAAAAGACGTCTGCTGCAATATTTTTACCTTTCATATGTGACTCCTAATATATCGTCTCCCGCGGAGATCTCTTTTTTTTTTTAATTGTACGTTTCATTTTCATAACGCTTGCTGGAGGTACGGCGTAGAAAAATAGGAGTCGGCTGCGCGATGTTGTCAGGGCGCATAGAAGAACCCCAGTTAGGCGAAATTCCCGAAGCCTTCAGCTTCGGTGTGCCTCGTTGCCGTGACGTGGTCTTGGCCAGAGTGTCAGAACGGAACGAAAAACGAAAACGAAAAACGAAAAAAACGATATTTTTGACCGGAACGAAAACGTAACCGGAACGTTATTTATTATTTCGTTCCGGAGCAAAAACGAAATATTTTTTATCGTTTTTCGGTTCACGGGAAGACTTTACGATCCGGAACAACCAAGGTCATGCAACGTGAGCAATGATGCATAACTCAGGGTTCAACGTCAGCACGCATCTCGGGCAGGTATTTCAAAAGAAAGATGCGTTGAAATAATGCTGGAAACCAAGAAAGTGGCAGCCATAGCTGTTTGTATTCAATTCAAGCGAAGTTTCGCGTGCCTTTCACACAGGCCGTCGTGGAGAGGGCGTTGTCGTCGCTTATGTGTTGAAATTTTGAGACGAGCGCAAAGGGCGGCAACCGGAGCTGTACATGTTAGCGCAAGTGGCCCTTGGTGTGCCAGCCACACAAGTCAGCGTTGAGAGGGCATTTTCGGCACTCAATTTCGTTTTGTCAGTGCAGCGGTCTCGCTTATCGGCGAGTACACTTGATGACCTGCTACTTCTGAAATCGTGTGCCCCCCTTGACGAAAATTCGGGATTCAAACTTGAGGAAAAATGAATAACAAGTTTATGTTGTCTCCTTGCTTCGAAACTTTTTGCGACTTCCCTCATAGTCACACCGTGGCTTTGGGACGTAAAACCCCGACAATTATTATCGCATTTTTATGTATTAGTTCAGTATCTTTTGTTGTTTTTAAAAGGTACTATTAATATTAAGTATTTCGTTCGTTCTTATTATTGAAAAAAATAACGTTATGAACCGTTACGGAACGTTTATTTTTCGTTCCGGAACGAAAACGGAACGGAACATTTTTCTGCGGAACGAAACGAAAACCGGAACGAAAAGCATTTCGTTCCGACACCCTGGTCTTGGCATGTATAGCCTGAGCTATGATTACTAACTTATGTATGCATGTTCCTCCAGTAAAGAATTAGTTCTTTAGCTTTCGCTTCGGTTTGTCGTCTTCTCCACCAGTGAGAATAACGCGATAATAGCAAAGCGGAAGTGGTTAAAGGGGGAAAGGGGAAGGGGCACGCTTGCCTAGCTTAATGAATGAATGAATGAATGAATGAATGAATGAATGAATGAATGAATGAATGAAATCACTTTTATTCAATTTTATGTTGCGCCGAAGGCGCTGCCATGGAACAGGAGGAGGCATTGTAGTACGTACCAGAAAGACAGTGACAGTGTCTAAGAATGTAGTATGTGCTTAGAACGATATCTGTAATAGAAAGGAAGCGACAAACGGTAAGAAGATTAGAAAGATTCAATAAAGGAAAGGGAGAGAGAGATTTCAGGGCATATTGGAAACATTCGTCATAGAAATATACGAAGTCTCATTGGAACCTAACGTCATTACTCTTAATTAAACAATTAGATTACGTGAGCACTTCTGTTACCTGCAGTCAGCGACAACCTAATAATTGCAGTGGCCGTGCATACCGCCGTTGTGCGTACCCGGGATAACGTGTAAACCGAATTATATTCACTTTCTTACCTCATCCGTGGCGTCACTTCGCTGACGTCACGCCCTAAGGCGTTGTAGTGTTTCTCGGGGTCCACGTCTTCAAACGCGGACTCGCGGAGAATGTGTTCAGTGCGCTCTTTATTTTATTTGGTTCTTATGGATTAAGCTTGCATATTCCACACAGCAGAGCCGTTAAATTTGCCGTACTTTCATCTCTTTAACTAAATGTTTTATTATTATTGTTGTTCTTCCAAAAGTGGGTGGGGGGAGGGGGGGTTGCTACCGCGAACATCCAATTATTCTGCCTGCTCATCGACCGCCGTCGCCGTCTATGCGTAAAACGGATAAAGAACGGCCAGATGCAAATGCTTCCTTCCGTGTCTCTTCCAAGGGAAGCGACAAGTCCCCGTCGAAATCAGTGCCCCCCTCTGCCCTGCATCCGGGCACCCGTTTCTCTCCCTCCATTCTTCTTCGTCTTCCCATACGTGAGCGCTTCTCCCGCACAACACGGAGACGAGGCGGGAGAGACCGACGACGGCGCCCACAGCTGCGGTGAACACGGAGGCCGCCTGCGTAATTAATTCGCGCGTGCCTTTGATGTCTTCAGGGGCAGCCGGCCGTCTATTCTATTATTTTTCTCGGTGTGTGTGTGTATGCCTTCCATTCTTCCCGTATAGCTTCTTCGCGGAGCCTTTCGGGAGCGAGTTCGTCGCGAGGTGCGAATTTTGCTTTCGGCGTATCGACAGCAGTGGGGGCGCAGTGTAGGACTAGGCAAATATTCCAGTCCTCTGCAGAATTGGGGAACATGGCTAGGCCATCGTAGGCCTGGGAAAAAGAGGGAAAACGGGTTGAAATGAGGAATGTCCGTAGAATGTGGATTACGCCGCAGCTGCCTACGGCGCTGTTTTGCATTATGGCTGCTCCTCAGCAATATTGGCGTTTGTGTACATTACATTAGGAATCCGCGCTTCGTGCTTTACGCGGTCTGGTTTGCCTCCAGCTCCATTTCTATAGAAGCAAGCTTGACTTATACTTGCCACGCACCAGCGAAAATCCAGCACCATGCTGCATCACGATGAGGTGAAGCGGGAAGGAGCGACTGAACGCACAAATGAAGGAACGGTTTTGGGTTTATTTTCAGCATTTTGAGAGGCAGCGAGCAGTAGTTGAGAATTTTAGCGACATCAGTGCGGTTTGACGCACTTTAAACTGCTCATTAGCAACAGGTGCTCTAGTTTTTTTTTTTTTTTTTTAATCCAGCGAAAGCATTGCTTGTGCTTGTGTCATCAGCGCTGAACGGTGCGGACAGCTTGCGACATCTGTGGCGGCTGGTACACAGTGTCAAAAGAGAGAGAGAGAAAGAGAGAATCCACCAGGATCGCTAGCGAAGCTCTAACAGTACAAATACGCAAAAAGGCACAACACACGAAACATCTCATTTTTGTAACGCTGTTCCTACTTTGTGCGTTACTGAAATTAACGTAATCTACGATCAAAATACCCATGTCGTTTTGATGCGTGACAAACACAGCGGTGTTCGTGGCGTAGTACAATTGTCAATCCTTTATCGTCTGAACGAAATGAGAAAATGAACGCGGAGCGCTATTATCGTTGGTGTCAGCGCGGTTGTAGTTGGTGTCAGCGTAGGTGCCAGCGTTCACTCTTATAGCCAATCGCGTCCTGCAACTTCTTTAACTTAAGCGTTTTGCTGCAACATTTTTATGCAGAACGCAATGTTCCGCAATCCTCGTGTTCTTTTTATCAAAGCTCATATATTCAGAACAATGTTCCACAGTCCTGGTGTTCTTTTTATTAAAAACATCCTCTCCTTAGGAGATGTGCAATACCATTCGAATCCATGCGTCCCTGTACCGCCGTCGTCGGCTTCCTCGCAAAAACTGCTTTTTGATGCACACCGCGACGACTTCCCGGCACGATAAAATTTCTGTTGCTAGAAGTTTGGTTCGTTTCCTTTTCTTTTTTGCTTCCACAACGGAAATCTAAACTCTTCGCTTGCGGTGACTTGCCGGCGATTTCGATTTCTGAAGTTTAAAAACGGCTCTCTCGGCTGCCGAACTTTCACTGCAAACCACTGCTCGCTAACACGAAGGACACGTTTCTCTATATATCGTATCCTTTGTCGTCATCGATTTGAGGAAGCGTTCTTTTTTTTGTTTTTGTTTTGTTTTTAAGCTTCGACTTCGATAGTTGTACAAGAGTCGCCGTCCTATCGCGTATTGCGGGCTCTAATTTCGACTTGTCAGTGAAACCCGCACCCCGCAGTGGGTGCGGAAATTATGAGTGGCGTTTTCTTTTGGCTTTTTTTTTCTTCTGCGATAACAGCTTGACGAGTTGGCTCGTTAAAGGTTCAGCTATAAGCGAAGCGTGACTCGCTCTCTCTCTCTCTCTCTCTCTCTTTGTCCTTTTTTTTTTTTTTTTTGCTAACTTCCATTCCGGGTTCAATTTCGTTTCGTGTCAGCTGTTTCAGAAATTGTGCGTCTTTTCATAAGTGATAGTACGATCCCTTCTAAATGCTACATTGTTGCTATTTTTCTTTTTTCGCCGTGTCTCATGCCGATTTTTCTTTCGAGTTTGGCATTTCGCTTTAGGATACAGAGTATCGAGTTCTGTCAGACTGGTATTGAGCTGAGCCATTTGGGTCATAGCTAATAATAGTATGACCGGCGGAACTGAAAATATGGCGCCGTCCTTGCCTGTCCTTTGTTTCTCTGCGTGTTATTTATTATTATTATTATTACCAGTATTGATCGAAGCATGGTTATGTCGACTTCCGATTTAACTTTCAGGTAACTATAATTGAGCAGTTTAGATCAATGGAATGCCCCAAGTGTATCGCGACTCCATACTGCGATGGACCATTCTCGTCCTGCTTCTATTTATTTATTTATTTTTGTCGCACAGTTGAGAAGCCTGTGACTACATAATCGTGAAAGAAAATTCTGAACGAGAGCCAAGTCATTAATGCTCTAACAGTTAAAACCCACTCGACCTGCCACATCTAGCTTAGTGGTTAGGGTGTTGGCGTGTGAAGATCGTGGTCGTGGGGTCGAATCCCAGCTGCGGCGGTCGCATCTCAAAGGAGGAAGTTGGCGAAACGCAGAAAACGCTCGTGTAGTTAGGCACACGTTAAAAAAAAACCAGGTGGTCGAAATTACTCCGCAGCCCTTCACTGTGGCGTGTGCATCGTAACCATATCGTGGTTTTGGTATGTAAAGCCATAGCCTCCTTGGTAAAAGCCAATCGATTATTATTATCAAATGAAACCCACTCTCGAAAAGCCGATTGTTTATGCCGACTACCGTTTCTCCGTGTGTTTGCGTTAGGTACGAACTAAGCAACACTGTGTAAATTAGTTTGTCTACAGTTTTTGTACTGACATGGCTAATGAAGACCGCAATTTAGTGCACAAGCAACTGGAACTTGCGCGTTGTTTAAGACTGTGCAACTGTATACTGCGATAAGGAAAGGAAGAATCAATTATTAGACATATCATCTATTTTCTACACTGTCAATTTTAGCTATCTCTAATCAATTATTATTTAATGTATGTTTATTATTTAATGTTTGTGATCACCTGTTATACACGGCTGGCCCGATTTAGTTCGCTTCGGGCCTTCGTTGAGTCGCGTGATACACCTTCCTTACCACTTGTAAACTCATCGCCGCATCAGGAACTGGCTTCGCTGCACCCAACTGTCACGTCTGGAGCTTACAGCCCAGCCAATGGGCCGTTACGCTGGCGAGATGGTTTAGGCCCCGCAGAACGCATGAAGGACGGTGCGCCCGTGTTTAGCCGAAAAGGCACCCCGCTTCCCGCGTTCGTTCCGGGCCGCGCATTCCGCGCGCGCGCGTGCGTTTTACGATCTCGTCGACTGCGCTGGACGAGTGCTGTGCGTGCGTGGATTCTTGCCTCCTCGGCCGAGAGAAATGCGGCCTCTTCTTTTGTACTTGTATCCTTTCTCGCGTTCTCGTTTTCAAAGGCTTATGACGGGAATGCTCATGCGGCAACAACTTGTGTTTTTCCGTCCGCACGTGTTATCGCAAAGTGTACGAAGGAAATTAGAAATCCTCGTTTCGTAAATGACACGAATCGGCCCTTGACTTTCGTTCCTTTAAATGAGGGTTTCCGCGGGTGTTGTGTCGTGTCATGTGTAACATACTTTCCATTATGAAATGAGATATCGTTTCGCTCAGTGCAATTCCAATTTCAATTGAGATAAAATGCATTCGAAGCCTCGCAGCTACGCTCTTTCTTTTTTTTCTTGCCGGCACAATATTGACGACGTCGGAAATCTTCCTTTTTTTTTTTAAATTCAGGAGATACTTGTTAGTAGATATTATAACATCGACGACATCGTGCACGATTATAATAATCGAGGGTGTATCTAGCAAGAGTGATGGCTTACCTTGAGAAAACGGTGACAGTAAAAAACATGGTACAAAAATATAAAAATATGGGACGAAGAAATCGACAACTCGCGTCGCGCCCACCTTTCTATGTGCTAAAATTGCCATTGAAGGTACGAATACATGACCAACGTGACTGATATGTTGTGACATCAATAACATGTCATGCTGGTCCAATTACGTCGCGATTAACGATAGCAAACTGCGCGCGGATCGTGCCATGCGTGTGATGTGCGGGCAGTGGCCACGCGTAGTCGGACGCTAACATTTATAGCTTATGTGTGTGTTCACTGAATGTTGATTGATAGATTCGTGGGGTTTAACGTCCCAAAACCAGCTCTGATTATGAGAGACGCCGTAGTGGAGGTCTCCGGAAATTTTGACCACCTGGGGTTCTTTAACGTGCACTGACATCGCACAGCACACGGGCCTCAACATTTTCGCCTCCATCGAAATGCAGCCGCCGCGGCCGGGATTCGATCCCGCGACCCTCGGATCAGAAGCCGAGTGCCATAACCACTAGACCAGCGTGGCGGGGCCATTCACTGAATGTTCGACTGTCAAAGGTTCCGAGATCGAATCCCTACGTTGCGTATTGAACTGCCAAGGGTCACCACGATTACGTCTAGCTAAGTATTCCTAGTACTCTTCGACATTTTACTGCTGTGGGTGGCGCGCCACGCATTTAATTCGTGTTGTACTTCAATAACGAGCTCCGCACTGAACACCGTCGTCCTTTCTATGGTTATGGGCAGTACAGGCGCGTTTCTTTTCGTCTTTTTCGTCATTATGCAAATTTCTCGTCATTACCTCAAAGGGAGAGCAAAAAATTTCCTTATCTTGTTAAGTTCACAAAGGCCGGGGTGCATACGAAATCAGCGCTTATATTCTCTTTCCGTCGCCCTTTTCGACGAAGTGCACTCAAGAAAACGCCTCTCGATTTGAGAATTCAACAGTTTTCACGTGTTGCGCGATTTTATTCCTCTTTCTTTTCTTTCTTTTTTGACAGCGTAGCGCACCTTTGACTTTTGTTTTTACAGCTCCCAAGCGAGTGTACCGGCGCTAAACACTTTCTTTTATTTGATCGCATTATACGACTGGAACTTTCTCCTGCTTGCATATGAGCAATGTAAATTAGATTACTTATACAACGCGCCGTATATATAAGACGAGGTGGGAAAAAAAAAAAAAAACATGCCTACGAATATGATGATTATCATCGGCTTCCTTCGAACGCGAAGTGGGCTCGAGCATGTTAAATGCAACACTGGAAGTCTTGCGTATTAGCTGTTTAATAGACAGGTGGTGTAAGAGAGATTATCTTTTTAGGAGGAGTTCGTCGAATAAAGCGCCATTTCAGTCCTCTTTGTACACTCGCGTGCCCTTACCCAACTCTATCTATCTATCTATCTATCTATCTATCTATCTATCTATCTATCTATCTATCTATCTATCTATCTATCTATCTATCTATCTAGTCTATCTGTCTGTCTGTCTGTCTGTCTGTCTGTCTGTCTGTCTGTCTATCTATCTATCTATCTATCTATCTATCTATCTATCTATCTATATGTCTATCTATCTGTCTGTCTGTCTGTCTGTCTGTCCCTAAGTCCGTCCGTCCGTCCGTCCGCCCTCTCCCTCAGGTCCTTTTAGCTATTTCTGCCCTGCCCAATCCAACCGCAGGCTCATTGGTTGGACGTTCTACCCTTCAGGATGACGTCGGAGGTTGGGCTCCTGCACGAAGCGGCTGCGTTCCTGCGGGAACGGAGTGCAAAGACGCTCATTTACCGTTTTTTGGATGCACGTGGATGTGTTAACATGGATCCTCTCCGCTACCGCATCCCTCCTTTGAAACTGCTCGACTTCGTGGCTGCTTTCTCCTGCAGCCTGCTCCCGTAACCTGCTCCTGCAATCCGCTCCCACGACCGCGGCTTCTGCAATCCGCGCGTGCAATCCGCTCCTGCTACCGTTGCCCTTGGTTGAGCAATGTTTCGTCTGCGTTCGACGATGGAATATATATTACGTGTTATACTGCATAGGCAGTTCTACACACATTAGGGAGTTTGAGAATTGGGGCCCCAAGGAGCTTGGGGACCCAAGAAGCTCGCGACCCGCCAGGGCGCATGCGCAGATCGTTCTGCGCATGCGCCCTGGCGGGTCGCAAGCTTCTTGGGTCCCCAAGCTCCTTGGGGCCCCAATTCTCAAACTCCCTATTACTTTGTAAGACGCTAAAAACAGACGCTGTAAGGTACTCAGAGCGCCGAAAAGGCTCCCATTTTTCCCTAGCGTCTTGTGCTTTAGCGACCTGGAGTAACGTCTACGAACTCGCAATAACTTGCCCGAGGAGTAGTTGTATTAATGCGCAAGTAATTTTGCTGCATCTGAACGAGATAGAAAAATTTATTTAAGGGGAACATGGACGTATTTGCCCGACCAAATAGATTTAGCGTGGATTGCATAAACTATATACTGTGTCATGATTTAGAACTCTTCGAATGAAGTCACAGATGAGGACGAGGACATTAATTGCCTGACTTCTTACTTTGTTCGTATATATTTTCTTATTTGGATTAATCGTCTAAATAGATGCACTACGGAAAAGCCGATGTTTATGTACCGCCCAGGGGTGTGATTTCTTAGAACGCGCATGTGGTAAAGGATTAGGAGCACCACAGTGGGCTGAGTAATCTCCCGTTACACCCACCTTTTCGCCTCTAAAGATTGCTCCTAATACACATGGGAGAGGTATGCGTATGTTGCCCCGTTAAATTCTCACTTCATTCTTAAATTCTTTCTTACTTCGTATAATTGTCAGTAGCCTTTCTGCAAATATTTCATCGTGCTTCAAACACGTTTGTGGACCGTGCACATCGCGAAGCGTAATAGACCTGTTAACTGCCCTAGAAATGACTCCGCGCTTTATGCGAGTCAGAATATACGAGTATATTGCTTATATACGAGAAAAATAAGCAGATTGCGAGGTGTCAACGTAGACCACGAAACTAACTATATACCATCACGTTTGTCATACCGCGTAAATGCGCCTTCATCGCAAAAACAAAAACCAACCTCGTAATAAAATGCCCCAACCCCTCCAGCGTCGTGCATGTTTCTCTTCTTCGCGCCCACGCTGTCTTGGGTGGCGGTCTAAATTAATCACGCCGCTCTCCCATGCAGCTCTTGTGTACGGTGCGTTAAACCCGACTCTCGTTGTGGCGTTGGCGGTGGGTTCGCATTATGCATTATATATACACAGGCGGCGCGAATGGCCGCATTAACGCTGACACCGGCGTTTATTCGCTACCGTATAAATAGATTGCGAGGCCGTATATATATATTTAACGGGTATAGAGCGCACGTTAGGTGTCTCTGACGCGAAACTGCGAGCAGCGGAAGGCGTTCATGCGGGAACCGCGCACGTTATGTATAGATATAAAGCGCTGACAAGCCTACAGCTGTGTATGGCGTCTTCAAAAAAGAATAGAATGTGCGTGCGTAGACAAAGACGACGTCGTTAGGGGAATGCTTCGCGCGCCCGGTCCGTTGCTCGTGGATGTTTGAAGAGTGAGGAAGTAGGGTAGGGAAGGGGGGGGGGGGTTGAGTATATGGGGTGAGGAGTGTAGGGGATAGTAGGGAGCATACCGCGATTTGGCTCAACGAGTGAGTGCGCTTTCGAGAGGACTCAGCTAGTGTCTCATTTCCATAACGCTTTCTCCGCGCGCCGACGCTTCGTACAGCGCGTCTCTCATTCCCCCGTCTCCGCGCTCCTATCCAGTAGTTTTTAATATACATGTGCGTCCTTCAGTAGAATTTTTTCTTCGTCCCTTTTTCTTCGACCTGCACGGTCGAAGGCTTCCCCGATGTATACCTTAATATTTTATTACCCGGTGCTGTGGCCTTCACTGCCTCGCACCTTCAGTTGCGTGCTTTCGTGTTTCGCCACCTTGCCTGTCTCGTCTGTATGTAGGTGTGTGTTTTTCAGCGCTGTTTCTATAACGGTTTCTCTGCGAAAGCCTTGTCGCCTCCAGTTTGAGGAGATTACCGCTTCTTTTTTTCCCTTTTCGATCTTTTTTTATCTCTTTTTTTTATCATAACTGGTTCGCTACATGGGCACCTTTCTGGCTAATCATATTTACTAGTATTCTCCCTTCGGATTACATCGCGTGCACCTTTTAAGACTAATTTAGAATAGTAAAAGCTTCAAAAGAAGTAGCCGGGTGTTGCTGAAATACGCTAAATTAAACCGTGTGAAATTTGAACAATTTTTCTGAACACTTTGCCAAACGCTGTGCCACAGCGTATGAGCGCGAACGAAAAATGATTTTAAGAAATGTGTGGCTGTAAGGGCGCCACAGATGTAATGATCATGACAGAAAGTGGCTTGCGCCTAAAGGCTCGTACGTTTTCAGCTGGCTGACTTATTTCCAGCCTATTATACTCGCGATACAAGGCTTGTATTAGACTGCATCTAATCAGACATCACATAGTCCTCTATTTTTCGGAGAGCTGCTGCTTTTCGCGACTGCGCGCGTTACAGTGGCTCTGATGCAGAGTTTATTCGCGTTTACGTGCATTTGGCAACCTTAAGTGTTGCCACAAGTGTTGCATGCATGCATGCATGCATGAATTCACAAAGTTGCCCGCGTGCGAAAACCCGTCGAAAGAACTCGTGCGCACAATGGCTGTAGCAGAGCGCGCATTCATTCATTCATTCATTCATTCGCAAAGAAGCGTATGTCTGGAAGTCTTGCCTATCTCGTGCACTGCACCAGGGATATACTGCATGAACCAGCATTGTCCTCTTCTTCATCTTCATGATTGATTGATTGATTGATTGATTGATTGATTGATTGTTCATTCATTCATTTGTGCATTCGGCTGCGTGAACGTTTCGTTTCTGCAAGTTCCGTTTCTGAGCGTCCCGCTCCCGAATTGTTTTCCATGATGCACCACATTGTATTCCTCAGCGAACCATGATCGTTTATTTCCTTTTTAAACTCGTGTTCTTAATGCTCGTCACAATTTTGCATCTGCTACGCCATGTAACACAAGGAGACGTGTGAACGAGGAGTGGGCGAAGGTCGTCGATGTAGAGGACGGCGCCTGTCAGAACCGTCTGTCGTATGTGGGCTCTCACCGTATCTCTCTCCCTCTCATCGCGGCCCAGTAGCGCCGAGATGGGCGGATGAGCAATTAGGGAAGCGGCCGCCACCGCCGACATCGTCGCGCGCGATAACGATGCCGTAATGGAATTCGCGGTTTCCCTCCTATTCCTGCGAGGTCCGCGCCCGCGGAGTGTGTGTGTGTGTGTGTGTGTGTGTGTGTGTGTGTGTGTGTGTGTGTGTGTGTGTGTGTGTGTGTGTGTGAGCCTTTTCTTTTCTTTCTTTCTTTTTTTCCCCTGTCCCCAAAACATCGCTTTGCCTTCTGCTGATGGCGTATGAGAGCGACTAGGGCATATGCCCTTCACTCACTCCCGATAGACGTGTCTTGTTTTCTATTTTCCGTGTTTTCACAGCTGCCGTGGTGTTTCTATCTCGTCCCTCTTTTACTGCTTCTTTTTTTTTTTTGACTGTTCCGTCTATGGGCGTGCCCGCGTTTGCGCGCTTCTTATTTTAAGCCTGCTTGCGACTTTGCCACATCAACTCATCATTAGCCGACTGCGCCATGTCATTTCAGCCCTTACGTGCTGAACCATTTTATGTCATGTGTGCTGACTTCTTTTTTTTTTCTTTTTTTAACGGGTAAGCCGTTTATTCCCTTGGGTCCGGGGAGAAGTTCCTGCGCGTCTGCGCCCCCCTTCAGCCGCGGCAGTGACGTGGGCCGATCGAGAATGCCGTGCGGGCTGACGCTGTCACGCGACGATACGTCGTGACGTCACAACGTCACATCTGACAGTCACGTGACGATATCACATGGTGTGATCACTGACGCTAATGGCATGTCGCGCTTGCGCGTTAATGCATGTGAACTTGTCTAACACTGTGGTGGGCTGCAGCTTGGCTGGTCGTCCGCTTTCGCAGGACTGGAACGGCTTCTCCTTTATTAAGATGGATGGAAGGGGTAAGGGAAAGGCGCAACAGGGTAGGGATGGAAGAGGTAAGGGGGAGGTGCAATTATACAGAGAAGAATACGAAACCGAATACCGCAAAGATTCCTTTGTGTTTGAAACAGCAATATCGCCTCGCGAGACCACCTGCGGTGATCATCTGTAAAACTTCACCATTTGCTCTCTCGAACTGTTTTAATTACATTAAGCTGTCGCGCGTGCTGGCACAGATGTCGAAGAGCCTGAGCAACCATCTACACCATAACCGGTATCAGTTATCATTTCATCGTGATCAGGTTAAGGCCCGTGCAGAGGTAGACTAGGTAGCCTCGCCTCTTTTTATTGTCTTTTGTCCCTGTCTCGCATCGCCAACGCGCCCCGCATCTCCGCCGTCCTCGCCTGCACGAACCACGTTATTTCTGTCAAGAAACGCGGCAGTGCTGCATAATTGCTGAATCGACGAAATAAGTAATTAATGTCGTCATTCATTACGTGTTCTTCGTATCGGTAACGTGCCGGAGGATTGCCTATTAAATGGGATTTCGGAAATTCCGTGCACGTAAAGAGAAAATGTAAGGCTCGATTGAACTTGAAAGATATAACGAAATAAACAAGAAAAAAAGAGTTTAAAAAGTACGACGGCGTATATGGCGCATTAGGAAATGTTCCGCAAAGCCGTCAGAAAGCCGTGTCCCGAGTTTGGGAAAGCGCCTCCAACAGCCGCATTAATAGTAGACGTGGGTGCTAACTGCTCCGCCGCCTCCTTCTTAATCCACCGGCAATGCCGCTCACGTTTCGTATAAGCCTGTCATCGTTTCTCGCTTCTACAACACTTTCAGTCTCGTTATTGCTTTTTTTTTTGTTATTTAACCCGAGTTCGTAGGCGCAAGGACGGGTGTTATGCAGGACGTGCGGTGCAAGCTGATTAATTAAATGGGGGGAGACGAATACGGCTAATAAAGAAAAGTGTGACAAGAAGTTGGAATGTTCTTCGCACTTGCGTGGGTTTAGTACATACGCGTTCAGAATGCACACGGCCTCTTTTTCTTTTTCTTTAACATATTTTAGCACTTGTTTGCGCATACACTTCAACTAACTCTCTCTCGCACTTTGGATGGAACTACGTGCGGTGTGCGTGGGTAGCGGGAGCGCGCGCTCTTCTCGGAGACGCGTGTGATGAATTCGGAGTAGCGAATTAAGCGAAAGTGGTGTAAACTAGGCTAATTTACGAGGAGCCTTTCTCGCAGATGGGTCCGGCGGCGACGGCGCTGCAATAGCGTACAGAACGACCGTGTGTACACGAGGCGAGATTGCCCTTGCTCACCAGCGCGCTCGTGTTTATGAGCTCCTCGCGCCGCGGGAAGACGACGATCGCTCGAAGTGCGAGCTGTTTAGCGTGTAAGACCCGTACGTTAGAGATGCTTGGTCAGGGACTTGGAATGCGGAGATGCTTGTAATAGGCGTACGTAGTCCTTAAGCTCTGAGCTGGTAGGTGTCAACTGCTTGCTCCCGCAGTCCCCAACTGTTCTTTCTGTTGTTGGTGTCCTTTTGTTTGGGTTTTAGTGTTTTCGTTGTTCTGGGCTCGCAAAAACAAATGCAAGAGTGCACTTTCCTGTGCAGCGGTATCGCGGTATCGCGGTGAGAAGTTTACGTGCGTGCGAGTGTTTTGCGAAGATTTTTTTTTCTTGTGCACTGTACGTGGCTTTCAATTTCTTTTTTTTTTTTTTTTCGGCGGGGGAAGATGATTGGCAGTAGCTGTTCGTAAGAGGGCAGTGTTTTCGAGTTCGATGGTAACATATCAGAGGTACGGCTAATATATATATTAACAGAGCAAAAGGCGTGTGAGTATTAGTGTACCGCGTCGTAGCTCGTCATATGTTCGGTAGAGTTATCTTCCTTCGTTTGAAGCGGATGTCCTAGATAGTGCGGAACAACGCGGCGCCAGCGGCAAGACGTGTACCCGTATTCGGCCTCACTCGGAATGTCGTTGCTGTTGAAGTACATACAGCGTTCCGACTACTATCCTCGGTGTGTTTCGTGACTGACCGCTAAAGGTTTTTCCTATCTTCTTTTTCGCTGTATTATGTGCATGCGTCCGTGTGCACAAATGTGTGCGAAAGGACAAAAACTGGTATGCGTAGTTGGTTACTTCCTTTGGTTAGTGTCGCTTTCTTGCGATTTTTGACACGTGGCGTCGTATACTCTGGAGGTTCTTGTGTGCTGAAACTGTCCACGAGATCCAGCCAATATTGGTCATATCTTGGGTATATTCTATCGGCGAAGGCAGTCCCGCAATCGCATGCTACTTATTCATCATCATCATCATCATCATCATCATCATCATTATCATCATCATCAACAACAAAAACAACAACAACAACAACAAAAACAACGACTTGAAGAAGGGTAAATATGTGCTTCTAAACCATAGCTTATGGAGAAGGGTCGAGGGAAGTTGGAAGATACAAGGAAAGTTTCATTTAAGGAGAAGACAGTCCTGCAATCCGTGCCCGCATATAACCGCATAGAGATACATGTAAGAGATGCACCGAGACTGCAACTGTAACATTTACTTCCAGCTTTTGCGGTGTATATAAGACCTCGTTGCTGCGCGCTGTGATTGCTGTCATTAGGGATGCGCTTCGTTGGCCGCCTCCTAAACTGCGCTGTGGGCTTGCTGGTCGGGCTTGTTTGTCCAACGGTATTCCATTCCCGAGGTTCCCTTTTTCTTTCTTTTTCCCCCCTCGCTTATCCCGTACTCCCTCGACACGCGCTCAGTCTGTATAGCGAGCGTTTAGTGTCCGCGTGTTTGCGAGGACTCGCGAGGCAACCGAGCACGCTTACTTATATAGTACGCCAGTAACGTATGTTGTTTTGTGGGGTTTTACGTCCCAAAACCAGTTCTGATTATGAGAGACGCCGTAGTGGAGGGCTCCGGAAATTTCGACCACCTGGGGTTCTTTAACGTGCACTGACATCGCACAGCACACGGGCCTCAACATTTCGCCTCCATCGAAATGCAGCCGCCGCGGCCGGGATTCGATCCCGCGACCCTCGGATCAGCAGCCGAGTACCTTAGCCACTAGACCACCGTGGCGGGGCACGCCAGTAACGTAGTACGGGCTTTTGGGGGGACGGGGAACCGCGCGTTTCGCTCCTGTTGTTTGTACATTTTTTTGTCCTATCTTCTCGCGAGCACAGGATCCCACCAGCCTTGTCGCGTAGATTTCGTGTTCGTCGCATCCTCTCCGCCACCGAGTCTGCCTTTCTGACGAGTTCGCCTCCCTGCGTGTGTGCCCTCTCTCTTCTTCTCCCCCCCCCCCCCCTCCCTCCCCCTTGTGTTTGCGCAGTCGACGAGTGCGACTGGGGAATTAAGCGAAGGTTGCCGGCGGCGTGTCGTGTTTACATAACTGCGCGGCGGCAATCTCCCGTCTTCCACGCGTGCTCGCGTGCGGTGCGCGGGAGAGTCAACGTTGTTGCGATGTGTGCGTCATTCCCTTTTCCGAGATTCGCTACTCACGTACTTTCCTGTCGCGTCTAGAACCCGCACGGCATGAGCGGGTTGCCGACGCCCGGTTGATACAGCAGAATGCTCACAGCTCTAAACTTGGGACACAGTACGATTAACCGTTGCAGGCAACAACGCTCCGATGGGCTGCCCTGAGTTTACGCGCGTCCTGGCTGCAAGTTTCGGGTATACAGCTGTGCCAGCGCGATCGACCACGAAGTCGAGTACCGCATGACTTGTAGTGATTGTTCGCTTACGTGTCGTGCATGTCTTTTCTCGTAGCCTGCACCAGAAAGCTGTTTATTATATCAGCCGACTTACATGTATGTGTGTGCGTGTGTGTGGTGCACCTCTGTGTTGCCTGTATCATCGTGCGTTGTGCGTGATTACATAAAGAAGTAAATAATCATAGTTACTTCCTCACTTCTACGCGCACCGCGTCCAAAACCGCGCCTGCGAGGAAGCAGTTTACGGACGGGAGAGCACGCGCTCGTAACGCTTGGCGGCGACCCTCTCACGCTTGGGTTGTGCCTCTTCAACCGCTAACGCCGACGCACCTCCGAAGCGGAAAGAGCGAGACGTCTGCACGCCTGCCACAAATAAATAAATAAATAAATAAATAAATAAATAAATAAATAAAATAAATAAATAAAAGCGCTGATTTCGTAGGCGAAAGGGCTCTAGAGCGGTGGCGACGGTTACTTGCTTCGCTGGAGACGGCGAAAGAAGGGTTTAAGAATAAGAAAAAAGAAAACATGAGGCCAACAGTCAGTCGCGGCCACTTTTGCAATTCAATAAGCTCGCGGCCGCGCGGACAAATCCGTTTTGTCGTTCTTGGGCCTCCACCGAACAGCGTTTCCTTTGCTCCATATATAGAAAGCCAGTCTTGGCTTTCTTTTGTTGCTGCCATATACCTATCCCTTGCGACACCGGTCCGAGCCCTTTACTGCTTGTTTCGCCGTACTGCTTGCGTATGCGCGTGCTTCGACAGATTCATTCGCACATATCCATGTTTTCGCATAGAGGAATATAGTTTCCGTATGTGCTTTTGTTTGATTTTTGCTTCCTCGTATAGGCTCTTAACATAGATGCACTTCGGTAGCCGCGTGTTTCGATGGCAACTTGCGTTTCAAGGATACTCAGGACAGTTTCGCGTGCTTTTTTTTTATTTCTTTTTTAAGCAGGCCTGCCTTAGTTTACTGGCTATGCCAGCCCTGGCGAACTTGTGCACGTGGAATATGTTCATCGTAAATCTTTCTTTCTGCCCCATTGCCTGTAAGAGGACGCTCGGGGGCTCTGAGTCAGGATTGCTAAATTAATTAATGTTGACCCATTTGCCTCGTCAGCACGCGTCCGGCGTCTCTTTGCGCCGTGCGAGTGTAAAGAGACTATCGATCATTTCCTCGTTTCCCGTGCCGCGCTGTTTCCACTTTGATTATATGCGCCACGCTTTCCAGTGTACCTTGGGACATAGCGGGCGATCGACATTTTACGAAGGAAAACGTCATCGAAGCGTCGCGTCTCAGCTCCTTAGCCCAGAAAGTCATGCGAACTCTTTTTGCAGTATACGTGAAGGTGAAAATCAAAACCCCTGCTTTCCATCACGCGCGTGCAGCAAGTGCTCAATGCTTAATCAACATCTAGTATCTAAGCCTATAGCCTTCTCTTTCCCTCCTTCTTTGTTTCTCTTTCTCTCACACACACCACTTTTATCACCTTCCGTCGACTTAAGCAAATTGTTTCTTTTGTTTCGTGGCTGTTTCTGTATTGTTGCGCAGACGCCGGTTTCATTGTTTTCACGACACCGCGGCTAACCAAATATAGGCGCAAGCGGGACGTCCAACAGCCGGCGCATATAACAGCCGTGATTACAAAGTCAAATGAAGCCAAGGGCCCTGAGCAAAGGCGTTTGTGTGGGCGCGCTTTTGTGCGTATCCTTGCTTAGCCGTGTGATGGTATTGATCTGGTATTTTCGGTATAACGAACTTCCGGAAGTTTGGTTGTATTAGGCGTCTCGCGGAGGGGCGGAGAAAGCAGGCGTAGTATAACACCGAGAAGTTTATATATAGGCAACGTGGTTTATAGCCTAGTTGGTGGGTCCCTCTGTACTTAGACGGAAAAGAGCGTGACCAGCTGAAGAGATAGAGAGAGAGAGGCAAGTAAGAGAAAGGCGGGGAGGTTACCAGCTGAAGAAATTCGCGACAGATGCTTGACAGTCGTCATCACTTTCATAAAGAGGTATATCTAGGCATCTTAGAAAATGCGAAATTAGGGGGCACCGGTTGCTTCTTTCTCCTTTGGCGAGCAAGCTTTAATTCGCTATCGGAATTGTTTTCTTTTTTTTTTTTTCAGACTAGCTATACAGCGCCGACAGGAACTTAAAAAAAAAAAAACGTAAAGCAAAGCTTATTCAGCGCGATGATGATGAGTTTCTTGCTTGCGCATATCGCGGCTTTGAAATATAGTCGAACTGAGCACTGACTGGACATTATGTTCGGCGTAGGTGTCTTGCGCGGGGCAGGCTTGACTATTTTTTGGCAACTGAAGATGACCTGTATAGTCATACTTGCGCAACGCCTCGTGTCCACTTGCACTCGGATGGAGCGGCCCATGGGCGAGTGTTCTTTGTGGAGGTCGCAGCGTCTGTACACCGGACCTTCACGATGTTGCGCGCGTCGCAACAACGGCACCGCGCTGAAGTCTGCTTAATATTTATTTTACGAATATTTATTTTTATAAAGAGACGACTCAATTTTCGAACATAGCCGTATGGACGGTGAGCGCTGAATTTTCATATAGACACGTCTCATGCATCATCTTATGCGCGCCTCCGAACCATGCATTTGCTCTACTTGTGCACTGTGTACCGTTACGCGCGTAGGATGAAAAAAAAAAAAAAAATAGCGAGCCGTGCTTTTTGGAGTTCGCATGTTCTGTACTGTCGAATAAAGAAGCTAGACTCTCGCCTCAAGATTGCATTCACCCGCACAGAACAGAAGCGCAGGGACGTTAGGCGCGACGTGGGGATGCATCTCGGCGAAGCCCTTCAAAGGATGCCGCTGCAAATGAGACAAGACGCGGACGCCACCCTGTGAGGGTCATCGTCGTTGAGGCTTTTTGTTTGTCATGTCCTGCGGAAGAAGCCATTCAGCAGAAGCGAGGTGCTTGTACGGCATCCTTTACGGGCCTTGTTCCGATTCACTTCAGTCTTTCATGGTTGAATGTTTGTTGTGCTTGCCGCTCTCAGGATTCTTGGGGGTTTTAATTTACACTCCCGTAACGAGTCGCTGATCTACGAAGTTATTTCGGTTGACTGAACAATGTACTTATCTCATCACTTTGATTTTATTACATTTTACGCATACCTCCAGGACCCAGAGATATATTACAATGGGGAAGGATTTAATACAGTGCTTTGTCGATAACGCGCCAAATGACGAATCTACATCGCTCGTTCAGACTGCGTTATGCCTTTTTGTGCTTATGGCGGTGTGGATGGCGAAGTCTTTCCGGTATTGCGTGGTACGTGCGCAAAACTGTTTCCCGAAGATGTCTTGGTACTTGTGCGGGGGTATGTTGAATGTCCGATATATTGGTACGGTTAATTAATCACCAGGTAACAAGGAACTGAAAAATTTATGCCAGACGTGGAAAGGGGGGGGGGGGGGAGGGGACATTTGCAGTTTTGTGAACGACGGCATATGCGTTTCACGTCGAATTTCATTTATTGAGCATGAGCAGGACGTTTAAGTAGGCGTCCATAGGGAAGTGCTTGCGAACGAAGAAACGCCGTCTCCCTGCTTGTGTATGTCAGCCTTTATTGTTTTTCATTAGTCATAATAACGGTCGCTCCCCCCACCCCCCCTCCCACCCCCACTCTCACCCTGTCCTTCAAATATCACCTGTGTAAGTGGTCGCGTATCTTGCATCCGGAAAGGTAACTCTGATCCTGTGTTGACAATTGTTGTGCCGCTTCCTGCTGGTATGTCTGGTATCAGCGCGATGACTCGCGATATGTGCGCGTACCGTAGTGAGTACCACTCATCTCATACATGTATGTACCCTTTCCACGTCCGTTTTCAGCGGGACCCCGTGTGGCAGCGGCGGCGTAGCCAGCCCGTGTGCCGCGCCTGCCCCGCTCCGTGGTGGCCGGTAGCATGAGGTAGCAAGGCCAGCGCAGCCCCAGCGCCTTCCTCCTCCTCCTCTTCCCTCCTGGTCCTTCCACATTGCCACCGAGCCGTGGCAATGCGCAGCTCCGTGCTGCTGCCCAGGCCCACCCGGCGGTGGGTGGTGCTGTGCGCCGCCTGCATGCTCGCCGCCTTCCTCTGCTACACCTTCCTCGGCTCCTGCCGGTCGGGCAACTTCAGCATCACATACGTCGCGCCAGAGGTCGGTGACCCTCCCGTACCTTCTCTCCTGATTTTTCTTGACTTTATTCCATTGTGCGAATGTTCAAGTGTAAGCGAAGACGGGAGCCGCAACGTCTTTCTTCCTCTAATTTTTTTTTTTTTTTTTACATTTCGTAGGCTTCTTTTTTTACCGTTGAACATGAGTATTCCCGGCAAAACGAGCTTTCGTCGAACTCTTGGTATCGTAGTACGAAGGCTTGGGACGATTGCTTGGTGCGATCTACCGAGGTAACGCAGTGTAGTGCGCGTACCATGTAGGTTATATTCCTTCTTGGGTAACATTGCAAGGTAGGGTGGGACGAAAATTGTAAGAAACGAATGGAGAGGCGCTGAGAAGACACACAACTGCCTGAAGTTCGCGTGACACACTCCGCACAGGTATGACAAAACTCTTTTATCTCGCGCCCGCATACACCAGTCAGGGAGCCCAGGAATTCGTAATCGGTTAACACAGTCATTACCCTGTAAACAGGCCACAGTACTAGAAATACATATTTAACAGATATTGTTCCTTATATAACTTGGGAATATAGGCCAGATGACGTTTAACGAACTCGTATGAATGTCTTTTCAGTAAGGTGTTGTGATCATTGTATGTGCAGGCATAGATGTTACTGACGTTCTTGTCGTTAGAGGCTGTCGAAAATTGTATTTGTGGTGATTACGCTGATCATAGTGACGAACCTATTAAAACTGCTTAAGCTTGTAAATTGGGCAGCGTAACCACAAGAACGAAAATAAAGTGAACATTTTACACCGTAAGGAGTTCGCGTTAGTTAAGGAGACAAGGGTGTTTATGCATCTATACTCATAGAGCATACCTAAACCGCGGCCGCGCAGCGCTTCGTGTGGGGTCGCAACATGGAGAAGATCCACTACGACCGGCACATGCCGCTCATCTTCATCGGCGGCATGCCCCGCAGCGGCACGACGCTCGTGCGCGTGCTGCTGGACGCGCACCCCGACGTGCGCTGCGGCGAGGAGACGCGCATCATCCCGCGCCTGCTCTCGCTCAAGCAGCAGTGGTCCAAGAGCCCCACCGAGGTGCAGCGGCTCATCGAGGGAGGCATCACCGACGACGTGAGTCCTCTTTCTTTCTTTCTGCCGCGACCACCCCGTATATACATATAGGCACTGGATCTTGACCTGCAATGCAGTGCCGGTGGGAGATTTCTCTTGTGCGTAATTGAACCATAAGGATTCGCAGCGTGCGCGTTAACTAAAAGTAATCCAGAACTCGACACGATCTACGACGTGGGAGCGCAGGAACCTCATAAAGACCAGGAGCATGAATGACAACGCGTGTGTAAATATACACACGCGTACGTTGTCACTCATTTACATGCATGATTGGGCAATGTCACGGGTGATTTACGGTAACACAGAACGATCCCCTGTGCTTGGCCTCTCGTCATGGTTCACATCGTGGAGATGCGTGGATTTTCTTTTTCTTTTTTTCGCACAGCATTCGTGGCCAGTATCATTTTTTCCCCTAACGTTTACAGAGTGAATTCATTGCCGTCTACTTCACCCTTGTGGGTGTCTTACGCGTGGGTGTCTCATCTACGGCGCTTACGTGCGTAAAATGTGCCCAGTGTGCGTCTTTTTTTTTTCTTTTTTTGAAGGAAACCACGGCCACTTTCTTCGTGCGTGACGCAGGTTATGGACGCGGCCATGACGGCGTTCATCCTGGAGGTGATCGTGCGGCACGGCAAGCCGGCACCGCGGCTCTGCAACAAGGACCCGTTCACGCTGCGCGCCGCCGTCTACCTGCACAAGCTGTTCCCGCAGGCAAAGTTCCTGCTCATGATACGCGACGGCCGGGCGGTCGTCCACTCAATCATCACGCGCAAGGCACGTCCCCCTTCCTTCTCCCTGCTTCTGCTCTCTCTCTCTCTTCATATCTTCTTCTTCTTCTTCTATGGAAAAGTACCGAAGGACGTGAGATTTACTTGAAGCTTGCTGACTTCTGAAAATTAGGCTGCCTTTCGTTTCGAGAGTATTTAGACGCCTCCGAAAAGTGCTCAGGGCGTATTTGTGAATGTAATTAGACTAATGTAAAATACTTGGGGGAGGTCTTGAAGCCTAGTACCTCCTCCACCTCTCTTGCGTGTGGGTGGTGACGCGTGTACGTGCGCGCGTGCGTCCGTGTGTTTGTAAGAAATAAATCTTCTATTCATATTTTTTCGTGGTATCGTAAAGGTTTCCCACAGAAGATTGTGGATAGACTCGTTGCTACGATCATTACCCAAATTAATCAGTACCATGTCTCGGCTTCCCTTCCCTCCCCCCCCCCCCCTCTCCCGCATGATTCTCTCGGGAATCAAAGTTGTTACCTGCCTACCTACGTTGGGGATGCTTTGCCACACTGCGGGTTCTCTAACAGTGAAGCACGCTTGCCGGTGAAAACATCCCGCTATCGCAGGTCTGTTTGATGCTTCCTGCTTTTTCGCGCAGGTCGACGGCCTTAACAGTATGGAGGAGAGAAACCGACAGGTTAAAATCGCATTTAAGCACCTTGGTTTACTTTATTTAACATGTGACAATAAAGTGTCCTGACTAACAGCTCCTGAAGTCTCCCAGTGTTCTATGGAGGGATACTTTAGTAATGAGCTTTGCTATAATGTTTGTCACGTGTTTATATTATTATTATTATTATTATTATTATTATTATTATTATTATTATTATTATTATTATTATTAGGGGCTTTCCATCTGGCCAAACACTCGCAGGTGCCGTATCATACGGGTCTTTCGCATACGGGATTACTTTTAGGCATAGTTATCTGGCTCTCAGGCTTTCCAATAAATGCACCTTTATTCCCTTTAACTATCTGTCCTCGTGTAATAAGTATGTAGCGGGTTTCTTACCTGACTGAGGCCGGACTTTATCGTGTTCCTCAAATGTGTTCCATTGTGAACCTACCATACTGATGGCCATTGAACTTGCTGTTCACGCTATGTCAAGCCGGATGTCCTAGCAACGTGTGTACATGAGCTGCAGTTAAGCTTAAATTTACAAAAGGTTGAAATCGTCATAGAAAATATAGCTTCAGGTAGAGTTTTTATCTTTTTTCATTTTATCCAAATGGCATGGACACTCACGAAACATGATCGATGACTTGACCATCGAAACAGATTCTGGCTTCAGGCTCTGTGAGAGTGTGAATATGACACAGTTGGTGAGGTAACATCTTTGCATAGCTTGAGGCCGGCACTCTCTGTGGCTGGTGGCTAGTCGCATGTATTTGTTGCCTTTTTGCACTGTTTGAGAACATGTAATGCTGTGGGCCATTTTTTCCTTAACTTTAGTCATGTCAGCTTACTTCACAGACTTTCAAGTATGCCACAGTTCAGGCAATGTTAAAGTGAATAAACTTTGTTTGATTTTATCATCTCACATGTAAATGGTGTGTTCATGTTTTTTTTTATTCCCAAGTTTTTTTTATAACTGGGGTTCAGCGTAAATGCAGTTGTCATGTTGTGTGCATCATGTGCACATTTTTTATACTTTCACACAAGGGCGAGAGGAGGGGGGGGGGGAATTGAGTGGGGGTTACAGTCGAACATTATTTTTCAAGGTGATAATTGCGGAGGAATAGAGGTTTAGGTGAAATCATTATGAAATTTATGTTGATTTCTTTCAGGCTAAATTTACATATGTAAATTTACAAATGAGTGCTACGAAGTGTCCACACCACTGCATGCAGCTTGCGAAATTAGCAATACATCACTGGCATTCATCTCTGCCAACAGGATGTAAGTTCCTTGCCATTATGCAGAATAGCTATAGCGTGATCATCGTAAGCTCCATGACTGGAAAAGGAATGGTTGGTATATCGCTGAACAATTCGAAAGAAAATCGTGTCGTTTGACCAGATTCTCTGAAGCGAGTTCATGGTGTGAAGACTGGGTATACCGTATTTACCCGCATAATATGCGCACCCCTAATGTTTAGCCAGCTTTGCAAAAAATAAATAAAAAAATTCCTCGCATATTTTGCGCTCCCCGTTCCCAGCTCGCCGGCGCGCACAGCCGCGCGGCCGCGCCCCTCGCTGCGCAGGCGAGCGCAGTCATACGCAAAAGGAGCTGCGAATGCGATGTCCCTTTGTCCGATTCTTTTTCCGGAAGCCCAAAGTACGGTCGCTAGAATAAAGGCATGCGAATGGGGGCGACGAAAACGGCTGAAGCAGAGATCAAATGAGCCCGGCCTATTGGCCTCGAGATCTTGGAGTGGCGCCCTCTCGCGTGTGACGTCAGAGCGGGGACTCCGATTTCAACCGCGCTGCAGCAGCCGCTGCTCCTGTACGCGTATCGTCTGCTTCACGTGAGAACTTTGTCGAACGAACAGCCTCGCGACGGTCAACTAACGCCTGCAACGATTGTTTTCGAGTGTAATCTTGAACTTGTTTTAGTTGCGGCCCGATCGACAGGGCCAAGAAATCCCCCGGATGACCGACGAGTGCGCCGATGCCACCGACCGCATTGGTGGTAAGAAAGTGAAACTATGTGTGAGTGTTCGCGCTCGTTATCTTGTTTCCGCCGTACGATACTAATTAGTTTGGGTGTTTCTTTCGATATTACAGTAAGCGTGCCGTTCTCGAGCATCTACAAGTATGTAGATAAAGCTTGCGAAACGTCGCGGTGTCTCATCGAGGGCGAGGCAGTGTACGACGCAGGCCACGTTGTTGAATGCGCGGTCGAGGCCGTCAACGGAGGTCGCATCACCGTCGCCGCTCTCGTCCTCCAAACAAGTGGACTCACCAACCCACCGCACAACGTCTCTGTCGTGATCGACAGCAGTGAAGTGGCCAATGCTCGCTGCTCGTGCAAAGCAGAGTGAGGCAATGTCAACGTGTAACATAACATAGAATTTATGTTCACTGCTGGTCTGCAGTTGGTGTCGAGCTCATATCGCCTTTTGCATTGTGTTAATGTTTCTAAATTAAGAGGCAAGTTCACTATTGAGACTAGTTTGAATGTTTAATGTTGGCACCATTTCTATTATTTCTCTAAATGAAAAGAGACTTCGTAGGTGACTTCGTGGCTTCGTAGGTAAATACGTATGTACACCATCCAGACGCAGCCGTAGTCTCATACATCCTGCGCCGCTCAGCTGAGCTCACGAGGCGCGCTTACCCGCGAGGCGATTCGGAGGCCGCGTCGTCGGCTCCTTGTCTAGGGGCCTTCGCGGCAGGTTGTGGGACGGCACCGCACCTGGTGTAAGTCGCCTATGCTTATAGCCTGCGTGCAATAAACGGCCTAAGTATTTGCGAGGCGCTTAAACACGGTCACAAACTTACCGAAGAGTGGCGCGTACGGTGGGTAGCGGAAGTCACTGTCCGCGAAGTGTTTGCTGCACACGGTCGATGAAGGCGTGGGGCGCTTTCCCATTCTGAGCTTGACCATCCACTTCTTCAGCTTTGGGTCCTTAGGATAGTTGTGAAAGCTAACGCCTCTTTCACGAGCGGACGAAGTACACTGAGGCACAGAGCAGTACTTCACCATTGCGCAGCACTCGCCGCGGAGACAAGCGGCCGCAGTTCTAAAAAACAAAGAGCCGTAGTTCTAAATGAACGTTAAAAGCAGGCCCACGGTTGTTCGAACAGCGTCAGTAGCCACCATACGCGAGATAACCAGTTGAACTGCTTTTTTGTTGAGATTTACCGCAACGGTGGCTTCAACACGGCGCTGGGCCTACGTAGCAGACGAAAGCGCGCGAATCCCCGCTCTGACGTCATACAGGCGCCGTTCGCAGCGCCGCCATCGGTCGCACACCAGGCGAATCTCCGTCGCTCGGAGGGCGGATGTGATAACATCACCCCGATCGGGACACCTGCCGTCGATGCGGTAACGAGCATGAAAAGACGCGGGGGGGGGGGGGGGGAGTGTCGCTCGGCAGCCAAGCGATCGGCATCACCTTGCGCGCGCTATCCCGGCTGCCATCAGCGGGCGGCTCGTAAACACCTCTACGTGCTGCGCTCTCAATGCGAAGGGACTGCGAAAAGTGTCCCTGGAGCAGCCGTATTCTCTTACACCAGCGTTTTGCAGTGTTACGTGAGATTGTATCCAAAAGAGTTACCGCGCTAGTTGCATTATATTACACGTTATTTCAAACGTGTTCGCGAAATATCCGCGTAATTTGCGCACCCCCTTTTCGGAGCTCTAAAATCGCGAAAAGAAGTGCGCAAATTACGCGAGTAAATACGGTAATTGCATTTTACCTGCTTTGAAAATGAATATTCTCATATATTGGCTTCAGCACTCACTGAAACGTATGATAACCACCTCTGCACGTGCCTTCCACGTGGATGCAGGTGACGATCACGGGCTACGACCTGACCGACTACCGGCAGTGTCTGAAGCGCTGGAATGCCGCCATGTACTCCATGTACAACCAGTGCCAGCAGCTCGGGCCCAGCATATGCATGCCCGTGTACTACGAGCAGCTGGTGTTGCACCCCAAGCCCTGGCTGCAGCGCATCCTCGCCTTCCTGGACGTGCCCTGGAATGACTCTGTGCTGCATCATGAGCAGATCATCAACCAGTCAGGCATATCACTCTCCAAGTGAGTTCCTCCTGAGGGAGCTAGCTGCACAGTGGATGACATTCATTAGCGCACAGCACATGCAACATGTGCAAACGTCAAACCAGCTTTTCCATTTTTCTGGGAGAAGGGGTGGCCATGTGTAAAATGAGCCAAACTAACTGGGCTTTGTGAAAGGCTCAGAAATAAGAGAGTCATTGTTGCAGTCAAACTGAGGAAGTTCATTTAGGTGTGGTTAATTAAAGTCATGCTGCATACACAGAATAACATACCAATAATTAACAAGGCCCAATGTTTGTGGCCAGAGGACAATGTAATGGTCTGGCCAGATGACCAGACCATTAGAGCCCCTTCCTCGTTTAGCAGTGCCTATGATAGAGAACATCCATGCACTAGTGTGCCACATGTACACACTATCAGTAGCTGTGCTAGCAAACACCGATGTTGAGCTCGATTGTATTTTGTGCTTGCAGTTGTGGTTACAGATTGTTGCAGTCATTCACCAACTGTCTGGTGCAAAACACCTTTCTCGCCAAGTTTGGTCCCAGAATATCAGCAAGGTAGGCAGTAGGGAAGGTAGTACACAAAGAAAACTGCTTTATCATGGCATAGCAAGTGTACGTATATGTGTGTGGATGTGTATATGACAGAGATGCAGCATGCATTTTTATAGGACTTAGTTATGGAAGTTCCTCAGTTCAGAATAACTTGAAATTAGCCTAATTGGTGTTCACAGTACATGTTGACCACTAATAAAAGACAGGGACAAAGAAAGAAACACAATATGATGACATGGGCAGTAACTTTCAACTAATTTAATTATTGCAACAAGTTGCCATATATACACAAGTTGAACATTTGCAGAACACAAAAACAAGTACACTCATCAGTATAGAAGTCGAACAAAATTTTTCCATAGCAACCTGTTACTTCTGAAACTTATATCGAGAATGTGTCTGTCACCTGAAAATTTGTATGTGATGAAATTGTATTTTATTTTACTACCCCTTTATCACTTTACCCTTTTTTGTAAACAGTCATCATCACATCATCAGCATTGCATTAGTCACTTATCACTTTTCTTATCACCTTCATATCTTTTCTTGTTCAGAAATTTTAATTTTTTTTCGATATCTTATGGTCTAGTGAACCTATCCAGTAGCTTATGGTCTAATAAAACAGTGAATTCAAACGGAATTGAAATTGTGCATTGATTTTTTATTCATGAGGCCTTTTCAAACAACCACATAGAATTATTAACATTTTCACTAACACCCTGGACCTCACTTGTTCATCCTAACTTTACCTCTGACATAACATATCGATGAAATAGCTTCTAAAGCATCTAAAACCTTCAGACTTGGTCATGCTTCACTTGATCCTCTTTGTGTGCCTTTAACTTCTGTCTGATCCTATGAGTTCTGTAGCACTGACCAACATTCCACTGTGCACTTTGTCCTCATTTCGCCTAAATTATAATGCAGCCTTCAGGGATGGCAGTCGTGCTTGTTATTCGTACCAGCAGAAACATGCCATAGTCATCGCACCATGGCAGTGTGGAGAGATAACAGTCAAAGTGGTGAAGAAATACAAAGGGGGAAATGAAGGGAAAGAAATAAGCGGGTCATAAACGTGTATCAGCTAGGCCGAACTTGTACAGTGTTGCAAACAGTGAGGAGTTTTCATGCCGGAGGATATACGGGCATTGTAAATGGCACAAAGCATACCAAACTGTCCGGTGCATTGTCATGCATGCTGTTGATGATTCCCTCACAGTTTGTCTGCATGTTCTCGTATACTTGAGCAGGCTCGAGCGTTCCACGGACCAGGTGATCAAGCCTATCAACTTGGAAGCACTGAGCAAGTGGGTAGGCCAGATCCCCGAGGACGTTGTGCGTGACATGGCCAAAGTGGCACCGATGCTGTCTGAGTTGGGCTACGACCCGATGGCCAACCCTCCAAACTACGGTCGCCCTGACTCATTCGTGCTCAACAACACGCTACAGATCAAGCGCGAGACAGCCGAGTGGCGCGCTCGAGAGCTGGAGCTGGCTCAGCACCGCGATGCCATTCGCCGTGGTGCCATAAGACGCAGGGCTGAAGAAGACGCCCTGTCTAGGACACCCACACCTTAGGAAAAGAAACTGTGTGTGTGACTTCAAAGACTTGGAACTGTGCGAACCCAGGAAGTGCTTTTGTCTACAAGCACAGCAGTCAGTTCACTTTTGTAAAGAAAAGACTTATGGGGCCGGCAGTCACCTTCTCCAGTCAGTTTGGCATGAGTCGAGTATGGCCAGCAGCTTCGAGTTTATGCCATGAGGTGGAATGTGTATGATGTCAGGCGTTTTTTTTTTTTTATCTTTTAATTTCTTTTCTTGAACGTTACCTCATAGCTTTGTTGATTGTTCACTTGGCTATGGACATGCGCTGACACTTTCCTCAGCTTGCTTTGCAGACAGTCGTGTCAAAAGTACCGTAATTAGAAAAAGATGCATTGCGAGGGATCTTCAAATGTATTTCGCCTACCTGTATCCACTCACTTGTTTTTCATTTATCATAAAGATATCTGACTAGGTGCACAAGGTTCCATTGGACTGAGTAACAGTTGCTGCATAATAACTTGGTTATCACATGACACTCGAAGCACGAGTCTAAACTGGCTCCACATTCCATAATGTAATTCACTATCATTTATTGTGCACAGTTTACCTACATTAACTTGGAAAGAAGAAAAATAACTTGGTAGCTCTAAGGGTCCTTATTCTGCAGTTGCAAGCAGATGTATTGTCTTTGAGATATGCCACATACATTGGCAAATTCTTTTTTGTTGTTGCTTGTTAACTTTTCTTGAGCACTATTGGACTGTGACAGCCATTCATCCTGAAAAGCAAACTTGATGGCGAATAGAGCGTTGGGACCATTTGTTATCGGTCTTGCACTGTAGTGGCGACCTAATCTAAAACTTACAACAGAGACCTTATTTTAAGCTCTCAGTTTAAAATTTGGAATTACACATCTTATCAGACAAACTTGGGTTAGCGTCCTTGATAAAAAAAATTCGAGTTCAAGTTACTGTCTGCACATCTTGATCTGTGTCCGCAGCATTTATTTAAGCTTCTTTTATGGCCATATGAAACTGCATTTAAACTGCGAGCCTAAAATATTTTTGACTCTTTGCATGCATAATGATAAGTCTGCTAGTCGTGAGAATCTCATTTAGAGGTCACTTTACATTTTAATTGCTGCCCAGTTGGTGCATTTCTGAAAATTTAATGTTTTCCATCCGCACTTGACAGATGATACTAGTCCTTGAGTTTTGTAATTGGTCATGACTATGGCCTTACAGTTTGTCACTCAACAGCAATTCATTGTACATGATATAGGCATTGAATTTTATGCCAGAAGATTATTCTGCCAAGTTCATTGTAAAAGGTCAGTATGTACATGTAAATGGAAAGTGTTGAATGGGAAGCTTATTATACAAGGAACATCTTAACACATTATTTCAATTTATTTGTGAAATGGTGAAGAAAATAATGCAAACAGTTTTGCATTGTTCGGATGAAATTTTACACATGTTTCTGCATCAAGGCAGCTAATATTTAATAGCATCCTTTCTGATCTATTCTCACAATTTAGTAAATGGAAAGAAGTTAGTCTATCGTAATGTTTGTCTACATAGCTAATGTTGGTGTGACTGTTTATACACATTTTGTTTTATAAAACTCCTTTTTTTTGGGGCTGCCTGGACCTTATCTTTATGCCAAGACTTTTTTGTTCTGGGAGGTTGAGAATGGGGCATAAACAAACTTACTGGTATAAAAGCGTCTAAAGTATCAGATCATGATGAGTAATTTAACGTGGCAGTCTGTCTGCACAGCAAACAATGAACATTGTATAATGAATCATTGGCGAGCAAATGCAGCTGTTTCTGTCAAGTGAACAAGGAAATCTCATCTTTTTCTTCTTCAGTACCGCTAGGTTATAAATGTGCCATCACACATGAACTTGTAGCACATTTCTGTCTCAACGGAAAGTCAGAGCTTATTACAGGAGTGAAGCACTTCTCCAAACACGTGTGATAGCGCCTTACTATGTAAATAGCAGTGTGAATCAAAAGGTGCGCATGGTACAATGCAGCTATCCTGCTGGTGTGCTTGTCTGAGCCCAAGAGTATACCTTTGCCATTTCTTTTTGCATTTGTTACGTGGCCCTTTCAAGATGTGCAGGCCGGTGGTTTCTATACCAGTGTCAGCTGTTCTGTTCTGTCTTTACTCAGGAGTCCTTGCCTTTTATTGGCGTGCTTATAGCTATGGACAGGGCATTCTCTACGGGCATATACTGCAAAAGCATCAATCTCATAACCAGCATTGGCATGTGCTCACTCCTAAAGTGGGCACTAACCTGAGGTGTCATTTCTCTGGAAGGAGGTTATGTTTTATCACATATTCTGTTGAAGCAGGAAATGCAGACATTGTTGAGCCAATTAAGACCCTTGCTGCCATGCTCTCTTCTTGTCTTACACAGGGCGTCATTCCATTTTTCTCCACTTGTGTCGCTGAGAGGAGCTTTCTTTTTTTTTCCTGCTCAACTGTCAGCATAAGAATAGGCTCAAACGTGTTCCTTTTGCAAAGACTGTGATTTTCTATGTACCTTCCTGCCATTTAGGTAGCTCCATTTTTGACCCGATGCAAGTTTTTGACACTAATGTTCTTTTTTTTTTTTTACTTTAAAAAGAATGCTGCTTCTGTTCATTTTTATTACCTACTCTGTGTCTTTTTGCTGCACTCCAAAGACGTTCATTAACATGATGCACACTGTGAAAAAGAGATATGCACACGTTCTTATACACTGAAATGAGAGATAAGTGTGCTGTTTATGCATATGTACATGTGCTTAACAGTGCAGATTTTCATCATGTATTTGTGTTTTTCTTTTGTTTAAGGATAGCAAATGCAAGTCCTCCTTTTCTTTCCTATCTTTTTCCAACATAAGTCTCGCCTCATTGCTTTTTCAAACTGTGAGATATGACTTGGACGTTTTGAGCAATGGTGCCTGACGTTGTAAAAATGGTGGTGGGCCAACCAGTTGAAATTCTTGCATGCAGTGTGGACTGTGGTAGTTCAAGAATTTGCACGAATGGTTGGGTGTATTATATGGGAGTGCACGCACATTTTCTTTTTTTATTGTACATTCACTATATCTGAAAAGCAGTGCTAGTTCTGGGGTAGTTGTGAATGGTGGTGTATGGAGCTGGTGTGTGAAGTGTTGTTTACAAAAAGATTGTTGAAATCAAAAAAAAGAAAAAAACTTAAATATAGCATATTGAACAGGGCTGTCTTTAGTGGTGCTTTAGATTTAGTGGATTGGGTTTGTGCTTGTGGCTGTGCAGCTGCCTGAGAAATTCTCAGGGTGTTTTGAGATGCATACTGGGTATGCCTACGGTGTTGTTACTGAAGTACTTGGAAGATTGCATTAGTTATAGAAAGCATGTTTTTAGTTACGCCTGAAGAGGGCATAGATTATAGCTCTGTCAATCAGCTGAGCAAAAAATAGGCTGGACATGATGTACCTCAGTGTTTGAACTTAATGTTCGAGCTAAGTGGACTTCAGCTATAAGCAAGAATGCTGCATTGAGAAGCAGTGTACATTCAAAGTACAGAATTCCTAGTAGTTTGCAGGTGACAGTGTAGACTGTATTATACCTAAAATCATTTAGGTGTATCTATTCTCGGGTGTACCTTTATGTAAAGATTTGCAACTAGTTGTCATGTTCAAAACGACCATGTAGATGTGGTTGCACACACATTTTTGTTTATTTGTAGTATTTTTCTGGCACTTCATTGCACATGTCTAGATGGTTGATGTCATTAGGTCGCTTTCAATGCCAAAAACAGAGTTTGTGTCTTCTTTTTTTTAAGTGGGCCGCAACAATTCTCTCATTTTCTATGAGGTTGACTTGATAGTTATCGACGATCTGTTAAACTGTAGCTGATTATATAGCTGGATGTAAAGAACATGTATTGCTGGCTAGCATTCTTCAAGTTCAGTGTAACACTTTGTTCGTGTGAAAATTTGCAGCCTTTTCTGTAACATTCACTGTATCCGTGAATATTTCCAGAGGTATGAAAGCCACTCGTGTATGGTGAAGTGGTTGTGTTGTTACTTTTAATTGTTAGAGGTGGAAAATATAGAAATTCTTTACATTACAGGGGAGATGTAAGATATTATTAGGAGGCAGATTATCAAGTACTTGCATTCCTCCATTTTTCTTTCTCTTTGTCCTCAAAGTGTAAGAAAGTTATCTCTCTCTGGTTGCCGACACGAGCAAGTGCCTTTGTTTTGCCAATCCACATATCGTGTGTGCCAACACTTCCTGTGAGTACCGTGTGGCTCTGTTTTCTTGCGTAGTGTGACAGGCGTGCACTCCACGCTTCTGAAAGTCTGGTTGATGGTGTAGCACTGCAAGGGTGCCCAACACATGTCGATAATGTCAGCATCAGGTGAATACTACACATCATCCATTCACGTGACAGAGGGCCTGTGCTGGATGGACATTCAAAGTTGACTAAATGATTGACCTCGTGCGCTTTGCAACACCGTTATAAAGTTGCGTACACTTGACAGGAAAAGTAAGCATTCTTTTAGCTTCAGTACCACTTCTCTCTGTTTCTTGGATAGACACACTCCTATGGCTTGGTATTTAAGAACATTTCTGTCCAGTTACTGTACAGCAGGAACTGGAGTGAAGGAAAAGCATCATGTCAAGTTGTACAAACACGTTTTTACTTTGGAAGCATGTCACAGAGCGACTCATGGTCCTCAACTGTGCTGCTCTTCAGCATAGTGCCGCCGTGATGGCAGTGGTGACGTACAAAACAAAATTGTCTCTGATGTCCTCTTCCTGGCATCCTTGATTTCCTTTATTCAGGTGTGTCTTGCATTACAAGCAATCATAGTTATTTAGCATGGCGGTTACAATATGCTAGGTAAGTTCAAAGCAGTAAGGGCTGTAGCCAGACTCTAGGCTGCCTGGATAACTGCTTTAGAGAAAAGGCACAACACCGAGTTCCTTCCTTTCGACTGTACCAGTAACACCTCTTTGTTCATGGAACACTCGGTGATATTTGATGAGTGATGAACGTTAAGCACTAGCATGAAAAACATGGCAAGTGTCTGATGCCATCGTACTCTCAGCATTGCATGCATCGCCAGGGAATTAATTGCATGGTGTGCATAGTGTAACAGTGATAAGCACATATGAGGAGCTATTTTTTATTTGACTTCGAATTTGACTTCATTGAATGTGACTTACCTTGCAATCATGCATGTGTTTCAATGTCTGCTCATCTGTTTTCCGCACGGGTGTTGCTCGGGCAATACCTCTATGTGTGCTTTCTTCTTCTTCGGATCTAGTGAGCTCACGATTTTAAACCTGTGTACCGAGTGTCTGATTTTGTAAGTAGTGTTTTATTTCTCGGCCAAAAGTATTTTTGAGCCACTTGAGAGTGGCCTGCCAAGCCTTTCTTCTTGGCTGTCCTCCACTCTGCTGTTCCATCTCTGGGACCAAGAAAATGCAGTCGTGATATAGCACCATTCAGTTGAAAAGCAAAAATATCTCGCAAGCGTAGCTTTTCAGCAAAGAATAAAGATGTACTTGGTGGAACCATTATACACAAGAAATTTTCTGCAATCTTTGATGCTGCAGGATACCATTGGCTTTTTCGAACCAGATTATAGTTGTCCCTAATTATAACAAATGCTTCCATGAAGAATCATCTGATGCTTTGCAGTAACTCATCATTTGAGTAGTTGTGCTCTGCTACATATAAATTGTGTTTGCAGTGTTACTGCAAAATGAAAGAAATGATGGAGATCGGTGTTAGTTATTGTTGGGCACCTTTCTTGTTTTTTTTATTGTGAAGCTTAAAATTTTAGTTGCAATGCTGGGCTGTGCAACAGTGCTACGAGTGTGTGGTGGGAACCTAGCATTGAACTCACTTGTGTACACTCTAGAATGGTTAATATTTACTTATGTGTGCATAGCTCATCATAGTTATTTTCCACATTCTGTTACCACGATGCTTTTCATTTCAAAACAGCAGGCAATGATTACAGCAGTGGAGGTACATCAGCAAATGTGGAAGGAAGGGTGGCGTAGTAATGGTAAACACTCTGTTTGAGCGTTTCAACAATGAAAGCAGATGTCAACAGTTGTATGTCATATTCTGTTACCTGTGCAACCAAGGGTGAATTATTTGGATTTTATTTCTGTGTCTTAGTGTTCTAATGTTGCTCGCAGTTTAGTGCCTTCTGCAAGGACTCCATAGTAAAAATGCAGTATACGTATCTCCTCATTTAACCTTCCATGCAAATAATGAATGTGTTTCGTGTTTAGGCACACCTTTGTTACGATGAGGCCCAAGTGGGTATTTTTAAAATAAGTTTGGTGCGAGCGCATTTAACTGCTGTTCGGATACTGAAACTGATTCATTTGGCAGGTGGAAAGAATGGGAATTGTTTAACAAGAGGCTGGTGGTGTCCAGTGCAGCTTGCTGAGAGCTCTTTTAATTTTTTTTTTTGGTCGGCAGCTACACAGATTGGTACCCATCTCACATGCCATATTATAATATATACAAACATAAGCGTATATATTTTGTTGATCGTGATGTGGAGTAATTTATTGAAGAAGAAAAGAAAATGGCGACGTCCACGCACTCCTCTGTGTCTGCGTCATTTATTTCCATCCAACAACATGCGATTCTGTGAAGACTACACTGATGGTCCCTTTTCAGTGTCTTAGAATGATTGAAATGATGAACTGAAAAACAGTGCATTTGTTTGTGCACTTTGTTACTTCATGTTAAATACAACCCACATACGTGGATTTTATCAACCTGCATACACAGGGTGCCTGTTTAGGCAACACCCACAAAGATTAACTGTGGCAGGTAGTCACTACAGCACAAAGGTAGACAAAGAAGAAAAAAATATAGTTCCACATCTCTACTGTTTCAAAATTTATAATTGATTCAGGTCGGTTCTTTTCATAAATTCGTACTTTGTTAATTTCATCCTGATTATTCGATTCTGATTGGTATTCCATAGCACCTCAGGCTTAACTATTTGAAATTCTGACATCTTGGCCAATCCCCCAGGGTGGGTATGTGCCACAATTGAGGGAAACAACAACAACAACATACTCCTGTGAAATCTGAGCAAACAATGGAGGTGGGACCAAGGTGTCAAGTTCGCAATCACCGTCATACAGCACTATCATTATCACTATCATTACGTAGCAGTGGGCCGAGGGCAAGAATGTTGTAGTTAGTGGAGGGCAAGCGCAAGTCCCCTTTTCCCTTCTGTGCAACGTGAAACATTTCCTTCTTGTCTACATTTCTTTTTTTTTTTCTTTATCTCTCTCTGTATTGTCCTTCGCATAATTGCTATCTTGCAGAAGTTCTTGTAGCGGGTCAAGGGCAAGAGCTTTCATCTTCTGCAGGACAGCTTCGCTGTTAGCTGCCTGTGTTCAGCACAGCTCAGCTTTACCCTTGATTGATTGATTGATTGATTGATTGATTGGTGGGGTTTAACATCCCAAAACCAGCTTTGATTATAAGAGACGCCATAGTGGAGGTCTCTGGAAATTTCGACCACCTGGGGTTCTTTAACGTGCACCGACATCGCACAGCACACGGGCCTCAACATTTCGCCTCCATCGAAATGCAGCCGCATTGGCCGGGATTCAATCCCGTGACCTTCAAATCTGCAGCCCAGTGCCATAACGACTAGACCACCGTGGCGGGGCAACCTTGCCCTTACAGAGCTCAGTTGCTAAAAGCAATAAGAATGTCAGTGTGTGCGAGCCAGGTTTTAGTCAAAAGCGAGGCTACCTGTTATTGGTCAATGAAGTTGTGGTCAGGTAATGCTTGCTTAAATGATGCAATCATGAATGACGCTTGCACAACATCTGACAGTTCCTCAACGGGCAATGTCCTTCGCATCTTTTTCGGGTTGTTTTACAGTGTGTCCCTCAGTTCACGACATTTGTATTGCACAGAGTTGTGCACGGTGCAAAACATTATTGGCAAGCATTCTCAGGACTGGAAGTTTAGCATTGTCCTTAAAGAAGAAAGTGTAACGTATGCATCCTACCAGTACTTACTTACTGGGCAAAAACGATGGACAGGACATGTCGTGTCCGCCTCTTCCAAGGGGGAGGAGAACATAAACAACACCATCTAGGAAAGTGTGTGCAAGTGTGCTGCTTGACGTCTGTAAACAAAAACTGTAGTTTGAAGTGCCTCCTCAATCACTCAATCACTCAGCCATGGCTATATAATAAGAAAGTGCTAACAGGCACTTACTTTTACCAGCGAAGCTGTTTAATCCAGCTGTAGTTTGTGCACCCGTATCACGAAAAGCCAGCCGTGCAGTAGCTATGGCAACCAGCCACGCCACAGTTGCTGCAACACTTGGCGTTGTTATGCCTCGCAACTGTGACTGACGTCGTGAAGAAGAAAATGATGATGATGATGAAGCATACTATCCAGACCAGCGAAGTGTACATCAGCTTCGCTAGCCTAGCGCCACTAGTGCAAGCTGTGCTATTTTTTGTTTTGTTTTGCGAACGCAAATACACCCATTTATATCTGTATGGCTAAATTAACGCAAATTTTTTTGACATTACAACAATAAGCAGGGGGGAACCAATTACTGGGGTCCTGAACCACCCCCGGCTTGGTGAAAAAACGTATTCCACGGCTAGTGTACTCTGTAATGAACACCTCGGCCAAACTCTGTCGTCATCCTCAATGCGTAGCATTCACAAGCAGAGCACAAAGCTGCCTTTTACTCGGGGAGCCCTCTTTTCAAAGAGCTAGGCTTCTGCTCACTCTCTTTATAGCTGCTCTAACACGTCGCCAGAGCAGATCGCTGCTATTGGCCAATGGTAAACGAAAATTAACCTATTATCGTATGCGCCCGCCATGCCCATCTGCGGGCGCTTTGCAGAGTGGGTTCCTTGATCGAAACCTCATGCATGCCGTACTCCTTTTTTTTTTTTTGCATTGTGAGCGCTTAGACAATATAATTGCTGGAAATATGTAAAAATGTATTTGATAACGTGAAGGCCTCATAGATGTCATTGGAAGGTGTCCTTGAACTACCTTGGCATCAACATGAACGGTAGGGTGCAAAATTTATCGATTCCCTAGATGCGAACAAATGCATGAAGGAATCTGTAAGAAATTTTGATTACCAAAGTTAAGTAATCATTGGTCAGTGATCGTAGATGGGCTTATACTCTACAGGACACATATGCGGACAGGACTCAAACACAGTCTTGAATAATGTGGATTATGGGACTAGCGATGGATTAGGGTGGGCCATGGTATAGTAAGGCGGAATACCTTAGGTTAAGACAGATTAGGATGGATTATGGTGGGTTTGGGTTCACAAAGCAGATTAGTGTGGACTATGATGGATTAAGGATGAATATGGTTGACTGAGTAGGTTTAGGGAGTATAAGGCGAATAATGGCAGATTATAGTACTATGGCAGTGTATTAAGGTGCACTGTGGTGAACAAAGGTGGATTAATACGGGTTAAAGAAAACTGGGGTGGATTAAGGGGGATTATGGTGGATTATGATGTGTTAAAAGGAATTGAGTCTGTTTATGGCGTATTAGGGTGGTTTGACGGATTAATGCATGTGCACTTTATGTCATAGTAAGTCGTGCATTTAAGCCCTGCAGGATGATTAACCCATCTACAATCTCTAATCAACCATTAACTATCCTTGGATTAGGCAGAATACGATGGATTAGCTTCAGTAGCTGCGCTTTCTTTCCTACGCTGTCATATGCGCAACGTCGAAGACAAGCCGCACACTGAGGACATAAGCGCACATGCCTCTGAGCCCAAACACGTGTGATTTGTCATTTGGATTCTCGTCCTTTTCGTTGTTTTTTTTTTCTTGCTTTCTTTAACAGGGTGGGAGAAAAGGAATGAATGATCCTTGATGTTGCCATGCGAAGCCCCCACTCCTCTTTATTTTTGTGTTACTTCATGCTGAGATACCTATGATGCTGGTTTGTGGCATAGCGGCTCTTTTTCCATTAGGCCAAGCCACTGTCTCAAAGACCCGATTTGTGCCAAGACACTCTTCTTCGCAGTGCCACCAGTTGCCTTGTACTGTTCCACTGAGTGCTCGTAGTTCCACAGCTGGCCTAAGTCGTCGTCGAACAATTCCCTGTGAAGTCGAGAGGACAGCACAGTTGTAACTATGGCTGTCACTGTAAAAACTATAAATAAACACCGCTGCTTATGATTTATATATAAGCCCATTGAGAACGGAGTGGCTGGCAACATATTCCTTGGGAATTTTTATTGACACTAATGAGATGCAATAGCAGCACTAGGATTCCAGGTGTTTCAGAGCCACGATGGGGAAAGATAAGGAGGGGAGGGGTGAATCATACTTCGGTATGACATCTATTTCTAAATGGTATTTAACATCGATTAAGTAGTTTACGTAGTCTAGAAATTAGAATGTCACAGCGTAGTCTAGAAATTAGAATGTCACAGCGACGATTCTGCGGTCTTGCCAATATACATTATCTGCTTCAGTATATGTATAATATAGGTGCCGCTATGATATTGTCACTTACGATACAGACTTCGCATCAGCGCACGTAAGACTGGTCATTGGCAGGTTCTTCTCCTCAGCGAGGGCTACAAGTTTCCCGGCAATGCAGTGTGCATCACGGAATGGTACCTGCATGTAAAATATTAAAATATTAAGCAAAATATTATAGCAGAATGAGCTCTGGAAGCATCCACTGAAAAAAAAAAAAAGGCGTTGTGTGAGTTGGCATATAACTTGAAAAAGAAACCTGTGGCCGACCCAAAGGTGTCTATTAGAGGCACTCATGCCTTGGCGTTGTTGTGAACGTTGTGTCACTTTATGTACTCATAGTATACCCCCATGCCCAATGCGGGTATGAGCTACATATGACTTCTTTCTTTCTTTCTTTCTTTCTTTCTTTCTTTCTTTCTTTCTTTCTTTCTTCTTTCTTTCTTTCTTTTTTCTTTTTCTTTCTTTCTTTCTTTCTTTCTTTCTAATCTGTTGCTCATACCAGGCAATATATTATAGTCTTATTCTGTCAAATCTATTCCAACAATCCATTGATGAATCCACTCTGCCAGCTGACTAGAAAATCGGAAAGGTCATTCCGGTGCATAAATGTGGAAGTAAAAACTCTCCTCTCAATTACCGACCAGTATTACTCAATTACTAACCAGTATTCCATGTAAAATCCTTGAACATATCCTTTACGCTAACATTGTAAAGTTCTTGATGCTAACTCATTTTTTTCAAACCCTCAGCATGGCTTCTGCAAATCTCTGTCTTGTGAAACACAGCTGGCTTGCTCCACTCATAAACTACATACTATCCTTGATCGTCTTTCCACAGCTGATTGTATTTTCCTCGATTCCGCAAAAGCTTTTGAAAAAGCTTGCCACAACTTACTTCTCATAAAATTAAGCAAATATAAACATTGATAACAAACTTCTTTCTTGGATTGAATATTTTCTGAATGGTCTCTCGCAATATATGTTTGCTAACTCTCATTCCCAGCTAACTCCCATCCATTCTAACGTGCCCCGAGGCTCTGTACTTGGCTGCCTCCTTTTCCTCATTTATATTAATGACTTACCTGAATGCCTTACATCTAGCATTCACTTATTTGCCAACAATTGCCTAGTACCGATAAACCGACCCCAGTGACGTTGCAATTCTTCAAAACGACCTCAACTCTGTAGTTTAACTGGTGTAAAGCCTGGATAATGGAACTGAACACTACAAAGTGTAAAGTATTATGCGTCTTCCAAACATCAGCTTGCTCCACTACTTACCTGCTCGACAACTCTGCTATTGAACCCATAACGCCTTATCGTTACCTAGGTGTTCACATAACTAGCACTCTTGCCTGGTCTCTTCACATTAGCAAAGTACATAATTAGCAATGCTAACCATTTGTTAGGTTATCTCTGACGCAACTTTTCGTCTGGTGCATCTCCACTTGTTCTGATCATCCCCAATATGTAGGAATCATGCAATGCTCAATGTACACATGTAATCAATCATTTATTCACCAAACTTCAGAGGACTGGAACAATCTTCCGGGATTGATCACGTCCATTGTTCATCACTCTCAGTTTCATAACACTTTAAACTCAAGTGTGCTGTTGCGTGACCAACGAATCATGTAGTTATGTTCTTTATTTTATTTCACAAACTGCTTGGTTCTCCTCTGTTTTTTTACGTTCTGTTACTTATCTTTCCTGTTGCTTAGTTTTTCAGCTAACATTGTATTTGCAGAACAATGTTTGAATTATGTATTTTTGAAAATGCACCACTCCCCTCTATAATGCCTCTGGCCCTGAGGGTAATTGGAATAAATAAATAAATAAATCAATCTAATATGGTAAGCCTCACATGGTTCTAATTTCCAATAATTAATCCTCATTAATTATCCTGATGAAACCTACGCTCTGATATATATCTATATCGTTTATCATAGACTACTCTTAACGTCTTTTTTTTGCACATTTTATATTTTTAATCCTTTTTTATTTTGTAACATTTTCCTTAAAACAGAGGTGATCATCAATTAAATTTGGCTAATTATTAATTATCCTGATGGCTAAGTATCTCTTTTATATGAAAGACCTATGCTCTGACATCATACACATCACAGACATCCCCTTTCATAGAGTTTACTTTTTCTCTGTGTTGTAATTTCATAACCCATTTCATAATGAATTTTTACATCAGAATGTGCTGTGCAACAGACAGGAGAGTCAGTGTCTCCCAGTACTCCTGCCACATACTGACATATGTTGCTACAAATGTTTTTATGTAATGCTCATGGACGGCACTATGTTGGGCTGTTACTCGAATGGTTCCCTGGTTTTGTGTGCAGTGAGCTCAAGCTAGGAAGGTCATTACACTTTGAATGAACGGATATATAGAGTTTAAGACGTATTGTTGGGCTAGTTTGTTCATAACCATATTGAAACAGCGCCTAAGGAAACAAGGACGTGAAACAGGGACAACGAGACCATGAGGTGCCCCATGGTCTCGTTGTCTCTGTTTCACGTCCTTGTTTTCTTAGGCGCTGCTTTAATATGCATATATAGAGTTCTTTTCATGCGTATTAATCCACGGTAGCAACATCCATTTAGATGCTACAAACATGAAAGCCCAACATGGCGGTGCCGAAACAGGTGCGTAAGAAAAGTCTTTATACAAGCACCAATTAATTTAGGCAGGGACAAACAACACCTCTCCAGAAACGCTCTGGTTGCTAGTTTTGGAGCGCAGAATGACTTTTAATGAGCATGTGCCACAATTGTAATAGAGCATGACATTGTAGTTACATCAGTAGTGATTTGCAGAGCCTAACTTCATCATCAGCGTGTCTTACCCCTTTTTGCACGAGGTAGTAAGCAACATCCGTTGCCAGCATGTCGGGGCTCAGAGCAGATTCGCAGGCAGCTCTACACACCTTGAAATGGAAGACGAATACGTAGTCAGTACGCAAGCGACCAATCATGACTTCTATGCTATTACCTTCATTGTTTCCACGTTACCAGTGGCTATTTCCAGTGATGAAACCAGCGTGTCATACGTGTCAAAGACAGCTTCCTTGTCTTCCTGAAAGACCCAAGTTAAGAAATGCAAAGAAAACATTTTATGCTGGCCATGTAAACTTAGAATGCGAACTACTAGAAAATGTTTGTAGTTCATGCTCCATGGGTTCTCTTGAGAAGGTTTACAAAAGCTCACGGTTTGCTTTAGTTAATGCAGAGGCCCCGTGTGTCAGTGGCTGAAGAACCGCATGAACGGTCGTCCAACAGAGAGTCGTGCATCTTGATAGCGACTGTATACGTAGCAACGAGAGGTTATGGCCAGTGAGATTAATGACGAACTGTGAATGTTGATCTTATCAGCCTGAGCACAACGCAGGTGGTTATGAAAAAAGCATGTACATATGAATAAACTGTAGATATATACCTGTTCCAGGTGGTAAGCCCTTCGGTGCAGAGTTTACTTTTGGGAATAGTCACGCTATGAGCGGGCGTTTAGAAGCGGTACAATGTGCTTAGCAAAGTCACATTGAGGTAGTTGATATGAAATGATAAAGGACTTAGAACAATGATGCATATGAAGAAGTATACCTGAAGGTCCTTGTTGTATGTGCTCGGAAGGCCTTTGAGAACCATAAGGAAGCCGACAAGCTGTGAAATAAAATGGGACCAAATGCACTATTCTTTCTTTTTCCTTGTTTTTCTACTGGTTTTCAAAAGAGCACAAACTTTTCTCAGTGACCAAAGACAAAATCAAGTGCATGGTTCCATGTAACTACATTTGGATCGCCGCTATTTACCTTTGGAATGTCACTATTGGAAGGAAATGACAGGTAAAAGTTCAGCGCATTAATAGACCCTCAGAAAAACTCAGAGTCCATATCTTTTCTAACTTGTTTAAGCAGCAACTAGTGTATGTAACGTGGTCCTATGCAAGGGGTTGGCGGCCCAAGATGGCATTTTATATTGAATCTTTTTAGTGGTTGCCCGGCTTGTCTTGTCAGAGGGCCCACATAACAGCTCTGGCTTTTGCACAAAGTTACTTGAGGGTCTCCGACAACAAGTGCTAAAAGACAACTCTTTGAACTGTTTCTGTTATAACAGCATACAGCCAAAATGAAACAACAGTTAGCCAACACGTGGCCAACATTAGCCACCACTTAGTCTGCGTTAACCAACGTTGGTAGTGCGTGTAACTATGGCAACACACTAAGAAATGCCTCTTAAGTGGAATCGGTCAGAATTATTGGGATCTACACAGAAGAGACCTAGAAGTATATTTTCTTGAAAAGATATACAGAAGCCATATGGATCAAGCTTACGTGTCCAGAAATCCTACCAGTTTTGCCACGTATTAGTTCAAGTCCATCTGGATTCTTCTTTTGTGGCATCAGGCTGCTTCCCGTGCTGTATTGTGAAGACAGAAAATAATATAAAGTCAGATTAACTCCCAGAAGGGCTATGCAGTGAGAACACAGCTGTTCATGTTGTTGATTTGAAATGCTCTAGACTTAAGCTGTAAAGTTTCCTGTTTATTGTCTAGAAAAAGTCACTGAACAGGGAACGGTGCTAAAGCCAACATTTCGATGAGTGGACTTCTGTTCGTTAGGGCCCTGACAAAAGCAAGCCCTTGCCTTTGTTCTGACAAGCCTTTGCCCTGATGAAGACAAGACAACTCATCGAAATGTTAGCTTTAGCACCATTCCTTGTTCAATGACTTCATCACTTCAAGCCCCTATCCTGCTTCGAACTTTCCTTCCATACTGACAGGCAAATGTCTTCATGTCATGCATTAATGTTCTCAAGAAAGGCGCCCTGCAACACTTCTTGAACAAAGTCTGAAAACTATGCCGATTTGTCGTGGATACCTCTGTGAAAAGGTGAGCCAAATATTAGTGCACTGCATGCAACACAGAATTCGCAATTTAGTTCCACATATAGCTAGAAATCGCTTATGGTCCTTTCAACAGATGACGTCACAAATAGCCCCAATTGCGTCGCTTAACTTGTCTTCTTTTGTTGTTCTAAAAGACAGGTACATGTTTTTTTTTTTTCTTTTGTTCACTGAACTCAAAACAAACAAATAAAGCATTACCAAGGACATTTCTGCGATTATGGAATCACTAATGCTAGTTCTGCTTCAAGCGACGTAGTCAATATTCCTTGTGAGGTCACATGTTGAAAGAAGAATGGGCGGTTTCCAGCTGTATTTGAAACCAGATCATGAGTGCCCTGGTGCGCAGCGCATTAATATTTGGCTCACGCGTTCACTGGAACCTCCACAACTGATGCGTACCGTTCGCAGACTATGTTACAGCATCAACACTTATTTGTGTTGATGCTGTAATTTCATCTTCAGTATGATGTTTAAGCTGTAATGAGCAGCTAGTTGCTCTTTACAATCAATCATTACACAATGGAAGCCTACTAAACATAAGGATTACTATGACATGTACAGCTTCATATGCAAAAGCTTTGTTATAAGGATGTGGACTTAAGGGTACTTAATAAGTCACAGTACGTATAGGCGAGTACTCTCGTCTTATTTTACAAGGAATATCAAGCGGCCTTAGTATAGTATGCTCCTGCAACAACAATACACTCTTGCTTTGAATGCAAGCTTTGCAAGACCGAAAAATAAATCTTGCAGACATGGTCACTTCGCCACGGTGAAGTTAAGGCGTCAGCACACTGTGACGTCACTGATTTTGACAGCGTTTTCTCGAATACGGGTACTCTTATTGCTTTAAAGTGAGTACGTTGGGTATATATAGCAAATAAGTAGCTGAACTTGTTAAGCTTTTGCACTATATTTTTCTAGCCACAGCAGCCATAATGCTAGAAGAGACATAAAAAAAGGCATTCACACCGACAGATAATACTGCCGATACGATGAGTAGTAGTAATAAAAACAGTTATTATACAGAAGTCAGATCTTCATTTCCTCCAGCAGTAATTCATTCCCTCCCACCAAGACAATAAAGAATGATTTTGAGGGAAGGTGTTACGACTCTATAAAGTATTGAACGTTGCCCCTTGTCACATCCCAGTATACAGTAGGTAAAAGAATCAAGTTTTATAAAGCACAGAAGTATTTTCGGACAACTACAATGCCTACGTGTAAGCGTCATCGAGAGTCACGTATCCAAACTCAGCTGAAGAGTAGACGATCAGGTCTTCGGCCCACTTGCTCAGATGAACGGCAGTCAGTGAACAGGAAAACAGGAACTCGGCTGCACACAGCAATGAAGGATTTTCACAGTTACTGATACCATTCACTGTATGTTCTCTGACTGGCTTCTAGCAAAATCCCGCTTTCTTACCGATGAAGTCCCTGTCGCTGACAGCCGTGATACTGTTCTGGATGACACCATCGAAGAGAAGCTCTGCCAGAGAGAGAGAGAGAAATTTCAGTATGGGTTTGTGTTTGCAAAAATAGAGTAAAGTCTTCATGCTTTGCTTTAATTCATGTACTTCCCCCTCAACGTGGGAGAAAGGGCTCTTTGGGGTTTCACATATAATCTGCTTGAGTGATACAGACACCACATAGACAGTAAAATACATTACAGGAAAGATGGGGAAAAGATGAGCAAAAAAGATACGTATAGAAAAAAAAAGGTTAAATACACATGCGGTGTGTAACGTAAGCACATGCACATTCCTGATTAGCGTTACTAAAAAAAAAAAAGAGAGAAAGGCAGCTAAAAAGGAGGTGCTGTGAGTCACACAGCAAGCATTGAGTGTTCCTGAGTCCTGACCATACCCATCAGGAGTTTATATGAACAGTTCTTACAGCAGGAGGTGCCTGAAAGGAGATAAAGGGAAGCCTGCTAGCAAATACTGCCTCTCTCGAGCTCTTCTGGAAGAAAAAAAGAAGATATTGAAAGATTGAGGAAGACCAGACCAGGCAACAACAGCAGACTTGTTTATTCAGCAGGCACTCGCCAGCATCCAGCATGAAGAAGAAGAACAGGGATGATGATGGATGTGTACAGATCAGAAGGATGAAGTGCGTTAAATGTGCTTACAATATTCAGGGAATGCTGAGATATACTGAGACAACTAAAAAAAACACCGTAGAGAAACTTACCAGATGCCATCCTTTCTTTGTCGATTGGGAATGGGTTCCCAGCAAGTGCACCACTGAAAGGTTGACAAAGTGCTGCTGAAATTTCTGTGAGTGTACCGCGAAATGGGGTTATGGAGATAACGAGATTGAATATTATCTCGAGAAAAAATATAAACACATACGCTAAGAGGTTGTATACTGCAGCGTAACTTTCGTTTTATAATCATTAATGATTATGTATTAAAACAAACCTTCGCTGCTGGCTTCCATGCAGGTTGCATCAAAGCATATCTTAATGGTGTCACGCTCAGCCGTGACAGCTCTTCTAGCTCACTTCCAACGTGCACAAGGCAGGCATACAGTGATATGCCACAAACAACAATAATTTACCATGAGTATAAAAAACGGCACATAAAAGCAGTTTTCTGTTATGCTTAGATATACGTAACGTATATTTGCACTGTAATCATTCATTACTGCACTTTGCAGTAAATTCGCAGCTCCGGCCGAAGTTTCCTTGCACTTGCATTTGATATCCACCACGACGTCTCACACCTGATGGCCGTCACCGACCCAAGAAAGCAACTGGCGCAAACCTGCCGTGGTTGCGACTTAATGGGAACACCATGTTAACAGTCACAGGTCTGATTGCTATAGGGCTGCCATGCGTGTTTTAGTGAGTGACTGCCCCTCTGATAGCAGGCATATATTAAACTCCTACATTTGGCGCCCAAAGGAAGAATGAGGGGGGAAGGCAGTGGTGTGACAGAGCAAGCCGGCTGCGAGGATATAAAGGGAGGGAGGTGAGAACATGCATGTGTAAAGGAAAGTGTTATTCTGCACTCTCTTGGCGCACACGATTAATGCCGCAACTCAAATTCAAAAAGTCGGCTTGCTTATCAGGACTATAGTCAGATAGAACTCAAGTCTGCAGTGAAGCCCCTCCCACGCCCTTATAACCGCCAGCCAATGTAGCTCCGCGAAGCTTCAAATTGTTCCTTCTTTGAACTTTTCATGTTACCAAAGTAAAGTGAGGGCAGCAAAATTAATGTATAGGTGCATAAATTTTTATTTCTTCATTTGTTTATTCAAGTGCAACATGGAAAAGATAATTCTTTATTGAGCTGAAATCAAACACTTGCAATGCAAAAACCCAGCGCGCCACAAACTCTGCCACCCGAGTTCTTCAACCGAGTTCAGTGAAGTTTCATGCGTAAAACGGGCTCGGAAGCAAAATGAACTGCACTGCGGCCTTTTGCAGATGGGAACGCTGAGATGCCACAAATTTTTGCCCATGCTTCTCGAGCACATCATGGCTTATACCGATAAAAGGACTCAAGAACAGCAGATGCTCCACAGGTACCGAAGGCATAAACACAGCGTCATTTTGAGAAGGTCCCATGAGGACAATTGTGTTTGCTTCTGTGATTGGCTGGCGGAGTGACACCGATGCGCGCGGTCTGTCGGCCCTTCTTGCCAACCGCTGTCTTTTTGTTTTTTTTTTAGTTGTATCCTACTACAGACCGCGTTCCTATAATGCATCGGACTACCGCAGGCACAAAACAGAAATGACGACTGCGACATGTGAAGTGCTCTGAAAATTGTTCTGGCACAAATTGGCACACAGACCTAGAAGATTGACACACACACATGCTAACTTCCAACAATGCTGTGTGTGTGTCCTTCTTCTTCTACGTCCCTAAGCCAATTTGCACTGCAACAATTTTCTGAATATTAATTATGAACCGACAAGCCCAAATTTCTACTCTAAGTGAAGGGCTCGTCTCACCTTCCCAGAGGACAGACGTTCAACCTGCGTGAAAGATCCAGGAACCGCTCGGCGTCCTGCCGGAGAAACCAGGCGTAGCTGGAAGGAAAGAACGTGCGATCGGCTTACTTCCAATGAAAAGAAAGCTGATGCTTTTAAAGTGAATGAAATTTAAAAGAGGAAGAAAGAAGAGCAGTAAAAGAAACGCTAGCAAAAAGAGCGAAGGAAGCCCGCTTAAAATTTCTGTTTCAGATCCTTAACAACAGCTTCAAGATAAACGCATCGAAATACATTTCATTTTCTGAATCTCGTCCTACACGTCAAAAGCATGCGAATAAACTAACAGAATATTCATATAGTAATGACACTTTGAAATATTCATTTTTTCCACTTGCCGTTAGAGAGTGGAATCTACTACACCCATCAATAACAAACACCAAATCGTTCACGGAATTCGCCATGAAAATTGAAGAAACAAATGACTAACGTTGTCCCAATCAAACACCATAATGCCTATCCCCATACCCCATTTACCCTTCTCGGTTGCAACCCCTTCTTTCCTTTGTTTTGAATACTTATCATGCAATGCTATATTCTTGTATCATTGTGCACATGGTATTCAACTTTACACAATTGTATCTATTTTACTCCATTGTATGTATTTTTGTAACCACTGTTTGTTGTTGATATAGTTTATAATCTCTCGTTACCTGCATTCGTTTGCACATTTGATTGTTATCTAAACTTTTCACTTATTGTACTCACTTATTGTACTCACTTGTTGCCCTCCTGCTAAGCTCTCAGCTGAGAGCAGCAGTATTGGAAATAAAAAAATATATAAAAATAAAACAAAAAAACAAATGAGAATGTCAGTATGCCAATCTGGCTGGTTTCCGAAGAAAACAGCGCAATTCATTCATGCTGGCACAACCACTAACTGCCAGTGAAGTTTATAATCTCACTCATTGCACACTTAATGTCACCACGCATGCATAAATCAACTTTACCGTACTTCATTTTGCTCTATAAAGTGGAACAAGGTAAACAAACCTTAACCTACCTCAGCATCCAGTGGGAGAAGCGAATGGGCTGAGCCTTTTGAAGGTGAGTATAGCCGGGCATGAGCACGTCGATTTCTCTGGAAAGCGTCAAAACACAGAGACAGGCTGCACGCATCTAAATCAATGCGCACAGTGTAACGACTGGCACATTAACCGGAAGCGATTACGGTGATATTTTTCTTCTCCCGGTTGCTCTCTGCTTCGAGCAACAATATTTGCAAAGCAGTTATTGTACACCGACCATGTGTATATGCCAACAGTTACCTTTAGACCAAATATGTGCCGCCAGAGCTAATGCCACAATGCTTTTATTTTTATTGCAATAGCAATTATATGGACAGTCTTGACGGGTTTCTGCCGTCGCCGTCATGTCCCGTATAAATTCCAAATTGATAGCAACCCCCGCACATCGTATGTTCCACCAGTGGGTAATAGCATGCGAGTGGGGGCGACGAACACGGCTGAAGCAGAGATCAAACGAGCCCAGCCCACCTCCATCACTTGGAGGGCGCATGCGATAACATCACCCCGATCACATTCACTGCAGTTTCACCCTTTCGGTGAAACTGCGATTTTTTTTTGTGCGTTCACTGTGCCAGAATAGTGTCACCACATTGAACTTAACGAGGTACATGTAGCCAGCTTAAATCTCCAACTACCAGGCAGTAAAAAAGCTGGCCACTTGCAAATTCATATAAAAGGCTACGAATTAAGCAAGTCAGTCGCACTTGAAAAACGTTTTTCTTGTCAAGTTGCAATAGTATTAAATTTGCATAGAAAAAAATATTTCCACGAAGGCCACAACATTCATGTATAAAGGGAAAATAAAGTGAGATATAGAACAAAAGTGCGCCTGTGCTAGCCATGCAGCTTCGGCACGTCTTTATGCAGCACTCTCTATTTGCAAGCCTCTCTATTTGCAATGGAACTCTCTATTTGCAATTGAACGCCTGCAGCCAATTGTCAGATTAACGTACTGAAAACATGCAAGAGCAAAAGTGGACGAGCTGCATTTGTGATGCATCTATGGTGCAACTAACTCTCAGTTAATGTTAATGGTTTTGCGCAACCAGGTTATGTTCAAGCACGCATTGGTCAGTTTCAGCATCTGCCGAAATTTCTTCTTCTTCTTCTTCTTCTTCTTCTTCTTCTTCTTCTTCTTCTTCTTCTTCTTATTATTATTATTATTATTATTATTATTATTATTATTATTGACAGTCGATTCTTTCATTGTGATCACTAATGTAGATAAACCTAAAAGACAGTGAATATTTCTCTTGTGGCCACATAGCTCTTAATTGAGTCTCCGCTCTGTGCTACGGTGTTCAAATGCAGAATTGTACTGAATCCCTGTTATAATTGTCAATGTGTGAATTAAGAAGATTTAGACAATTAAAATAAATATCAAAATACATTGTTTTTCATTGTGTGCTCATTGCGTAGTTATTTGAGACACCTTTGGTACCTTCAAACTATATTGTTATTATGGTCACTTCACTGTACATGCCTTGACTCTCGCACTATAGGCGGGACAAAAGCAGCCTTTTGTTATACAGATCTTTGTGGCATTGTAGAGGTGCTTAGCTGAGTATTTCGACCAGATAATAATGTTGAACCGGCCTAGCTATAGTAACGACGTCAGCGTAACTGAAAGTATGTACAAGTGCAGTTAATATATACCAGAACTCTGGGTTCATTGGCCATTTCCTTAACAACTTCGACTGAACCAGCATTGAACTTACACTTTAACAGTCGACAGTTCTAAGCTGCAGACTTTGCAGTTACCATGCCCTATATATTGTTTTGCTTTTTTCATATGTTGATTTCTGATGCAGTGCCAATATCTGCACTTCGATCGTCTCAACAGGCCTGCCCATGAATGAATAAATTGAACTGTCTCACCTTTCGGCTCTCGTGCAGGTGATCTCGATGAAGTGCCTTATGTGTTCAATCAGGGTGGCGATAGAATTGCGTGTCCACAGCCTCATGTCCGTGGCAACCTGCGACAAGCAATTTCGATGGGAACTGCGCATAGAGGCTGCGCATGTACTATTTTTCTGTTCTCGGTCGATAGGCTTTGTGTATCTATCTGTCTGTATAAGCATTACAACACATTCACCACGAGGTGGGTAGAGCAGATGCACTGACAAAGGGTATTTATTTATTTATTTATTTATACTAATACTACAGATCGCCTGAATGCGTTGTCGTAGGCGGACGACTGGGTGATTATGTAGGGAAAAACGCACAAATATGATTGTGATGTGGATACAGAAAAAGCTTATGCATGAAGGGCCAACACAACAACAGGAAACTTTCTGCACGTCAGAGTAAGCACTACGTACTCCGGTAAATTTGCTGTCTTGACGCACTAGTCATTTGTTGACACCACGGCCTGAGGCACTTTATGAGGAAAGATGAATTAAATACCTTTGTGCAACAGAAAATTGGCTGGACAATTCAGGATTTCAAGAACATCTTTCTAGTGAAGTCTTGGAGACAATTTTCTGTAGTAAAGACATAGAAGCTACAGAGAACAATGTGTGTCACTGGTATGGTATACGGCAGAGTTTGAGTATATGCTCAATTTCTTGGAACATGATACTGAATGAACTAGCTGAATGAACAATGCGTGTTACTGGTATGGTATATGGCAGAGTCTGAGTATATGTTAAATTTCTTAGAGCATGGTACTGAATGAACTAGCTTGATTGATTTATGGGCCTTTATGTCCTAAAACCATGACATTATTATGAGAGACGCCGTAGTGGTGGGCTCCGGAAATTTCAGCTGCCTGGCGTTCTGTTGGCCCGTGCACATGACATTGCACAGTACACGGGCCTCAGCATTTCACCTTCATCATCGAGATGCAGCCGTTGCGGCCGGGATGAATTAACTAGTATTCACGAGCGACTGTCTGACATATTTATCTGAACATCGAAGAAAACATGAAAAATGAGGTGATATTTGAAAGGGAACGGCATACCTTGTATCTTTAATTAAGATGACAGATGTTCTTGTATACTATCTGTTCCACGTCCAGGCTAAATTTACTGCGAATACGACTTTCGGAGTGTTTTGAGTAGCGCTGTCTTCTTCTTCGTCTTTTTTTTCCTTCATTTGTCTTTTTGCACAACCATGGCTGCAACCACGACACTTTCCCAGTGCGTAATAATTACCTGATCGTTCCGGCTTCGACCTGTGTGCAGCTTGCCGCCAATCTCATGACCGACAATTTCCTGCGGAGCACATAATATTATTGATCAACAGAAATCAGGCTCTCAGAGTTTGGCCATTGATTAGTAGAGGCTGCAATGACATATTTCAGCATTCGTTCTTGCCCTGCATTCGAAAACATTGTTGGTTGTAAATTTAGCAGTTTGCCCTGACGGACAGATCAGAGTTGGAGCCCTCACACCCGCATTCATCAGTCTACCTTATCCTTACCGCTTGTTTTCCTTATCACCCCTGTGACATTAAGGCACGTTAAGGGGACTAAGATGGCAATCAGTGCAAAAGACTGCGATGAGGCTTGCTTGTAGATACCGTACTATTTTGTTCGTGAAGCATGATAACAGCACAGGGATGATAAGGAAAACAAGCGATAAGGATAAGGTAACTTAAGCAACTGCACTGTCCTTGAACTTCACACATAAAGCCCAAAACTGTTAAAAAGTTTACACAAAGAGGTCAAATGCTTACAGCGATTTCCTCAGTTTTCATGTCCTCAGCTTTCTGCACCACCATAGCAACTGATTCCTTACCAGTGGCCTAATGCCTTTAACTGTACACAACTGCTATAACATGGTAATAATTGAGGTGCTTAAACTACTGCAAGGTATATGTGCGTACTCAGGTGTGGTACAAGCTTCCAGGACTTCTCACTTTATCATACCTCTGCTTCATCATTCAAGGGCAACAGATCTACGCAAGTGTCCACACCCTGAGCTTTGTGCATCCTGTAATTTAATGGTACAGTAATTAACACATTAGTGGCAATGCAGCAGTGATGCACATCAACATGAGTTTAAATATATTTAGCAAACAATTTGAAATTGAAAAATGTAAAAAATTATTGCAGTACTAAGGAAATGGGCACAAATAACCAAAATTTTTGTTAGGCAATGAAAGGTAAGACGAAAATGAAGTATACTATACAAGACAAATGGTTAGAGAATAAAAGGGCAAACATCGGCCATATAGAAGTACGTTGAAAACTGTTACCCAGCAGCACACAAGAATTTTGCTGCTGGTTATTCTAGTTCAGTTTACTTGTGGCTGATATCGAAGCACTTCCGCTCTCCTTTGTTTTGCTCGTTCTCCCTCTCCTCAAAAGAGCTGCTCGTGGCAGGTTCAGGCAATCTGTTCCACTGCAACTGAGATTTAAAAAAAAATTTATTCCTCAGCGATGTTCACCTTTAAACGTCGTTCGTTAGCAGAATGAATGTCTTCGTCATCCTGAGTCACCACGAACTTTCCCGACGACCATTCTTGTTCCACCTAGGATGCCAGTTTGAAAACATTTTCATTCAAGAAATGTATGTGTTTGTTTAAAACAAAACATTTCTATCGTTGTATGACACTGTTACACTTTGTACTTGCTGTAATATCGCAAGAGATGACAATATGAATAAATGAGATAAACATTTCACTGCACCTTTATTGCATCCCAAGACAAGTTGACAGCAAAAGTCATTACGCATTGTAATGAAGGTTCTTTGACTTAGGTCACATTATTTTATCTCTAAATTAATTTGATATCTCAAAAATGCAATTTTTACAAATGCTCTAAAGGTTAATGTTCATTCACATGACTAACATGACCAATAGGTCATGTAGTCATACATCCATTCTCTCCCATGCCAATTCCTGTATATATCAAGTGAACGAGCATACGTATACGTACTTATGTATGTATGTGTGTGTGTGTGTGTGTGTGTTCTCGTGCACGTCCGCCCTCTTACGTACTACGGTTAGACCACAGCGAATGGTGTCTGCTTCTTGTGGCGTGATGATTCCAGCACATTTCAACGCTTCAGCGTATGCCTTGCTCCCCTGTAATGAGTAAGAAAAACGAAAGAATTACACACTGAATTTCTCCTTTTCCTTTCTTTCTTTAATTTTGTGGTTACTACTACGCGAAGTGAGTTAAAAATTGGAACCAAGGATATTACCATATACAAATATAGAATAGACTCTGGTTAAGATGCAATATCACCCAGGTGCTCCGCTAATCGTATATAAGGTGCAGTGTCACAGCGCAACCAGCAATCAGAACGTCGGGACAGTAGGTTAGGCTACATAGTAATTGGACTAACTGTTCGCAAAACGTTTTCAAAGGATACTGCACTCTAAAGGCTGTGGAAACCACATATACATGGTCTTAAAAGAAATGAACCAGAAAATGGTATGTCGCAGATGCCGCAGTTCCTTTACAGAGAGCTCTACAATAAAAGAGCATATAGTGTGTTTCACATTTGAAGCAACACAGACTAAAGCGAAACAGTAATCAATATTTTGCAAAAATATTTAAGTCGCCTTTCGAGCAAGGTTGCCTCCAACCAAAAAGTCTTGTCCACAGATGCGATCTATAGAAAGACAAAAGTTAAAGAAAGGAAAGTCAAGGAAGGGTTTTCAATGGAAGGAATAGTTTGTTCCAATAGTCTGTAGTCGAGATTATTTGGTTGGAACAATATACTCACTCTCGCATGTGCAGTAACATTTTTGCAAATTGTCAGTTCAGTTTAGGTGATGTAGAACGTACTTCATTTAATTCACAGAGGATTCGCGCACAATCTAAATGTCGACCAAGATTCTGTGGGCCCTAGTGGGATCTGCCGGATGTAAGCACGCTTGTTTTTGTGGGTCGGAGCTTAGGAGTGTGGCCCACCACCTGCACCTGTCCCGGTATTGGCCTTCCTTGGGGGCCATCCAGGCAGGCATAGAGCATGTGGCTCAGGTCCGCCCTGTTGTTGCATACTAAATTTACATTTCTCCGAATGAAATTCCGATACGTATAGCAGTCCATTGTAACCGAATCATTCAAAAAGTGAGTATTCACATTCTTCACAAAACTGAGCTGCTTGCGTGATCGCGCACCAGAGGCTCGGTATGTAAGTCCTCGAGCCATGTTGCGTTCAGCCTTCTTGCTGGGTAAGGGAAAGGGGTGGGGGCCTTGGGCGGGTGCCCAGGTTCTACGTATAGTTCGCTGGTATTATTCCTATATTGCTATATTTTATATGCATCATCATACAAAGGTTATCACAGATATCTGCGAGCCACTTTGATTAATGCAGTTGAAGTGGATGCTATGGTCAATGCAATGGCTGCTTGCTCCGCCTCTTGCGTGAACCACATTCTGACAGCTGCCAACCTATGAATGTCACTCGCTTAGAGACTATCATGGAGTGGTGGAGTCCAGGAATTTCCTTCAGTATTGTTGAAATACCTGTCACGGCCACGTCAAGAAAGAAAGTGGAGGTAATATCGATACTTGGGGCGGTCCTGTACTCTATACTGTCTAGGTCCACATTCATTTTGTGATCTGAGGTTCATTAATAAATGAAAAAGGAAAGATCAAATCTTCATTTTAACATTTTATGCCTTAGTTGCTTTTTTTTTTCGTACTTTACATTTGCCTCAACAAAATCTACTGAAACGTTGTCATCTAAGTTGTAGGCCCTAATAACGGGAAAAAAATTTTTTGAATTGGTGCGAGAACTTCAAGGTAGTATTACCACTCACATTTTTCCCCCTTCTGTGGTTGTACGCTTATGCAAGTGTCATTATTACGGCAAGAGTGGTGTCTTTAGTACATATTCACTACCTTGAGCTGTCTTCACTTGACAATCAATGTTTCAGCAGTTTAGCTGCTATCATCCGTTTAAAGTAAATTTAGATAGAGAAAACTACAGTGCATATATTAACACACTGGACAGCAATTAAAGAGCCCTTGAATCACATCAGAGACAAGAGCTCGCCAGTATTGTGATTAGGCTGCCTTAATTAGTGCAGTGGCCCACATACTTGAAACTTCTAAATATCACTGCCCTCGAACATGGAATGTGTTTAAGATTGCTAAGCTGTCAGCACTCAAGACCTGCCTCCTTTTTTTTTCTTTCTTTCCTTCCTTTTTTTTTTCTTCTTTTTTTTTTGCGTGGAACGTGTTTAAGATTGCTAAGCTGTCACCACTCGAGACCTGCCTCAAAATATATATACTTTTTTTCCTTTCTCTGCCATTCTTTCGGTATCCCCACACCATGAGGTGCAGGGTGTCCACCTGCACCGCATATGGTGCCCGTTAACAGACTGCATGTTAACACACAGACAGTGCATTGAGGGCATTGCTGATCACAAAACAGCGTGGACTATATCTCTTGCTGGTGGACACTGCTTGGGCGTTGCCTGTAAGCATTGGCTACTAGGAATGTATGAAAGTCACCGATCTCTGGGGGAAGAAAACCTGCACCTGGTCTTAATTGAAATAAAGTTTATTCTTGCCCGCTCTCTGCCATTTACATGCAGGTTCACTCTTTCTCTCTTTCTTTTTTCCCTGTATTTAACAGAACTTGGGATAAAAGACACATGCCGACCAATATGCAGCAGTTCGCTCTCAGGGACCATGCTTAAGAGTAATGACTGAACTTGCCTTCTGAATAACATGAATAGTTTCGGCTTAGAGCTATTGATCTAGGGAGTAGGACGCTGTACTTAATGTCCCCAGATTTTTCGCTTTTTAAACAGAAAAAAATATCTAGGGGCCCAGGAAACATTTTCAGAAAAGGCTCTCTCTCTCTCTCTCCACACACACACACACACACACACACACACACACACACACACACACACACACACACATATATATATATATATATATATATATATATATATATATATATATATATGTGTGTGTGTGTGTGTGTGTGTGTGTGTGTGTGTGTGTGTGTGTGTGTGTGTGTTCCTGATGAAGGCCGGTCTCCGGCTGAAATGTTGAATCAACGCTGTCCCCATTGTTGTTGCCGATTCCGAGGGTACACTACTTATCTCTGTCTTCACGCCTTCGGCCTATTCACCACCATGACTGATATATATATATATATATATATATATATATATATATATATATATATATATATATATATATATATATATTATATGTAGGGATGACTGCCTTCGTAGCTCAGTGGTGGGTAGGGCATCAAACGCGATATCCGAAGGTCGTGGGTTCGGTTCCCACCGAAGGCAGGTTTGTCTCTTCGTCCACTTTAATTCCTTTCTACTTGCCCAAAAATTACAATATCATAATTGGTAGTTGGTGGTGCAGTTGCTGAGTCCCTGTTGCAAAAGCTTAAGGGCGCAACGAAAGCAGCAGCAGCCGACAGTGCGTAGCGTTTGACGCGACCCGAGGTTATGCCTTATGTGCACCGAGTGTCGCACTCCCTCAAGAAAGTCGCAGGGAAGTATGGAGTTTCGATTGTTTTTTCGGCCCCAAGAAAGCTGTCTGTTCTTTGTTCCCGCATTAGTGGGAAGGAAACAGCACCCTGCGAAAAAAAGCATGAGAGGCCCTCCGGAAAATGCGCAGTCGGAGTGGTATACGAGATTCCACTTAGCTGCGGAAAGGTCTACATAGGCCAAACGGGACGCTGCATCAATGATAGACCGAGGGAGCATATGCAAGATGTAAAGAGAAAAGAAAAAACTAATTTAGCTGAGCACTGCAATACCTGCATGTGTGACCCTCGATTGAGTGAGATTGAGATTAAAGGTAGAAGTGGAAATATGAATGCCCGGTTGGTACTTGAAGTGTTTCTTATATGGCAGAAGGGAACCGATTGCGTTAGCGATACTTCCATCAGCCTGTATGCTGGAGAGAGGGGCTTTCTGGCCGTAATTCTGGTGTTCATTCTTGGCGCGTGCACACGTGGTCTTGGTGTAACTTTCCTATTTATTCAGTGGCTCTGCTCATGAATAAAGCAATGTGAGTTTGCGCTTGTCCCTGTACCCTCCCTTGTGATTGTCTTTCTTCGCGCAACTTTTTTGTTTCAAATATGACACACTAGGCCAAGAACGTGTTTTACTCATAATTAATAATTTGAATAACTTCCTCTATGCTTTCCTAGGCTTCAATGTTTGTTGTTTCATTAACTTGTTTCTAACAAATAAAGCAAGCCCTTGACCCCCTTCCCTATCTTTTATTTATATATATATATATATATATATATATATATATATATATATATATATATATATATATATATATATATATATATATATATATATATGTCTTCCTGGCTATCGGGATAAATATACTATCAGAAAGCCACAGTGACAGACATAGGATTTATTCTGACGTTTCGGCTGGAGACCAGCCGAAACGTCAGAATAAATCCTATGTTTGTCACTGTGACTTTCTGATAGTGTGTGTGTGTATATATATATATATATATATATATATATATATATATATATATATATATATATATATATATATAGGTTGACAAGATTTTCTTGTGGCTACCATGAAAGAATTATAAGAACTTTGAAGTAAACTGCAATGTTAACAGATAAAAATTTTCTTTATTCCTAACGTTACGGATGGAGGACCAGCCTTCTTCGGAGGTTTAAGTCGAATGAGCACAACGGCCATCCGAATACAAGTGCAAAGGCAGAGTTACAAGTGAAAGGAGGAGGCAAACCAACAAACAAATGTATAAATAAATAAACACATAAGCTAACAACGACCAACGTGGGTGGCTCAAAGGGAAGGAGACAGACGACATGAGGAGAGGGCAGAAACGATCTAGATAAGGAAGACACCGGAGGTGCAACGGCTGGTTCTTTAATCGTTGCCACGTGTGAACTATCGAGTCACGTGAACGGGATAAGGGCTTGAGTGGCAAGGCAGGAATGAGAAACAAGCTGGGTGCAGGCTTTGTGTGAGGAATGCGAAGGAGCGAAAAAAAGGTGAAAAAGGAGAGAAAAAAAGGAGTAGGTGGGCCACCCAGAATAATGAGCCTGCGGTAAGAGTCGAGTGAGCACAGCGCGGCGGCATGCTTTAACAGGGCGACGCGCTCCAGCTGCATGTAGTTTCTGGCCTTTTTGAACAACAGATAAGGTCGGGCGCGACACGAACGAGGGAAAAGAAAGAGAGAGAGAGAAAAAAAAGAAAATAAAGAAGGGGAGGTGGGGGTAAGAAATATTGGAGGAAGTACGGGTTAACCCGTATATATTTGTTTGTTGGTTTCCCTCCTCCTTTCACTTGTAACTCTACCTTTGCACTTGTATTCGGATGGCCGTTGTGCTCATTCGACTTAAACCTCCGAAGAAGGCTGGTCCTCCAGCCGAAACGAAACGTTAGGAATAAAGAAAATTTTTATCTGTTAACATTGCAGTTTACTTCAAAGTTCTTATAATATATATATATATATGTATGTGTGTGTGTGTGTGTGTGTGTGTGTGTGTGTGTGTGTGTCCAAATGAACGCTGATGCTCACTACGTAGGGTATCGTGCCCAAGCTGCAATATAACACAGATTACCGTGCATTTACCTCTACATCTTCTTTCCACAGTCTTCTGTCGTAAGCGATGGAATTATTAAACTTTAACATAGCGTCGCTGGTCTTTCCAGAAAAGCGTCCGCCCCACAGCTTATTCTGCAGGAAAGGTGTAAAACAGTAGAATGAATAGGAGTGTCTGTGGATAAAAATAACAATGAGATACTTTTCTTCTGCGGAAACACTTCAATGGGACATGAAATGGACTCACATTCTCCATTGCCGCTATCCTATGGTCCTTTAGTTTTGTGTTTACCGTTCGCTTCGCAAGTACGGTGGATAATAAAAGATGGAGGCGATCAAGAAGCACGCGTATTTTATCTGCCTCTTAACTGAACAAAACAATAGGAAAAATACAAACGAAACCGAAACCAAGTCAGTTACTTACCAGCCAAGCCAAGTTTCCAGGTAAGTCAACTCTCGAGCCAATAGCATGGAGCCGGGAAAGGAGACCGCGCTCTGAAGTTCCTCTTCGTTTCTTACGCCCTTCGCGATGTCAAAACGTGATTTTTGCTCCCTGATCTTACCACAGCGGGCACGTAAGCGTCTACAGGATGCCGGCGTCGAAAATGACGATGACTTAATGGTAGCCGGTCCGTCTTTCGCCGCTGAGACGACATTGGTTCTCGACCGACGGCGAGAGACGCCCGTTTTCACGTTTAGCACCGCTTCGGATTGTCTCAGGCTCAGCGAAAAGTCTCGGAGAATACCGACGTGGGTTCCCAGCATCGACGCCATGCTAGACGGAGGCATTCCCCGACGCAAGATAATCGAAGTGACTGGTGCCGCAGGCACCGGCAAGACCCAGTTTTGCATGCAGGTAGCGGCGTCCAACGAGCTGTCGAAGAAGTCGTCCGTGTACATAGATTCCAAGGGAGGTTTCACGATAGCGCGCTACCGAGAAATCTTGGCGGCAACTTCAAGAAGGCAGGAGTGCGGCGCTGCGACGTGTGGTGGTGGAGCCGGCCTTCGCTACGCGTTGTGCGACTCGTGGAAGCAGCTGGTGGCCGCAGTTTGTCTCTTGCCCGATAAACTCAGAAACTGCCAAGCGAACGAGAAGGAGATAACGTTGGTCGTTTTAGACGGGTTTGACTTTCACCTGAGAAATCAGCTTCAGGATCCACGTGAGAGGAAGAAAGTGCTCAGCGGACTAACGCAGAAGCTCGTCGAGATCGCGAACTGTGGGGCAGCCGTGCTGGTCACGAACCACCTGTCAATGAAGCCTAGTTACAGCGACCCGACGTCCCTTGTGATTGCTCCAGCATTGGGACAGGGCTTTGGGCATGAGTGCGCATATAGGGCAACGTTCATAGGAGAGGAGGGTCTCTATAAGGCCATCTTTTACAAAGCACCAACGTTCGGACGTGCCGTGGTGCTGTTTAGAATACAACGTGACGGAATCGTTGAAGAAACCGATGGTTTTTGAATGTGACGGCCATGCGCGGTTATAAGCAACGAGGGTTTATGCGAGTTGTGCATGTGATATCCGCTGTGGTGTATTGACGGTACGCCGTTTATTAATACCAGCATAGTTGTATGACTTTTCGTGCAATGATGTTGGCCTTCTGTGATACATCCATCATGGCACACAATAATCTAAACAGGAGAGAAGTTCAGGAGAAGATGGAGGCTTGAAATCAGAAGAAAATGTAAAAGAAAGCAATGTCGCTGGAGCCAGTGTTTTGACAATGTGAGAAAAGTCTTCTTGTTGAAACATCGGCCTCATTGACATCCCATATTGTCTAGTTGCTCATCACTATTTGTCTTGTCACAATACTTAATTCTTGTATGAGGTTTGTTTGAGAAGATTGTAAACTTCTCAAGGTACATGTCAGTGGAACGTTGACATTTGTTAAGTCAAGGCTATGATTAATCCACGTTTCATGACTACGCAAGGTGGCAGTAGCAAGCTTCTATTGTTGAGTGCTGCCTCTGAAGCTTTTATCTAAATTAACGTGACCTGTTTTTAGTCAGCCTTTGTTGATCTTGTGATAAACCAGAAGCATTTGGCTACTTCCTTCTGTCATAGAGCCACATCTCCACTATCAGCAGAATGTTTTCCATAATGCCAAATAGTAACCTAAGCTTAACTTTGTTAGCCCATTTGGAGCCTGTTAGGCATAAGTTCATTGCAGTTGCATTGACTGCAGCATCTGGAATATTACATTGTTATTGTTACAAAGTGGCAAGCACTTTTCGCTGATTATCTTTGAATAAGTCCTATTTGTTTGCATCAGGCTCTGTTCTTGTTTCCATCAGGCTTTTGTTCCCTTTATTTGTGAACATTGTGCATTAACTGCAGCACACTGACTACTTGTATGAGCCAATCGATGAGGCCACAAAAATGGTGCCACCTTTATTGTAGCTTTGTGCCTGAAGTTTTACATGCCGAGCTTGATAATGAGAGTTCAGTATTCAGCCATGGTGGCTGCAACAGTGGCAGTGAAATGCGAAGACATCAAGCACTTGCAAGCACTTTAAAAACATGCAAGCACTTTAATTTAGGTACAAGTTAAAGCTCTGCAGATAGCTGAAATTGGCCTTGAGTCTCTCACTACTCTGTGCCTTGTGATCATGTGGTAACTAAACTCAGCTTTATTAGTTGGGAATCAAGGATGCAAGTTGGCAATGCCCACTGTGAGCCCTGCCAACCTGATACCGTCTACTTGACGTTGATGCTGCAATAAAATTTAGAGCCTTAGTATATATGTCTACAGAGTCCTTAACTTTTCTTTGTAATTATTCACTCAGGATTGCACTTACGGTGCACCACAGAAGCTTACGGAACATCATTTTCATAGCGAGCATTACTTTCCTTTTTTTAGGGCACTGTGCTTCTAATGTACTGTATCGTTATGTGGGGTCACGTAATCCACTGTGCGCAGAAATATTGAGTTCAAGGCTAGTGGCCAGGCTTCAGGGAAAATGCAACTTTTTCGTAAATCTTCTGGCCAGTAAGCTATTGGCGGTGACACTACTGTCATCATCAAATCGTATGTCCCGGTGCAACAATGTCAAGCCACAGTATTTTTAAGAATCAGTGTATCTAGGGAAGAGAGAAACAATGAAAGCAAATGACAAATAGGAAGGGGTGGTACTAAACTTCCAAAGATAACAGTTCTGCCTCTTTCTGTCTTTCGCACTCCTTGTCTCTTTCTGCATATTGCGATCAATGCACATGCACTTGACACAGTTTTCTGCTAGGAACCTCTATAGCGTATAAGCTATGCTTACAATTCTGCAAAGAAATACATAATGGATGCTGGGATTGAAACTCTATTTAACCTCTTCAATTCAGCATAGAAACCTCCTCTTACTGTGTTAGTTTATACCTGCCAACTTTGAAATTTTCTATTAATCTTACGAATTTCAACCTTCTTACAGATTTTGCCTGAAATTTTATGGATACATATAATGTTTCATTTCTGAAAACAAAAATCGTGAAGTGCCTATTAAAATGACACTGCGGTACCTTGGGCAGCCACAAGAGGGCGTTACTCTTGATTCTGGAAAACACGTTTGTAGAGGAAAAAATAAAGGTAGAGCTTGGTGGCCTGCGGGCTACTGCCCCGTTATAAATGGGACGCTCATAACTTCCATCCATCCATCCACTCATCCATCCATCTATCCATCATCAGGTGCTGCAACATTTAGTCACTTCTGTAGTACTCTCAAGTGGCTATGAATCGATCTCTCATAGTCTATACCATTCGAGACATTGATGGATTGCTAAGGTTCCAGAGAGCCTCGGTGGTTATGCTGGGCATCCTCTTCTTTCCACACAGTAATGCTGAGTGTGAGAGAATAGCACTGGCAACAAATCTCAGAGTTTTACTCATCAGTTTGCAAAAGGATGCTTGAGAGCCTGCTGATGGCAAAAGGGCACCAAAGTGGAACTGGCTTCCAGCAAACCTACATGGATGACTATCTCACATGGGCAAAATTGGCAAAAGCAAAATGACTAAAAAATTAATCGTTGTCAAGTAATGTTTTTGCTCATACTCTATGATGGATTTCACTTATGGTTGTAAAAATGTGAACAAGGTTGTCACTCAAAGTGAATAATTCCTTGAGATCTCACAAGAAAGGGTAGGCTAGCTAACCCACACCACTCATTTTGTGGCTTTTACTAGTTCCAAGCTTCCAAGGACCCTTTTGTTATGATGGGAGGCTTGATAAGCGAGGATATTTGTAAAAACAAGAAGGGTGGTAACAACGCTGAGAAGCTTCTAAGCCAGCTTGCTGTCCTTCCATGGATACCAATGAAGAGTGGTCAAACGTGGTCAACATCTTGTTGGTACGGATGGACTATGTTATATTCACGCCAAATATAGATACAGTAGAACCCCGCTGTTACGTTCCCAGCTGCTGCGTTTTCATGGCTGTTATGTTGTTTTGGGCCAGTCCCGGCATAGCTCCCATAGGATTCAATGCATTAGGGACCCCGCTGTTACATCGCAGTGTGGGACCATCCCCGTATGTTACGTTGCGAATTGACACTCCAAGCGGCCACTGCCGACGGCAATGTTGACTTTTCATGTATCTTGACTTGGCTTGACTGTATTAGCTGCACTATGGGCGACACCCATTACGTTTCCGGCTTCCGCCAGCAAAATTATGGCACAGCTGTGCAAACTGTTTGTGACGGAATCACGTACGGTGATTACGTTTCCATCGATGATGCCGTTGTGCACCTCCGAGGTTTTCTCTGTTGACGAAATCATAGCCGAGTGTGCCGATGTGTGTACTGAAAGCTCTAGCACTGAAATAAAATTGTGTGCCGATCACCACTTCTCTCACTTTTCCATTTTTCCCGTTTCTTGGCTCTAACGTTTATTTTCTACGGTCCCGTGAAAAACGTATCAGCGGGTTTCTACTGTATCAGTATGTGTCAGATATGTATCAGTATAAAGAGCAGGGAAGCAATGTACCAGTCCATTAATGAAATAGACACGAAACAAATAACAAAATGTGGTGGGTTTCCTATGAACCGTGATGTTATCTCTGTCGTCAAAGTGCTTGGTTACTAATTAAGTAAAAAAATAAATATACATATATATGTGTGTGTGTGCAAGAGACTGCACACCCCTGCCACCCTCCGGGAAAATCCAAACTCTACGCTGCTGATTCTTTGGTGTTTTCGTTCAGTAGTGCCGCACGCATTTCTACAGTGCTCACTAATCTTGTGCTACTGTTCATGATGTAGGAGCACACACTAACACATTTGTTGCAAGATTATTTCATATGGCACAGGCCTGTGTGACTGGTGCCCTGTACTATTTTTGTTTTCTTGTCAGATTTTGTACCAACTATCCCCACTCTCATTTCTGGTGCTGTGATCTCTTTGCACACTTTGAGAGTTCAGGACCAGTCATGCATGTTCCTGTATAAGGCTCTTAAACATTAAATTCCCTATGCAATCTGCGTAGGCTGGAGTAACCTTCACAAAGGCCTGTGTTCTTATCAAACTAGCCAGAAATTCTGAATGTTATGTTTGTGGGGACAAAGATATGATTACACATAGTACATGCGATTGTCCCCATTTCAACAACTTTGACAAATGTAACATTACAAAACTCTTTAACCCTGCTCTGAAGTGACGGGAGTTGAAGTTGGTTTCAAAGCGTCAGGAAATAATTTGAAAATGCACTCATTGCGAGTGGCCTTCCTCATGATTTTCTTGATTTCCTCATAATTTCTACCCCTTCCCTAAGTGCAGAGTAGCCAATCATACCATCACTACATTTGACATTTCAACCTTTCATCTCTTTTCTCTCTACTTATGCTTTGCTGGTCCTGGCCCTCAGTCATATTTTATCTTTAGTTGCTGAACTATCTTTATAAATACGCTGTTATATAATGCTTCTCTAGGCCAGCTTGCGTTTGCTTATGGATGTAATGTGGCCATGATGAAAGGCACACAAAATGTACCATAGATGCTTTAACAACTCAGTAATTCATTATTGCTGTCAATTGAAGGTAATGGCTTAACCTTTCAAAATTTGTCACACTGAATACCACTTGTGGGTGTGGCAGGCAGTCTGATCCTCTTTATGTAATTTTATTGTGTTGTGTATGCTATCTGTGTATGTAGTCATGTATGTGCTATGTTAAACTTGTACTCTCCTAATGTAGCAGTCCATGGTTTTCATAACTGTATGTCTCTAAACATTTATAGCATAGAAAATGGACAATGTGCATGTGAGCAAAGTGCTTTTAATAACGTCAGACAATGTGGTAATGAACGTATAAACTTCTCTAAAGCCATAGTTGGATTGCAAATGTCTTTAGCAGCGTGAAACCAACACAGCTGCAATAGGAACCACTACTAACAATATCACGGGTGTTATATCACATATGTAAGGCGTTAACATGTACTACATGTAAACAATGACAAAATAAGGGTAATCTTGGCCTAACCGGTGGGCCGCGTCAGATAACTTCGCGCACGCTGCCTAAATGTCAGCGCCTAAGTCCCATTCGACCTGAGGACCTATGATGACTTGCTCAGGGGACCAAACGGGAACGTCATTTTCACTAACCTTCTCGGGGCTGTTATCATGTACAATGGTCGAACTAAGCATGAGGTCTTCCGATACGATCGCCTCTGAAACAGCAGCAACATCACTAGCATCAAAGTCAGAATTCAGCGTTGCGACTGGGACCAAATGTTCGTCCTCGGGATCGGACGGCGGACAAGCCTCGAGGACCAAGACGTCGTCGGGAACGACCTGCACCGAGCCGAGGCCACTCGTAGGAAGGGGAGCCTCGTCGTAGAAACTCTCCATGAGGCTCTTCACCGTCGGGGACGACATGATGGCGGCCTCCACCGCGCGGTTGCTCCACCACACTTGGCAAATTGTAGGGCTCGACGGCACGCTGATGGTGTCGGCGCGGTTACTCCCGCTGCCAGCATCGCGCACACTCGTGAATGCCTCCTGGACACCTTCCTCCAGCACCTCCAGCGACGGCGGCAGTTCCTGCGAGCTTTGCTCGCTGCAGGGTTGCTTTCGCCTCTTCGACGACGATACTCCAGCCTCGAGGTTACGACGGAAATGGTTCCTCACAGCCCTAATGTTGCGCGGTGTTGCTCGATGGTCCGTATCGTTCGTGAGCAGCTCGGAGATGAGGCGTTCTAAGTAACGTAGCCTTTGAACTGCTGCCAGCAGCACGACGCGCTTGGATCGGTGTCGTCGGCTGCGTAGCGATGAAGGCAGCACAAGGCAGCGCAGTGTGTTGAAGCATCTGGACATCTCGGCTCTCCATAGAGAATCAGCCAGCCGGCGGCGGCAGTATGACGCGGCTTTGTCCACAAGTCGCCGTCTCGGACGACCGCGGGTGCGACGGGTTTCTTGCACAGTGGTGTTCCTCGAAGACTTGCGACGTTTCGGTGGCATAACTTGATCCGTCGCGGCTTGAACGTTGAGGAGGCGTTGGGTTTAAACCACCCGCCGCCGTCTGGATGATTTGAATCTGATTGAGTTGCCAGCCGGCAATCGATCTAAGCCTCCGTCTGCCTCCGTACTCCTCTTGTTGTCTATAAAAACTAAGTTACTGTTCCATGTGCGTTATAATTCTGCCTGTTTTTTTTATTAAAGATATTCGTCATGGTGATCGAGTAATTTTTTTGCGCCCAAAAGAAAAAAGAAAAAGCATGGCCTCTGAGATTTGGAAGTAGATAAAAAAAAAAATGTGACTGCTTTGGGCACCACCTATAATTTTAGGCGTACACTAGCGCCATTGAATTGCGATTTCGGTATGGATTGCCGCTGCTCGGCTCATTTATGTGGAGTGCGTTTGGAGAGAACGCTGCTTGTAGGCTTATGTGCGTTGTTTGCGCGACTTGCGCAGCAACTGCTAGAGCCAGATGGAACATCTGTTGCATCGCAGTTCGCATTGTGGAGCCTCTGTTTGCTTTCGACGATGTTAATGTACGCAGCTGTCCGCCGTTTTATTGATCGCCGCACTTGTAGCAAGGGCTGTGAAGAGCTGGATTTTTTCAGGACTGTTAGACCGACCTAGAAATACTTGCGTCATCGTTGTTTGTGAACTGTACAAGGAGGATGTATTTAATGCGCGTCCTAAGACCACAGTATGCCGCGATTGAGCGCGACGAGGTTGCATGGGCGATACCCAGACTCGTGCAGTGTACTATTCCACACCAGTTCAAATCTCAATGCGGCGCAGCAATGCTAAAGGGAGCCTATACAGTCACTCTAGCATGAATATAAAGCAGGCGCCCCGACAGCGTTCAGGTGTACGTGGAGAACACGGGGCTGTTGCAAAGCTTGGAAGACCTCGCGCGACCTTGAACAGAAATGCTAGAGTTTCTTTATGGCACCAAACACTTAACTTCAGCTAAGTAAACCACAGCTATTTTTCACAACTATGTACTAGCCCTGTACTGTTGATGACCCATGAACACGGATGATCCGATGCACACGGTATCCCACTCACTTTTGCGGTGAGGTCAATGTAGTTATCCCTGCGTTCACTAAAGCTTGCGCGCCATTCGTGACCTTGTGGCTAAAACCGCGCTGACGACACAATCTTCGACAGCAATATTCACTACCGCTTTTAGTGCTGTTAATCACGTTGTGCTTTCACCGATCACGGGCAGGTCGTGGTTCGGATGAAGTTAACCTGTCGTTTTATGATAAAATCATGAGGGACGAACGCCAAACTTTCGTTGAAACAAGCGCACCTCATAGCGCACCAACCGCCGATTGCCTCGACAGCACGTAGCACCAACTGCCGATTGCCTTGGAAGCACAGGCAGCTACTACCACGTTACACCGAGGAAACTATAACAAATGGCACTCTATGTTAAGGGCCTAAGGTCCACCAAGCGCTTGGTCAGCGTCATTGACGAATGACGTCCTGCGCACATGACCGACAAAAACAACGACGCGCAACCTCGACGGCAGTGCTCTCTCACGAGCAGAGATAGAAACTTATAGTTGAGTTCGAACGCGTCAACGCAGAGAGCACCTTTTCGTGTTGAGATTGTGCATTAGTATCACCGAGTTTTTCTTGTCTCAGCAGCAGGTCTGACGGTTCGATAGTCTTAGGCTGCGGCGACATCGCTGCGGTAGTTACGCCACGGATGAAATTCCACAATGGTAGCGAGGTACTGTGTCCTGCACCATGCAGCACAATAATTTGCGTGGTACAGCCGAGAACGTGCTTTCCTTTTTCATTATGCCACGTGCTGTAGGAATGTTTACCGAACATTTAGCCTTTCAGGGAGGACGAGAGAGCTACCCGATGCAACACAACACCCATCCCAGCTGGACCATGCGTGGACCTCCGTCCGCAGTCACTTAGGTACAAGTGATCACCGCCCTGTCCAATATCGTATTTACCACTACTACTGCGTGATCGCAATGTTATAAAACGTGCCTGTTTCACGTATCGTTTGTAGATGCCAACTTCCCTTCTCTGCTGGCCCGATTTCTTTCATAGCTTCCAGATTCGAGTAGTAGTGCCGCACCTTAAAACACACATTATTCTTGTATAAAAACTGATAGCTCGTATGCACGCAAGTATAACGCGAATAAAAGAATGCAGCGTAACACATGTTTCGTTTCGAAAGACGAATAATTTTGACAAAACTTGCAATTTCCGCATACGAAACTAGTGCTGCGTAGGCGCCGCCACTCTCCTTTTGAGTGTCTGAGTTTGGTAACGCCACTGTGATGGAGAGGCGAACTTGTGTGTAATGTGGACCAGTTGGAAAACACCTTTTGGTGGTTATTGTAAAATAAGAAGCCCATCTTTGCTGTTTCAGCCGGGCTGTGTTATGGCAAGGACGTCGAAGGACTATAGTTCATGAAACGGGGCTGCCCTGATCCGCGTGAATGCGAAGCTAGCCAAGCTCTCAGGTGGTGTAGTTTGCTGCTGCTCGGTGCACAATGCCTTTCGCCCAGTTAATCGCTGATCGTAAAAGGAGCTGACAGCTGCGTTACATTGGGCGAGCCTAATTTGTTTGTTGAGAGCCGTTTTAACCCTCAAATTTTCCACTTTTGCAGCAATGAATGGCGTTCGACCCGTTCAACAGGACACCAGCCATGGGGAAAAGAAGAAGAGGAACTACAAGCTTCTGGTGGATCCAGCGATGAAAAAGGGAGCTGTGAAAGTCTACAGATACGATGGAGTTGTTCCTGGGGTACGACGCTACCTTAAAATAGGCTCGCTTTGAACGTACCGCCGTCTGGATCGCTGCGTAAAGCGACTAGCTTGTGCACTGGCACCTAGACTCTTCGCGCCTGATCGCCGACTGATGGCCGTGTTTACATCTATCCGGTGTCGTTGAATAACATTGTTGCCAGGTGACAGCACGCGCGATAATTGGTAATGACATGCGCAGCACTATCAGAACATGATATTGATATCGACTACCTGTCCGGCGCGTGCATACTCCGCTCAATTCTCGAAAGCTAATTGCGACTCGCACGAAGCACATCGCACGGCACATGGCCACGACATTTGCTCATGTCGGTTCAGGTTTCGTTTACTTGAGTCCAGTGCTTGATGGCAGTGCACGATAGTGTAATGATGGTGAGCAGTTGTTGGTTGTAAGAGTGCATTGCCAGCCATCTGTGGACTTAGCATGTATATGGTACCTCCAATTCTGAACTCGTTTAGTGTTATTGTTTCACCTTTACTTATGACAGGGGCGCTGTTATACATTGCTGTTGTCTTTTTGTTTCAGCAAGAGAACCTGTATCCACCAGTTCAAGTCCGAGATCCGCGGTCTCGCCTCACGTTGCTGTGGGCGAGGACTGAAGTGTCAGATTTGCCAGTCCCTAAGTTTAAGGTGGGTGACTGGGTGGTGCCTAGTGGCATGTTGCATTGCAACAGGGCTCACTATTGAAAGCATTGAGCTGTTTGATGTCAAGTTGAGCTTATTCATTGGTGCCAAACATTGCACTACATATGCAACTTGACAGATGCCATTTTGAAGTCTTGACACAGCTGCGCTGACACTGAAAATTACAATCTACTACACGATAAATGATGTTTGTTGTAAATAGACTCTTCACTGAGATTGCATGTACTTTCTGTGGTGAAACGAAAGAGCTTGCAAATGTGCCTTAGGAAAGTAACTGTGTAAAGTAGCAACTGTTTCTTAAGTACCCACACTCTTGGTTGCCGCACAAGGACTGGATTTGCAGGGATGGTAAATAGTTGTGCATGGCTTCTGGTTGTTGACAGATGGCGACAGTGTAAATGATGTGCTGTTATCTACTTGAAAAAAAAAAAGAAAAAGAAAACAACCTAATGCTTCCGTGCTTCCTTCCATTACATTCCATTACACATTAAACCTGTAGTTGCTGTGTGCTAATTGCAGATGTACCAATCAGTGGTACTGTTAGCCAACCTGTCCTAGTTGTGTGGGATGCCTTCAAGCTTTCTTGGCCAGGTTTTATCGGCAGGTGTCATGGATATGATCGTTTGGTGCTCTAGTTTCATTACTTGTGTAGATTGTAAACAAGTTGACGTGGAGAAACGTGGTGCATGCTTTTGATGTGGCACATTCACATAGGCGGCTGCATCAACAGAACGAGCAACCGTGCCACACTATCCCGCTGTAGCCTGAATAGTGTTATTGAGGCTGTGTGCAGACTCGATCAATGCTGCAGTTGATTGCGTTGTTGCATTGGTGTAATGACTTTGTGTCAGTCGAGATATCATAACAAAGAGAAGTTGCTATGGTGACAACATGGGGATGCAGAAACCCTAAAGCTTTAATAGAGGTAGGGATGGTATCTGGCAGCTTATTTGCTTTGGAAGCTAGTTGTCTGTGGCATGCTGCCGCTTAACGTGGTTACACACTTGATTCCCAGCTTCAGCAGCTGTGTTTTGATAGGGGCAGACTGTGGAAATGCTCGTGTAATTAGATTTAGCTACAAGTTTAAGAGAGAACCCTGCACAGTAAGATTCATCCAAAGCCCTACACAGCCATTGCTTTTAGAGACACAAAACTATTTTTGGATCTTAAAGCATGTTGTGGCCGTTCAAAAGGAGTACTTTTGACATGTTTGCAGGCATCGTAGTTCTCAATTAAAACTGATTTTATTCATGTTCTGCGAAATGCTCGTGAAATTGCATCACAATGTTTCGTGGTTTCCAGATTGATGAGCACTATGTGGGAGTACCACCACCATTGGAGGTGACCCTTACCAATCTTAATGATAACATTGGCAAGGCGTTCCTGGATGACCTACTCAAGAAGTTTGGGCAGATAGATGAGTCTGTTGTCTACTACCATGCACGCACACGGAAACACCTCGGTTTGGCCCGTGTCATCTTCTCGACTACAAAATCTGCCCGCTACTGTGTTGAGAAGATGCATCTTTCTTCAGTCATGGGCAACATCCTCAATGTTTTCCTTGATCCTTTTGGTAAGTTTGCTCCTCGTACTTGTGTTCATGATAAATCTTTACTGACAAAGACCAAATAAATATACAGGGAAGCATATTGATTACAGATATAGATTTCGTTACCTTTATTTATTCGAATGATAGTGTTTGCATTATGTTTCCTGCAATTTTGTTACAAATGTTAGGAATAAACAATTGTAAAAAATGCTGACAACTGGAATTGGAATTAGTACATACAAAACTCACAATAGTTGTCAACAACCAAGAAAAATTTTATCTTTGGTAGTTGCAGCCAAACTATTTGTCTTTATTGAAACACCGGTATAATACGAACGAGAAAACTCTATGTACATGCTCGCAAATTGCGACACATCAGTCTAGGTCCAAGTGATGCACATTTTCATTTGAACACTTTTGTGTTCATGTCAGATTGGTGTAATATTGGCTCCTATGCTTACGTCAAAGCCAGCGTCACCTTTAGTGGCCAGGCGTGCAATTGTGCTGGCAGGTCACTTTCCAAACACTTGCTTTGGTGGCTTCTGATTTTTTGCCGCTTGTGCTGTCATCAGCAGCTGCCATTACATAGGGCTGAACCACAATATCTGTGCAGGTTGTGCCCCTGTCAATTAATCAAAAAGTGAGTGTTTGGAAAGCGAGCTGCTTGCACAGTTGTGCGTCAAATTTACAGCCATATGGCATGGTCTTCCTTAGCAATTGTGCACATCATTTCGTACACTTACGCTGCATTTTGCTCCATAATAACAGTACACAAAGATCGGCGACAAATTTGCCTGGATGCAGGGAATGTATCTGTCGTATAGCAGCAGATCATCGGAGTACATTAGTTCATACTATATACGCTGTTACATGTTTAAGATGGCTATTCTTTCTCATTGTTACATCATTTTTCAGCATTTTGAGTAGTTGCGCATATGGTTGTAGTAGAAATGGAAATGAGGGACATGCCTTTATTGAGAGGGTATTTTAGGTTAGTCACAAATTTTCTGAAAATGTAATTGATGCTTTTAACTCTTGCACTTGCCACAGGTCGAGAGTGCCAGCGGCTCTACGAGGAGATGTCCTCGGACCGTCCGAAGTTTTCTGAGCCAACACCTTATGTTCCTGATCCCCCTCCACCTCCACCGTCTCAGGTGGTACCAACACCACCACCTGCCGGCAGAATTCACCATCCGTCTCCAGCCCCTCCCCCACCTGCAGACTACGGTTACTCGAACCATTCCGACTATGGCTCGGGATCGTACCGTTCTAACCAGTCGACCCCAATGAGCTACGACAGTGGTTATTCCTACTGCTCATCATCTCAATATGCAGCACCCTCACACTCTTGGGAGGTAAATCATTCTGGAACATCGTGGGGGGGCGATGGAATGGCCTGGCAGCAAGGGTCTGCGTGGGACCCCCACGCTGATGCCATTCCACCGCCCAAGCAGAGCCCAGCCCGCGAAAGCCTCGACAGCCGCATAGAGCTCTTGTTGAAGCAGACTGAGGGAAGAGCCGGATTTCTGGATACTGGAGGACCACCCTTTGGGAGTCCGCCTTTTGGGGAAAGTTTGGCACCTCAGCAGAGTTCCCCGGTGGCTCCCACATCACAGAGCTCTGATGCAATGGCTGAAGTTCCACTCCCACCTCTGCCACCCGATTCTTCCCCGCTGCCTCCACTGCCGGAAAGGGATGAGCTTCCACCACCCCCACCTGAAGAAGAGGATGAAGATATGGAGCTGCTGTCAACACCGCCGTCGCCGTTCATATCTCAACAAGAGTACCACCACTGGGCCAGAATCACGAGAGAGGCAAGGACAAGGGACCTTTCGGACTCTGAGCTCGATGACCGGCGTGCTGATGTGACAATGCAGTCGAACGACGAAACAAACCAGTCGATGCCGAGCACGCGAGACTCTACACCAGTGCACGACGAACTGCCAGAGCCAGTACCGGAAGAGGAAAATATGGGGGGAAACAAGGTTGTTGATGACGATGACGACGACCGCATGTCACTCTCGTCGCTGAGCAGTGGTGAAGAGAAACTGCAAGTGAATGCCCCGCTGCCTGAACCACCAAATCCAAGCATGTACATCACCCAGGAGGCAACAGCAAGTACGGCTTCAGTTGCATACCAGGCCACGCCAGGGACATCCGCAATGTATGCTCCAGTCTCTGCTTACCCAAGTGCGCACCCCATGTATCCGAGTCAAGAGGTGCAGATGATGGCACAGATGGGCATCTGGAAGCCCGGCATGGGATCGGCCGTTCAGTCGCTGTCTCCACATCCGCAGCATCCACCGCTTCCACCGTCGCCAATTCGTTCCGGGTCGGCTTACGGCTACCACAGCAGCACGCCGACGCCCACGGCTGCCCCTGTGCACCCTCCTCCACCCTTGCCTGCCTACAACCCACTCTACCCACCACCGCCGCTGCCCCACTACGGAGCTAGATGCGCCAGTTTCACCGGGCGCCTCGTCATTTTTTGAGCTCTCCCAAACCAAAACTGAAACTAGTGGGTAATAAACAGGCCGTAAATAATTATCTGACGCGCGCTGGAGCAAATGATGTGCCGTGTTATTGCTAACAGGTCCCCAGCTACGTATTGCAGCGAAAAAACAGCAGACGAAAATTTTGGTGTCAGTGCCCCTTTAAGATGGCTATTCTTTCTCATTGTTACATCATTTTTCAGCATGTTGAGTAGTTGCGCGTATGGTTGTAGTGGAAATGGAAATGAGGGACATGCCTTTATTGGGAGGGTATTTTAGGTTAGTCACAAATTTTCTGAAAATGTAATTGATGCTTTTAACTCTTGCACTTGTCACAGGTCGAGAGTGCCAGCGGCTCTACGAGGAGATGTCCTCGGACCGTCCGAAGTTTTCTGAGCCAACACCTTATGTTCCTGATCCTCCTCCTCCTCCACCGTCTCAGGTGGTACCAACACCACCACCTGCCGGCAGAATCCACCATCCGTCTCCAGCCCCTCCCCCACCTGCAGACTACGGTTACTCGAACCATTCCGACTATGGCTCGGGATCGTACCGTTCTAACCAGTCGACCCCAATGAGCTACGACAGTGGTTATTCCTACTGCTCATCATCTCAATATGCAGCACCCTCACACTCTTGGGAGGTAAATCATTCTGGAACATCGTGGGGGGGCGATGGAATGGCCTGGCAGCAAGGGTCTGCGTGGGACCCCCACGCTGACGCCATTCCACCGCCCAAGCAGAGCCCAGCCCGCGAAAGCCTCGACAGCCGCATAGAGCTCTTGTTGAAGCAGACTGAGGGAAGAGCCGGATTTCTGGATACTGGAGGACCACCCTTTGGGAGTCCGCCATTTGGGGAAAGCTTGGCACCTCAGCAGAGTTCCCCGGTGGCTCCCACATCACAGAGCTCTGATGCAATGGCTGAAGTTCCACTCCCACCTCTGCCACCCGATTCTTCCCCGCTGCCTCCACTGCCGGAAAGGGATGAGCTTCCACCACCCCCACCTGAAGAAGAGGATGAAGATATGGAGCTGCTGTCAACACCGCCGTCGCCGTTCATATCTCAACAAGAGTACCACCACTGGGCCAGAATCACGAGAGAGGCAAGGACAAGGGACCTTTCGGACTCTGAGCTCGATGACCGGCGTGCTGATGTGACAATGCAGTCGAACGACGAAACAAACCAGTCGATGCCGAGCACGCGAGACTCTACACCAGTGCACGACGAACTGCCAGAGCCAGTACCGGAAGAGGAAAATATGGTGGGAAACAAGGTTGTTGATGACGATGACGACGACCGCATGTCACTCTCGTCGCTGAGCAGTGGTGAAGAGAAACTGCAAGTGAATGCCCCGCTGCCTGAACCACCAAATCCAAGCATGTACATCACCCAGGAGGCAACAGGCAAGTACGGCTTCAGTTGCATACCAGGCCACGCCAGGGACATCCGCAATGTATGCTCCAGTCTCTGCTTACCCAAGTGCGCACCCCATGTATCCGAGTCAAGAGGTGCAGATGATGGCACAGATGGGCATCTGGAAGCCCGGCATGGGATCGGCCGTTCAGTCGCTGTCTCCACATCCGCAGCATCCACCGCTTCCACCGTCGCCAATTCGTTCCGGGTCGGCTTACGGCTACCACAGCAGCACGCCGACACCCACGGCTGCCCCTGTGCACCCTCCTCCACCCTTGCCTGCCTACAACCCACTCTACCCACCACCGCCGCTGCCCCACTACAGGCCCAGCATCTGCACACTCTCATCACTATGCACATCACTACTATCCATCGTCATCTACGCCACCGCAGTATGGACGTCCTGACTATGCGACAGCCCGAATACCACCTTCACCATACAAGTGGTACAACACTATGGTGCCAATGCACCGTGTTGGAGTTGCTAGGGCAAACAGTCCACCCTTGCCTCCGGGCACCATGAGTACAGACCCCAATGCACCCACTGTGCGTGCTGTGTTAGATGCCCTTGTGGTTGAACTGAAGGAAATTGTGAAGCGGGACATTTGTAAACGCATGGTGGAAAGCTATGCATTCAAGCGCTTTGAAGTCTGGTGGGATGAGCAGGTTTCAGCTGCATCTAAGGTATTGTTGGTGTACTTCCTCCTTTGCCTTATACTGTCATGCCAGAACTGCTGTGCATTGCGAAATGCCTTGCTTTCTTGCATATAATTGTCTCTCCTTGAAATCTCCTTTAAAGGGATACTGAACAAAAATTTTGGTGCCGAGATTATTTGCCCACATGATAGATTGGGTGCTGAGACAGATCAACACAACCTTGTTTTCAGGCAGGAACCGCCGGAAAATAATGAAATTCATACATTTTTCGCAAAGTACCGCACCTAGCGAGCACTCTATGAACTAGAGGAAGTGACGCTTGTGTGACGTTTCGTGTGCCCGATGGTGTTGTTGCTCCGATTTAGGGAACGCACCCACCACCCTTTCTCCAGAGTGGTCGCCTCTCTCCACCCGCGTCGAGGCCCCTGACACTGCGCGCTCCTCAACTCGCGCAGTGAATGCTCGCGCTTTCTCCTCCTTTCTCTTCTGCAGCTACTGTGCGTTGCCAAACCAGGCTTTTTTGCACATTCCAGTGTGCCAAGTGGAGCAGAGAGAAGGAGGGTAAGTGTAGTGCCGTGGTGTTGCTCGGAACACAATGGGAGAGGAAAGAAATCGTGGAACAAGGCACATGGTGCAGCCGGGTTGCTTCCCCTGTCTGTTGTTGCTGCTGTTTTTGGACACGTAACGTCACGACCTTGGTGCTCATTCTGACGTGCAGCCGCCGCGTGCTCACAGCCCGCCAATTATACAGACATACATTCAAAAATATGTGAAATGAACATTGCATACAGAATCAAGGGGGCCATTAAAGTCGAATTTCAGCGTTTCCGCAATATTTTCAGATTTTTGTTCAGTATCCCTTTAAGTGAAAATAGCGGGAAGCCGCTTACAAAATGCACAGGAAGAGTTTAGGGGGTCAATTTTATATCATCACGACAGAGAACAGATGGAAACAACTAGCTGTAGACATGCAATTAAATCTCGCTGTAATGAACACAGTAAAATAAATATTTAAGTGCTGAAGCATTGCAGGGGACAAAGAGAAAGGGACACCTGTGTCTCTTCCTTGTTGTCTCTGTTTTAAAATTTGCTGCTATTTGTTACCAACAATGCTGAATGTCTACCTGTGTAAGAAACCGAACACATGCTCCAAGGTCTTCAACCTAAACCTATGATCTTTATAACCTGATGTCCATAAGATGCTGTACATCTTTAGTCGTACTACAACTAAGTGTCTTTAAAACTATTTCAGTGCGATGAAATTTCTACACTGCCATGTTGAAAACTGTGCTGACATGTTGGATTCCTGGCAACAACAGCCACGTGTATATGGGAGTGAAGTTTAAAAGTGCTCATGGACTTGGATTTAGCTGCACGTTAAGGAACTCTAGTTGTTCAAAATTATTCTGGTCCTGGTTATGGTGCGTCACTTCATTGTTGATTTTTTCATGTGGCGCCCTAGAATCTAAATGAAATGTTACCTAGGAGGTGCATGAGATGTCATTGCAGTACAACTACTACAGTTACGGTAACACATGGGAAAAGATGTATTTTCGTCTAAAAGAAGGTGCTCTGGAGCTTACACAAAGCTTGAAACTGGGACGAACAAACACATAAGCTATGTGTCATACCGCACCTTGGTAATTGGCCACCAGTAGCAAAGACACACCATACGCAAGTAACACTTTGTAGGCTCAGGACAGCACATACACACAAAACACAAAACACATGTGTCTGTCTGGTGGGAGTCCACCAACGTGTGATAAATGTGGTGAACTACTTAGCGTGTTCCATATGCTCCTGCAATGCATCGAACTGGCAAGCACAGAGGAAAGAACACTTTGCATTGCCTTTGTGGCAACGGTACTACCCCATTCTTCGATGTTCTTAAGCAACAAAGCTATTTTAAAATAAGAATTACTGTTAGGATTTATAAAGATGTACTGTGAAATGCCGAGCAAGCGTCCCCCTCCCTTTTTCGGGAGATCTGAAATAAACACCAATGACCGAGCAAGCCTCTTCCCCCTCCTCCCCTGCGGCCATTTTTTTTTTCAAGACGAGCATCGATTGTGTAAAAAGAACACAAGAATGAATACACTGAATGTGTATCTAATGTTGGTTATGAAAGTCCGTTGTCATGTGGCCGGTCATATATTGGTCAAACCGGTCGCTACATCAATGGAGACACGTGCGTCAGTTCACCCTCATTGACATTATCAGGAAACGAAATTGTCATTATCAAGAAAAGAAATGGACTGTAAGATTAGTGGTGCGATCGTTCCTGTTCAACCCTTATAAGCGCAGTACCTTCAAGAAATAAACTCAGTTGGAAGTCTGAGGAAATAAGAACAGTAAATAAAGAAAACATTTAATTTGAAGCATGGATGGGCATTTTTTATTTTTATAGCGGCTCTCCCGTCGCCATCTTGAATTTCGGTCCGGGACCAAGCAAGCGCCCCCCTCCCAAATCTGGTCAGATTATCCTTCACCGTAGGGGGGATGCTTGCTTGGTATTTTACGGCACATGGATTTCACATATTATAGCCAGGAAATCTAGCACAAGCTCTGAACAGAGGCCGCTGCTGTGAGTATTACAGGGCCTAAAAGCACCTGTCTCCTACCCATAGGGGTCATAGGCTTTGAGGAGGGAGGTATTGGTGCTATTTCATACTCTCGCTATTTAGCGTCATGATCTATAAACCATCCCTTGTGTCACTGCCATTATTAAAGAGGATAGTCTTTCTTAGGCCACCTAAATGCACGAAACGTAGTCCATCTGTGTGTGCTTCACTTGATTCAACTGCCTGGCCAAAATCAATGGGGTCATGAAAACCAACCATGCTACTAGCACTGGTGGACGGGGTTAAAGGGCAACTCCTGCGATTTTTCATTGTTTACTGCTCTCAGCCAAATTTCCAGTATATGTTCTCCTCGGTGCGGCAGTAATTTATGTCAAGCCAGGCGGTTTCAAGTCATTTAGTTTTCCTGAGAATGAATTTTAAAAATTTTTAGCAGATTCCCATGCGAACGACCCTGTGTATTTCATGTCATTACCTGCAATGCTGCCTACCCGAGCAAGTGGGCTGTCTAAAGCAAAATGGCGATACTTCAGCGCTCAAATAGTCCCTGTCAAGTTCGGAAGAGCTCAATACATCGTTGGATGACATCGCCACTTTCATTTTTATGGCACCAGCTCCATATTTCTGATGGCGAGGAGGCTGTGACGTCATTGCATACGCTGCACGAAGCATCTACCCGGTTTGGTTTCAGTTTGAACACGTCATTCATTCGATTATTTAAAATTATTGGTGAGTTTATGAGCAAATTGAATGACTCTGGCTGCTTCAGGGCTCTCAGTACTACTGGAAAATGATATCAGAATATGTCTGAAGTCAATAGTTGGACGGAAACCCGTCTGTTCGGTATTTAAGGCAACGTTTCTTCGTTTTGCCTCATTGTGAACAAGGCTCCCGTGTAGGACCCGAAACGTCATTCCATCTTTATTTTGGTCGGTGCCATTTATTTTTTGTCGATATCAGAATATGATTGTAAAACCACCGGAGTTGCATTGGTTAGCATTGCTGAACGGGGCATGGTGAACAGGGTTAACATTATACAGCGCATAGAAAATCTCAGGCCTATTTGAGGTAAAATGTAAATATTGCAACCCTCAACAGTGCATCCAAATATATAACTGTGATCTGAAGCATTCTTTTAATTAGGCATACACATTGGACTGTTTTTACATTAAAATCAGCACATTAGAAATGGTGTTCAGCAAACGCTATGCATTAAAAACAACATGACTGAAGCGGTGGCTCTGTAGCTGGCTTTGAGCCAACAGTAACAAAAGGTCCCAGTAGGTGGTGTGAGAGGAGGGCGAACGTGGGAACTTTGAATTGAATTCAGGAAAACCCACATTGCATCCATCAGGGGAAGAGTTAGAGTGGAGGGGAAGAGTGTGAGGGGGAGAAGAGAGGGTGCTACATATCGGGGGCGGCAGAAGACTATCATCTTTCGACGTCATTTGCAGTGAAGCATGCAGATATGTGGCCATTTTTTAATATGTGTTTTGCACTTCCACACAGTGGCCTAATTGTAGACCACGTTACAGCCATATTACATCCCATCATCAATCGATGAACAAATCGCAAAGTACGATTTAGAACAGGGAATGTCGCTCCCGCGACATTCCCTGTTCTAAAAAGGCTCCCGCGACATTCCCCGTTCTAAATCGTACTTTGCGATTTGTTCATCGATTCAAGCATCCATCTTCCCCTGAGCTTCTCTTCTAGTTTGGATCCCATCATCAAGTGCTTTTAGGCCCATTTACAGCCAGATCTATATGCCACTCTGAACTTTTTTCCCTCCATTGTCACGCATTGTTATAGACCTGGAGTTCTCTTTTCTGGCCCTTGCGCCATGAAAAGCCACGTATTATTGTAAACATCATCATGATCATCATAGAGCTTAGAACTGCTCATTTAAGCAGAATTAAGAAATATAGTAGTCATAAAGCGCTGTCTACACCTCTGTAAGCAGAATGAAGAAGGATGCAAGCATCCTTCGTTCTGCAAGTAGACATAGACAACCAGCATGTTAGCACTAGACTAGAGTAGCAGAATTTGAATTTGATAACTCACGAGGCTTTTCTGTGCCAAAACCATGGTACGCTTATGAGGCATGCTGTAGCACGGTACCATGCATTAATTTCGATCGCTTAGGGTTCTTTGAAGCGGCACTAAAGGCAGATGTGAAGTTTTGTCAGACTGATTTAGTATCTTTGTAGAAGACTACCAGTTCTTTCTGCATGCCAGTAAATAAGTTTGTTGTGTGGTAAACCGCCAGTGAAAGCCCTTGGTGCCACTGCTCAATTTGAATTGCCCATCACACCACCATCTCCGCTTCCACGTTCTGTGGTTCAGTGGGCGTTCAGAAAAAAAGAGCGCTACAGTTTGTGGATTTCACTGGTTCGTTTTAAAAGGTGTAACAAATAGCTGCTGCCAATTTTGTTGCTGTCAGTGGTAACTTAAGCTGACAAGAGCTCCATGACACACAGCACTGACAGCATTGCACCAATGAAATGAAAACTTTGTGATTAAGGGAAAAGTGCAAGCGTGGCCAAGGTGGCGACTGAAATTGGAGCTTGTTGACACTACTGTGTAGTGAGCTGAACAGTCATATGTCGCAATAACTCTGGCCTACTACATGTTTTTGTTATGAAAACTTATATAATTTACATTTAACCGGTAACATACGGTATTATAGTTGAGTAGTCTGAAAATGTACATCAAAATGCTGTTTCATGTAGTGCCAGTAGCTGAATCACAATGCGAAAGGAACTATTCTAAGTTGTTGATGTTGAGGGATGCACTTAACAAGGTTTTAGTCCATTAAACAGGACTTGTTGCCACCCACAGGCAACAGCAATCTTTAGTGCAGTGCCAAGACCACTGTTTGACCCACATTGGTAGCTTAGTAGCTAGGGGGTAGTGGATAAGGGAAGCCTGAAGTTGTGGGGTCCAATTTTGGCCATGAGCGCTGCAATTCAATGTGTGCTAAAGGCAGAATATGCCCATGCACTTGGATTTCGGTGCACATTCAGGAACCCTAGGCGGTCCTAATTATTTCGAGGCCCTCCACTACAACGCTTGACTCATTATGATAGTTTGTTTTGGCACGTAAAACTCCATCAATTTTATTATGAGTGGTTACTGCTGCCCACAGTCTCTCACGCATTTGATGCCACTTATGCGAGACCTCACAGATGTAATTGCATTGCAGACGGTAGACATATGCGACTACTGCCTTGGCGCTCCTAGTTAGAAATAAGTTTCACTGCAACAAGCTGTGCCACATGTAATCCCAGAGCAGTTGAATTTTGTGTTTCAAGGTAAAGCACTTCCCGGAGAACTGTAAAAAATCTGAGATGTTGATAGTGCTAGGCTTATGTTGTTCTCTGCTTTACGTGCAGCAGCGTTTGAGAAAGCGAGCACACTCATTGTAATGACAGCTGCAGCAATATTTAACTTTAGCTAAATTGCATAAGAGTGAGCGGTGTGTGCTATTGAAGAAGTATTAGCAAAGCTACAGGTAGGTAAGTGACATGAATTGTTACAATAGCATTTAAATAGCATCTAGGCTGGCAACATGGCACATCATGGTTATTGAATATAATGTGAAACTTGGACCATGGCATGAAAAAATTTCAGCTTTCTACAGGTGCCTTCTAGTCCCAATGTGCGTGTTGGTTTCGGCTTTCTGGATTGTGTATTGTTTCTGGCAAATGGTAGGGGCAATATTTCAATCTATTTTTTGTAGCCTTCGGTGTCAAATGCTTACGGTTTTGCTGCACACCCATTTTGCTACACCTATGCCTATATCAGACATCACCTGTGGCACAGAGGGTGCTTTTGATCTGTAACTATCTGAAAGTAAGCTTTTTATACATTCCAAAATTTCATTGCAGTTGGCCTGTAAGCACACCCTTTTTCCGGGCCTAGTAAGCATCATTCTTTGCTGAGCAATTTCCTGTTTACTGTTTCCTTTAGGGTAATCGGAAGCCATTACTGTATTGTTGTTGCAATGACTGTGCTTTCTGTACCTGTAGTGGCACGGTGAATTAATTGCTGTTCTTATTTTTAACCAACAGTCAAAGACTTCTGAAACTGCGTCTAAAAATGATGCGACCAGCAGTCAAACCGTGTCGTCATTATCGTCTCTCTTCGATGGCTCAAGAAGCGAGTCCAGCTTCTCCATTGGGGAAAGCTTTGGTGCTGGTTTTGGATTTGGCCTTCGTGCGGCTATGCCTCGAATGCCATCATTTAGGGTAAGTGCAGCTTCTGTAAATGCCATCCTGACTTTAGTGCATCAGCTCAATGGATATTGCATTCATTAAAAAGTGAAACCCAAGCGACCAGTAGGTTTTTTCAGAGAGCATCGACAGTGTGTAGCAAGCACAGATCCAGGGTTTCTTCAAGGGGTTGGTCTGGTGACAATGGTTGCGTGAATGCTTAATATCATTAAGCATGATAATCAATTTATTCATATCCCAGTGAGCATTCCGATGACACAGTATGAGCTAGGGGGGAGGACTTCATGAGTTTGTCACCGACGCTGCATGCACTAACTTTGAGGGGCCCTCTGCATTTGATTCTGCAGCATGCAGGGCTCTGCAGCATGCAGTTACTAAAGAGTAAAGTGAAGCATGAGTTTAGCTAGATAATGTATTTCGTGATACCACAGGGCAAGGCACTTCATTGTGTTCACATTGCTGTGTTGCATCAGCTATGTTGCTTCAATATTTTCAATGTTTCGCAGCATTTTAGGCAGCATCATGTGCTGTGCCCAAAAGGAATGTGCCTGCTAAAGCCCTCAAGCTACGTGGTGTTTTTCTGTACGCAGTACTCTACATGTCTCTCCTATTACTGTCATGTGCAACACCCACATTGGCAAATTATGCTGTTGCTTGGGGGTAGTGTACACAGCAAAGGTGTGCGGCACAGATCTGGCTGCCATGCAGCACAAATGGCAACTTGACAAGTATGATGTACAGCATTGACCTTTGCAGTTTTCTCCGCCGAATGCCACAAATGGCAATTGCTTGGATACTTCTTGGTTTAATACTTTCAATTGCTTGGTTCAATACTTTCGTCAGCATTATTAGTAGAGGGTTGTATACACACCTGTCTGCTCATGTCTCACGAGCTCAGGTGGCGTAGAGAACTGCGTTGACTTCGCTCTTTGAGCGTCATCTTTTTTTTGCCAGATGCTGTATCCAATGGTGGACTTGCTTCTTGCAGGCTATAGATCTTCAGAGTAACTTATATTCAAAATCTCAATCCTAAATTTTTTGGAGCAACCGTAAAGCCGCAAAAAGTATTTTTCATAGGTATACAGATGCATTGTGTATTCAAGAAAAAGAAAAGTGAGAGATACGAGAATAAGGGAAGAAAGTGTCTACACTGGAGTAAATATGTTCCATATGCTTTGAAAAATGCTTGCACTAGGTTATTGTCGCCATTGTCCCAGTTGGAATCATCATGCCGCGCATGCTTCTGATAATAAGTTGCTCCTCAGTCAGATTTCATGTTCATTGGTTAGCAGTTACTCTTCTCAGAGGCTGACATTCGATAAATCTGATTCTGATGAGACGTTTGGGCAGTGGTCCACATAGAAAAAATTGCTGCTCTACTACTTGCAGGTGAGAAACAGCAGTGTACTTTCCTATTATGATCGCAGCATATGTTGATGCACGCAGAAAAGTGGCTGTGTGTTAACAATAATAAAAAAAAAGGATCGAAATCGAAAGGCGTGGGTTCGTGGCTCCCCAGTACATTATATCTTCTTTAGATATCTTTAGACTTTTTTTTTTCTTTTTTTTCACTTACCTCAAAGCTGGGGCTTGACCTATTTCTAGGTCAACTTATTTTCCAATTTTTAAGGTAATTTGCAAACGTGCTAGTCATTATGAAGCTTGGCTAGCATTTCTGTGAAAGGCTTTTACTACTGATGATGCGCTGTTGTGATAGTTGGGGTTTTCTTTTCTAGTTTCTGGTGGTGCTTAATGTACACAATGTGTTTCTCGTGATGCTGAGCCATGCACTGTACAACATCATAGCCAAAAGCATGCTCACAGGCCATTTGCTTGCATTTTGCAGAGAATACGAAAACCGCCATCACCTCCACCTCTCGATGATGAAGATAGCAAAAAGCCTTACGATTCAGGTAAGCAGAAAGCTTGCTTGCTGAGGTCACATTTGAAGATTCGTGCCTTCTTCATTCACGGTAGTGTCTAGATGAGTACAAACATATTGGGATCCCTCAAGATATTTGTGTCTGAAAGTCGCACCAACCATGATTACTAAAATTTGTATGTTATGACTGTGGTAAAGTACTCACGTTTGACACTCATGAATATTTCATCCGTGTTGTGGGGTGGTCGTGGGGTCTCCCACGCTCGAGAAACAAGGGACGCAGTATACCTCACTGCAAACAAACAAAAAGGGCATTTATTTGCACCTCCTACATGTAGTAAGCACGCTAGCCGAATTATACAAACAGGCATACTAATGTAACGCACCATGCGGAATCGATGAGGTTCGACAGGATACCGAGCAGGTAGTGTTCGCCCATGCCAGAAAACTAAGCCTATATCGCTCGTGAGATATGTCTTGCAAACAGAGGCTTAATCGGAGAACGAGAAAGGCGTCCGTCGGATCGTCCCAGCGAAGCCCGTCGCCACCGCGCACGCGAGCATTGACTGCGCAACGACATCCCCAAGCCAGAGAGAGCGAGGATCGTTCCCTGTCGTGGACCCGTGAATCCTCGCTGCTAGGTAGTGCTACTGCAAGAACACCTGCGCCGTCCCCAGCGCAGCGGTGCGCATGACGATGACATCACAGCTCGTGCCCCGTGGGAAAGACACCTCAGAGGAACTTTGACGAAACACGAGTGCCATGCGATAAAAACTCATCAGGGGATGTCAACATCACCACAGTGTACACTTTAACTGAATTATAATGAAATCCACAGGGAAAACGAAAAAAATTCGCTATTGCAAGAATTTTGTTGTTGTGAAATGAGGGAGTGCAAACAAGAAACCACTGAAAAATGGGACAATTACTGTAAATATTTCGGTAGCCTGCTTTTCTGAGCCTCACTCGAGGCTGGGTGGAGCCATGTTTCCCACAGCACAGAGTTTAGTAAAATGTCACTGTTACGCACCTGTCTTCAATGTACTAACTGTTAAAACATAGCTGCAACAAGTGCGTGATTCAGTTGTCATGTATAGAGGGGTTGTATTCCCTGCTGCATAGTGTGCATGCCATGGTCGGTGTGTTCTGCAATGTCTTTTTATTGTGCAAGGTTATTTACTCGAACCCGACTCCTAACATGCATCCACTTTTCATTGGTTCACTATAAAAATACACTTTCATGTTTTGTTAAAGACCTTTGGAATAAAACTAGGGCACGTACCTGTGCTGACGATCATAAAAAAGAGAGAGACAAGTACTAGTATTTGATTTCATAGTTTCTGGCCCACAGAAGCTTTTCCCAATAGGCATTCAGCTGGAGGTGTACTCTTTTTGTGTTATTCATGGTCAAAGACTTTGAGCACACAACGTAGACAAATGGTGGCTATTTTTAGCGTCATGAGCTTGATAGCAAAAGCAGCATGCCAACAGAGGTTCGCTTAATTGAGAGCAGATATGGTGCACACAGGTTGCAGTCTAGCATGGAATGAATCAATGCTGACTCACAAAGTGTTGCAAGAAATGTTGTACCTAGCCATTCTGATGTGAGGCCCTTGCCAACACCAAGAGCGTGACTTTGGTTTTGCACTCGATTCTGGCGCACATGCAATTTTTGGGCTCATTTTATAGGTAAAAAAGTGCACAGTAGATTAAAATATGGTGCATAAGTTGCACCCAATTGCACCCATTCTGACATAGGGGCTTGTTATCAAAACTGCGTTTTTCCCAGATCGAGATGGCCATGCTGATGTTATCATTTCCACCAAACTACTTGCTATTGACTTAGTACGAAGGAGACCAAACTTCAGAAACCACAGCACAACCCAAACAAAGTGGAAGCTTCGGTTGAAAATTGCCTGAACTCAATTCAACAATGTAAATTATGGCTCCTTGATTCACAGTGGTGGCGCTTTTCGTTTTGTGACGTTGTGCACATACGCACAAGAATTTAGCAGGACACAACTGTAGAACCTCATTATAACGAACCCAGATATAACGAACTATTGGATATAACGAAGCAATTGCGATTCCCCTTGAAATTCCTATAGATGAAATTGATATTGGTTATAACTAAACTAATGGTTATAACGAAGTAATTACTGGTCCCCCATCAACTTTGTTATAACGAGGTTTTACTGTATATGGCACTGCGAATTTTGGTTGCTACTATGAAGTAGTTCAACAAGTATTGTAAGTCGCCTTTATCACTGGACATCTGCATAACTTGTAACATAACATGTAGCTGCGCTGTGGGTAACCAGGAGCAGCTAACAAAAACAAAATAGGGTTGGCTACTCACAGCTTGTTGCAGCAGTGCACTCACCATAAAAACTTTACTTGCGACAAAAGCACCCATTAGTTCCGTTTGCTTTCACTTCGAGTGTATCTTACATTTAATAAAATCTTTAATAGCTATCTTTTGATATCCAGAAATAAGCAGTGACACTCCCTTCTTGCCGATTGTGATCACTTGCGGGATACAAGCCTTGTCGGTGCCATCTGTACAGTCACTGTGTCTTGCAAGATGAGTGATAAGAGACAAGCCTTGCATGAGGCAGTCTAATATGTATTGAACGAAGCTTCATTTTCTGTGCAGAGCACTTTAACCATTGGCTGTGGACTACGATCACGTTAGATCAGTTGCTTTCATGGTATCTGCTGCCCTTAGTAGTTTGACAAGCTGTGCTCATCGTTACCTTTCCAATGATTGTGTCGCTCATACCACTCAAAAGTCTTTACAGTGGTCTCGACCATTTACCACACACGAGGTACTCGGTGTCCACACGGACTCTTTGCAGCAATGCCCTCTTCATTTGTGCACCCAAACTAAACAAGCAGGGGCACAGCTAATGGGGCATTACACTTGTGCTGCGTGGTCTGGAGAGAATGAAACTATGGCTACAACAGTGTTGCTGGTAATAAGACAGTAACTAGCCCCATTTAGCTGTTTGCAGAAGTTAGCCGGCCCACAGCATGGCCTCCCGTTTCGTACAGTGCATGCGTGCCCTGGCCATGCACGTAGGTGCACCAGTATGTGAAACAGCTTTTCTCTTCGATGTTCATACTCTGAAGTGTTGGCTTTACATGAGCAACATTGGCATAGTTAGAGATGGGAGAGATGGTTCAAGCCATCACCCTGTCCTCCTAATAGAACGTCCTGTGACGAACAAAGGTGACTTTTGTTCTTGTTCTTGTTTTTTGTAACATGTCTTGGATATGCTCTTCCAGATTTGGAGTATGAGGAAATCTCAGACTCCGAAAGTGATTCATCGAGACAGCGAAGGCCTGTTATTGAGGAAGAACAAAGTACTCAGGAGAGCGACAGTGACAAGGCAGACTCTGGTAACTCACTCTTCCAGTTTCGACGTATTGACTCCTTTATGACCCTTCAGCGGTTACATTATAGATCAGTTGCCATCCAACTTGCTTCTTTCGTAGTGTAATTTTATAGTACTTTGTTCTTGTCTTTTTCTTTCTTCATAGCATGTTTACTTGTACAGTTATTGCACCTTTGAGATCTGTTTTCAGAATTTTGTATTTTTTTCGTCGCACGTAATTATCGCGCCTCAAACTTACTGTGACATTGTGCTGTTGCGGTGATGGCAGTGACAATGACAAATGTCCATCGTTCTGTGAGGGTCCACCACGTGATACAGTGCAGTGACAACTCATTTTGTTCCATTTTGCCATGAATGTGATACAGTCGACATCCGATTTCCCGGACCCCCAAGGGACCTGCGAAAACGTCCGGAAAATTGGACAGCCCGGAAAAACGAACGCATGCGAAAATGCACCTTTATTCATAAGTGTTTTTCTCTGATGGAGTGGGTCACGGCTGGAGTACTAGATTCCCCTCGCAATTCAGCGAATGCATCGTTTAGGTGGCTCTGAAAAGAGCTGTTTATACATATAAAAAAATGCGGGATGATCGCTCTGTCAGAAGAATCTGTATAACACTGAAAGTGAAATGTGTTTTTACCTAAACAGTTGAATGTTTATTGTATATCGATATGAACTTGCCCATTGCTATCAGTGTTTTCGCTGGAATGGCACCACTTGACGTGTATGAACCCACGTTCACGCATCGCCTCCATAACATCCATAACCATTACCATCCCCTTGTGGTAGCTAGAGTAGTTCACGTAATAACTGGACCGGAAAAATGATCGCCGGAGGCTGTAAGTGTCCGGCATTTTGGACTTTTTAATACATTGACTCTATGGGGAATGTGATGGTGCTGCAGATGAGTCCGGGAAATCAGGCATGTCTGGAATTTTGGGCGTCCGAGAAATCAGATGTCGACTGTACATCCATGTTTGATGTATCGATGTTTTGACTGTACAGTAAGTAAGTAGTGGTAGCCAAGTGATTAAAGTTTGTTTGACGGTTAACCACTGAATCTTTACTCCATTGTATCAAAAGTACAATGATGGGCTTTGCTTTACATTTCTTTACCGCTTCTTGCTTTTCGGCCAGTGAATGTTTCTAGCATGAAATAATGGCTTGTTTCTTGCACCTAAATAAGCATTTTGTGGCATCAGACTAGTGTGGTTTGTATGATAAGCTTGGAACTGAAGTAACAGGTTCCAAATATGAAAATTCTGAAGGTTAAATGCTTGCAAATAGCCGAACAGTTTTATTTTAGTTACCATTTCTTTTATTTAATGGTTACTCATTCCCATACAGCAGGTGCAAGGGATACAATATTGTTGTAAGTCTTATGAGTATTATAAGCTTGAAGTACAAAAATGACGTGCAATGCAAAGCAGCTGTAGATATAGAGGCAAAAGCATTTATGCCTTCTGTGCATTCTTTGTGACAGATTCCGAGTCAGATTCTGATGAGAGCTCGGAGTCCGACAGTAGTACGGAAGGTGAAGATGACGAAGCATCCTCGTCATCATCAGAGTCAGCAGAGTCTGAATCAGAGTCTGAAGTTGAGAAAGATCAGAAGGCTGCCAGCAGTGATGAAGAGCTCATACCTTCAAAGCCAACGGGAAAGGGCTCACGGATCCTTTTCGAGCTGTCTGCGTCCGACATATCAGAAGATGAGGAACCCTTGTCGGGTGCAGGCATTGTACAGCAAAGGTAAGAGCAAAATTTTAAATTGCACTTTGTGTATGTTTGTTTATGGCTGCATGTGCTAATTTCCTGTCAAGTTCTTCATCTTCACACATGCCAAATCTCACAGGTTTTACATTCTCTTAGAACTAGTGGCTCCACGTAACAGCATTGTATTTCTTGCTCAGGAACAACCATAACCGAGTGTGAGTACATGAACTTTATTAACCGAAGAACTTCGTCACATTGGAAGGAGGGCTCCTTCCATAAACAACGAACCCTGAACATACTGTGAAATGCATGATTAGCAATGGAAGTAAACAGTGGTGTTAAAATGACATCATAGTGCTGGCATATTGGTGTGAAGTTGAAGCTCAGGTTGTGTTCTTTACTAGCAAGCAACCATTTTCTGCCATATGAAACCAGGTTTGTGAGAGAACTTTACAATATTACGACAGTTACAATATTACTGCAGTTAAACCTGGATATACAGTAGAACCTCATTGGTACGATCCCCCTTTCATACGATTTCCCGCTTACTACATTTGTGATCGCAAACACAAAATGCGATCTAATAGAGTTACGCTTCACGTTCCGGGAAGATACGATTATTTGGCACCAACGTTCGGTTTTAGCGCCAAACTATAATCGTGTGATACATTTTGTAGCTGCTATAATCCATGTGCGAATGAGAAGTCTGGAACGCCGCACGATCGAGAGCGGTAGCTGCGTACTGTGGCAACTTTCCCACAGTGATCGCCCAAGCAATTAATAATGCACTGTCTACCTTTCTAAACGTTTTCTTAGAAGACTTTGATAGTCGAACAACTGAAACTAACTGGTATATGTTTACAACAATAGTGCATGAACTAATTGACAGGTAGGAACCTATGCACACTATTTCTTTGCATTCAAAAGCACTTTAGTATAACTCGCATTTAAAACAATCTTGTAGCAAAAAAAAAAGAAAAAAAAAGGCTGTATCGCATTGCCAAACATTCTCCCTCCGAACAGCTGTGGGATGCATATGTGAAAGTGAATAATACTTATGACCTCGCATTGAAAAGGTCTCATAATAATTTCCTTTGCAATACTTTGCTGACTATGCTCAGTACTGATCCCAAAAAGTTTTGGCGAACAATTCACCCCGACCATAACAGCGAAATCACATTACTTGACTCTTCTGGGCAAGCAATGCCATTTGCCGACTGCCCGGCAGTGTTGAATGATGTATTCTGTCGTAATTTTTTTTTTAGTCTACAACATACATGCAGTGTTTTGACTCTCACAATGGATCCAGTAATTATTCAACCCCATGACATCAAAAAAGTTATTGAATCATTGAAAGTGTCCTCAAGCCCAGGCATTGACCTTATCAATGCTAATTCTTAAAAAGTACCAAAGTATATTCTAGTATTATGTTATCCAAGGTATCCCAACAATCAGTCGACAAATCCAGACTGCCATCTGACTGGAAAGTCTGAAAGGTGGTCCCAGTTCATAAATTGGGAAGCAAAATTCGCCCTTAAACTACCGCCCGATTTCACTAACCATATTCCATGAAAACCTCGAAAGTCCTTTAACTAACGGCAGTAAATCTACGCACATCCACTGGAAAATGGGGTTCGTCCCCTCTAACACGATCTAGATCTCAGTATGGGTTTAATACTGTCTACGTTCTGCACACAATTCTTTCCATTAAAAAATTCATTGTCAGGAACTTTCCATATCGACTTCAACTAACTATTCTACAACCTGGATATACAGTAGAACCTCATTGGTACGATCCCCCTTTCATACGATTTCCCGCTTACTACATTTGTGATCGCAAACACAAAATGCGATCTAATAGATTTACGCTTCACGTTCCGGGAAGATACGATTATTTGGCACCAACGTTCGGTTTTAGCGCCAAACTATAATCGTGTGATACATTTTGCAGCTGCTATAATCCATGTGCGAATGAGAAGTCTGGAACGGCGCACGATCGAGAGCGGTAGCTGCGTACTGTGGCAACATTCCCACAGTAACCGCCCAAGCAATTAATAATGCACTGTCTACCTTTCTAAACGTTTTCTTAGAAGACTTTGATAGTCGAACAACTGAAACTAACTGGTATATGTTTACAACAAAAGTGCATGAACTAATTGACAGGTACGAACCTATGCGCACTATTTCTTTGCATTCAAAAGCACTTTAGTATAACTCGCATTTAAAACAATTTTGTAGCAAAAAAAAAAGGCTGTATCGCACTGCCAAACATTCTCCCTCCGAACAGCTGTGGGATGCATATGTGAAAGTGAAATAGCTTATGACCTCGCATTGAAAAGGTCTCATAATAATTTCCTTTGCAATACTTTGCTGACTATGCTCAGTACTGATCCCAAAAAGTTTTGGCGAACAATTCACCCCGACCATAACAGCGAAATCACATTACTTGACTCTTCTGGGCAAGCAATGCCATTGGCCGACTGCCCTGCAGTGTTGAATGATGTATTCTGTCGTAATTTTTTTTTTAGTCTACAACATACATGCAGTGTTTTGACCCTCACAATGGATCCAGTAATTATTCAACCCCATGACATCGAAAAAGTTATTGAATCATTGAAAGTGTCCTCAAGCCCAGGCATTGACCTTATCAATGCTAAATTCTTAAAAAGTACCAAAGTATATTCTAGTATTATGTTATCCAAGGTATCCCAACAATCAGTCGACAAATCCAGACTGCCATCTGACTGGAAAGTCTGAAAGGTGGTCCCAGTTCATAAATTGGGAAGCAAAATTCGCCCTTAAACTACCGCCCAATTTCACTAACCATATTCCATGTAAAATCCTCGAACATATCCTTTACACAAACATTGGTAATTTTCTTGATGGTAACCCGTTCTTTTCGAAGGCTCAACATGGTTTTTGCTGATCCCTTTTCTGTGAAACTAAGTTGGCTTCCTTCACACACAAACTAACACCATTCTTGATTGTCGTTCTATAGCTGACTGTGTCTTCCTAGATTTTGTAAAAGCTTTTGCAAAAGTTTGCCACAGTTTACTTTTCTTTAAATTAAGCAAATTGAACATTGACGGGAAACTTCTCTTTTGGATCGAATATTTTCTAACCAGACGCTCACAATTCGTGTCTGCCAACACTTTTAATTTCCCGCTGAGGCCAGTTCAATCTGGGGTGCCCCAAGGTTCAGTGCTCGGCCCACTCCTGTTTCTCATTTATATCAGTGACTTGCCCCAATGCGTGACATCTAACATTCACTTATTCGCCGATGATTGTGTAGTCCTTCGAGAAATTATTGACCAGAATGATGTAACAATACTTCAAAACGATGTCGTCTCTGTATCTTCCTGGTGCAAAGTCTGGCTGATGGAACTCAACACAACGAAATGTAAGGTATTACGTGTCTCCCGTACAACTTCTAGCCCCACTTCCTACTTGCTCGAGAACTCCACTCTCGAATCCGTATCGTCCTGTTGTTACCTATGTGTCCACATAACTTCCTTTCTTACTTGGTCTCTTCATGTTAACAAAATAATTAGCAATGCCAACCGTTCGTTAGGTTACCTACGGCGCAACTTTTCATCTGTTCCTCTTTCTTTAAAAGTCTTCCTTTACAAAACATTAGTCCGAAGTAAACTCGAATGCGCTGCTTCCATCTGGGACCCCAGCACTGCTATATGAACCTCTTCCCTCGAACTTGTCCACAACAGTTCTGTCCGTTTTATTCTAAGTAACTACAGTCGTACCACCAATATCACTTTAATGAAAGAGTCATTACAGCTAGCGTCACTCGCCTGTCGCCGCAAGTTCTCTTGCCTATGTCTATTCGACAAAATATACTGCAGTCTCGCCTTGCACAATGACCTCATTCTTCCTCCAGCATACGTTTCCCCTCGTTTAGATCATGCACAGAATGTGGGAATAATGTCGTGCTTAACACAAGCATGTTATCAATCATTTGTACCCTGCACCTCACAGGACTGGAACCACCTTCCGGGATCGGTCACATCCACTGTCCACTATTCCCAGATTTACAATGTTTTAAGCACAACTGTACTTCAATGTAACTAACCAAGTACTCAATTATGTTTCGTTCTCAGTCAATTTCTTGAATTTTTTTCGTTTCCCGCTTTTTTCTCATCTTTTTCAGCTAATATGGTATTAATAGAACAAAGCCTGTATCATGTGTGTATTTTTTTGTATGTTCCACTCCTCTCTGTAATGCCTCTTGCCCTGAGGGTAAAACTAATAAATAAATAAAATAAACAAACCGTGTCACAAGAAAACACTGATGTGCTCTCTTCCGATACTAGCAAATAGCCACGCTAGCCGTTGCAAATCGTATTCACCGCTATCACCGCTAATACTATCGTGATGAGTGCAGTTGTGACAGCATGTTAGAGTAATTATTGGAAGCGCTTTTAAATTGTTGATAATTGAAATGCCCCATGTGCAGTGCCTGATCTATGCTACATATAAAGGAGTTTAGCCAAAAAGGCAGTTTAAGTGCTAAAAAAAATTATTTTGTCAACGTGAATACTGAGGCAGGAGCCTAGAATCACGTAAACACAGTGGTGTTTGTGAAGGTAGTCTCTCGTCTGTTCCCTCAACGAGCGTCGCCATCTTGACAACGTTCAGAGTTTCGACTTGCTGTTGCTGCTCACTTTGCCATCAATGACCGCGCTCAAGAAGTGCAGCTAAAGATGTCTGGCATGGCTGCTAGCTAGTGTACAAACATTGTCAGAGGAATACTCGGCATGCTGCTTTGTCGATCCTGCCATTTCTGGTCATAAGTTGCCTATTCGTGAGTTGGCAGTCATTTTGAAAAAAAGAAAATTCGATAGCTGACACGCGTATGGAATGTGGAGCGTTTCCACTGCTTTTTACAAATAGCAAGAGGATGTGGTTATTGCAAGGTTATGTTACCAGTGATTAGATCGCGTGGGTGATGACATCAGGTTATACGGAACAAGTCGTCACTTTATTGCCCCTGCAGCCTAGTCGCGTGACCGTGTAATCTCGCACTGGCAAGTGTATGTTCACTACATGTAAATTTGGCCAATTCTGTCGTCGAGCCAAAGGTTAGGTCCCGTTCGGTGTGTGCTGCCCTGACGCACCACTTGAACAGTTGAGAACAAATGGGGGAGGGGACTGAATGTTAGCATGGAGACTTAAACTGCTGCCATTGATGGTTAACGTGCACGTGATGTGCAATGCACTTGGCCGTTGACCTTTGCGTGGCTTTGCGTCCCTCCTCGTGCATTGTGGACGCAAAGGCCGGTGACCTGGTGACCTTTGCGTCCCTCCTCGTGTTGCACTGGTGCCACTTTGCAGCAGAAGCGAGGCTGTTGCTATGGCTGCATGTGCACCACGTGTGGTGACATCGCTTTGCACTCTGTTGGCGATGCGGTGGCCGCAGGAGTGGATCTGACCACTGATCATGCTAAAATTCAACATACGAGGCGAGGTTACTGGGTAATTGGTAAGGGGGAATTCGTTATATCGAGGGTGTCTCCCACAGTCACTTTGTTATACAGAGGTTACAAATGTTCTTCTATGGAGTTGCGGTGGGGAATTGAAAAACTTCGTAATAATTAGGAATTTGTTGTATCGAGGTTCTTAATAGGCAAGCTTAACTGTATGAACAAATTTCCTGCTTCTTAGTTCGACTTTTAAGCAAACACTTAATTACTTAATTCCTTGCATGCATTTTTTAATATGCTCTTTGCAGTAAGGAGCCACAAGAGCAGCCAACAACAGCTGCTGTAGAGGCTTCACCATCATGTGCAGTTGAAGCAGACACGAAGAATGAAACAGTCGATCTTGAAGACATTGAACTCCCACCGACTCCTCTGTTTGACGAACGGGAAGAAGAGGAAGAAGAAGCAGTATTATCCCCTCCCGAGGTTGAGCGTGATGATGAGGACATGGCGGACGAAACCAAGGCAACTGCAGACATTGCTGCAGCGTCATTACCTGAAGACACCAAGTGTAGCAGTCCCAAAGAAGCACCAACTTGCAACTTGGAGTACGAAGTGTCCGAAGCGCTCATGGCTCTCGCCTCTAGCTTTGCCCCTCCTGATAGTGCTGATGCAAGCGCAGACGTAGCAAGGAAACCAGTGTCCCCGCCGCCAGTGAAAGTGGAGAAGGAGAAGGAAGAACAGCCCCACCTTCTTGTCAATGGCGATGCTGCAAAGGCAGCTCTGGTAAAGAACGACGTCGTCCAAGGAATGGAGCAAATGGATGTGGAAGAAGACTCCTCATCCACCTACCTCATTTCGGACCACTGCTACTGCCGTCCTCAGCAAACCACGGAGGTTAAGGCAGAAGCAACAGTCGGTGGCGACCATGTGTATGCCTCGGCACCTCTGCCAGTTCCCCTGGTTCCCCCTGCACCTGTTGTCCCAGCGGCCGAGCCACCTCCCCCTGTGGAACAGCGGTTGTCACCGCCACCTCCAGCTGTGCCCCCGGCCACACCTCCAACCTCACCCACGAAAACGAAGCCGAGAAAGAAGCGGAAAACCAAGGATGAATCCATCTGTGATCAGCTCATGTTTGACATGCCACTTGAGCCGATTACCAAGCTCTCTCGAGAGGTGGCATTTGCTCGCCGGAACGTGGTGGAGGAGATGAACATCCTCTATGAGTTCCTTCGAACAGGAGTGGACCTAGAGGACGTTCAGTACCTCAAGCGCAGCTACGATGCCATGCTACAGGATGAGGTGCAAGGGTACTGGCTCAATGACACGCACTGGGTTGACCATCCGCATATCCTTTGCTGCAGAAATGTGAATTTGAGTGTTATGAGTAGAATTTTCATTGCAGTGGTACTATTTGGTAGAAGTAAAGGGAATGTAAGAATTTCATACGCTCTATGTCAAACATCCATAACTCTGAAGGCTGCTGGCAGAGAACCTAGTTGATTGATTGGGTTTGTAAGGACACTGTTATGGGTTTTATTCCTTCTACATTCGGCCCTCAATATATCATGCATGGATATATTGGACTCTCTCCATGTCGCGCTGAAACTCACATACATCTTAAATATTTTTATTGATAGGGATGGAATGTAAAATAGGTACAGTGGAACACACTTCTAACAGTATTGGAGTGCCATGGAAATTGCATTGTTACAACCGGTAATCAGTATAACAGGGTGGGGGAAAAACGGCTAAATAAGGGAACCACAAAGCTGTTATGTATGTTTGAGTGTGTGTGTGGCAGGAGGAACGGCTAAAAGATAGGGCAGTGTGAATATTCCTGTTTTTGAATATTTTTTTAATGGCGTATGCTATTCGGTTTTATTCGCACCAAAAATTTTACTATTCGAACTATTCACTTTGCTATTCAGGGGCAAAATATGCTGTTTCTGGTGACGTGGCCCATTCCCTCAAGTAGTATGCATTGCCGCAAAACACTCACTGCGGCGAAGGTAACAGTTGCGCAGTGCGGCAAAGCTAACACCCACGTACTGTGACAAAGTTAACAGTCTCATACTACGTCAAAGCAAACAGTCACGTACTGCAGCAGAGCTAGCACTCTTGTACTACGGTGAAGCTAACGCCCTTGTAATGGGGCAAAGCTAGCACCTGTGCACTGTGACGAAGGTAACAGTTGCATAATGTGGTAAGTATATAACGAAGACTAATGTGGTGCACTTGTGAAAACATTTAGCAATGTGCCAAATGTGTGACCTTGGGCTTGTAATATCTGGAAATGTTTTACTTCGTAGTTAGTAATGTTTGGCTACATCTCTGGCTTTGTTTACATTTTCTCTCGTGGTGGATAAGCAGTTTTTTCTGCGGCTTAACGTGCATTGCAAAATTTGCTTTCAAGTCAGTGTCATCACTTTTGTCTGTTTGAAGTAAGCGTGCTGCATATGCCCTTAACCGATCTGTGCACCAACCAACATACCAAACCCAACCAAGAAGAAAAAGAAGGACGAGGCGAGAGTGCATGTTACAGGCTGTGCCCGCAGCGAAGGCTACTACAAGATGGATGTCAAGGAGAAAGCACGGTTCAAGCAGTCTGGCAGTGCTGTGCCTCAGCTAGAGACGCTGGTAAGCTATTCACGTGTGTTGGTACATTTGTGGTTGACTCGCATTGGTTGGACTCGTGTAAATCAACTTTCACTATGATTTCCTTCAATTGGCTGCTACTCTGACTTTTGCTTGCTGTGGCAGAACAACAAATGAAGCCATTGTGTCAGCCCTGTGGGATTCTCTCATGCTGTATGAACATCCATTTCTGTCTCTGTACAGTAAAGAGTGGTGCAGAGACAGAAAAAGGCATTTGTTGCACCTTGTATACAGGGAGCCATCTAGCTGGATTACACAATCGATGTATCATGCTGACGAAACATGTAACACGTCGTGTAGTCTGAGGGACTAACCATGGCAGTACATCAGGCAATTAAATAATATTTCCCCCTTCCAGAAATGCATGCAGGTGAAGTCTTGCAAGCAGTGACACTTTTTATCAAACATGGAGGAATCTTCTTAGATTGCACAACACTGAAGCATCCAGTGTTAAAAAAAAAGAAAAGAAAAAGGAAATGTGGTGCTGCTGCAAGAATTCTTCGCGATCTCTCACACTGCTATGCAACCATGCAGGCCTTGACACAGATACAGAAGGTGCAGAAGCTCTGCAGGAAAAACGCTGTATCAGGGAATGAAAGAAAATCGAGCATCCCCAGAGGCCATGTTGTCTGTGTATAGAACAGTTTACTAGTTCTAATGTGAGGCCACATTGCTGCCACAGTGGACAATGCTGGCATGTCATTGGGCATGCTTATGCTGCTATCTCTGGGAGCTCTGCGTTACAGTGTACAACAAAGCTTGCTTGTTAAAACCTGAAATGTTCATGTCATAATAAGCTTGATGCAGAGGAAAAGGCTTATTTTACAACAAGAGTTGTAGTGCCACCATGTCTGTGAGGGCTTTTGGCAGTTAGCATATCGAGCACCGAATGCCTCTTTGGCTTCTTCAGCTTGGTTCTGCTTGTGATAATCTTAAACAATATAGTAGAGCAGTGAAGCACTATTAGCTCTTTCACTGCCGTTCCTAGGTTAAGTCGAGCGACCACATTCATACAAGCCTGGCCAGTCCTGAGTGTATTTGCTTTGCCTTTTTAAACCACTCCCTGGTACTCATGAGGCAACCCTTCTAAAGAAGAAAATAAGGGAGTGTCCCACTATCTATGGAGAGGGCATATAAGCAAAGATAACCTACAGTAAAGTTTCAGGCAATGCAATGCAGAGTTCACATCTTTGTACATCCATGTCAGTTCGTCTCTCTTTTTGCCGGCATCTCAGCAGGGCAGCCACGACCAGCATGCCACGTGCATGCACTATTTGACGGGCCACAAATTTCAGGAAGTAGAATACCACACTAGAAGTGCTTTTGAAACTATTTGGCATGCTAATTAGTGGCTAAATATTTTGTTAATTCAGTAATGATTAATTTGTTTGGAACGAGTGAATCATTTTTTTCATCCCTATGTGGCCGAAACAACATCCTCCTTCATTGCTAGCACAAATAGCCTCGTAACTTGAAAAAGAAATCCCAGAAGCGCCCGGCACTAAAAAGTTATAGGGGTGCTGACACAAAAATATCGGTCCGATGCCCCTTTGATGCGATATGTGACAGGAGCCTGTTATTCATAACATAGCACATGAATTGCGAAAGTGCGTGAAGGATAATTTTTTACGCTATGTCTATTACTGACCAGTCTTGGTTTTGGAGAGCTTTAAAAACGACAAGCTGCAGGGTGCAATTAGTGCCATCTAGCATTTTCAATGTGGCAAACGAATGCAACCATGCGACCACGCAGAACAGTGGTGCGCTTCAGCATGGCCAGCAGTGTGTGCTCTAATTCTTTTGCCTTCCACATGTCCTGGACATTGTTGTCACTGCCGTTGTCATTGTCGTCTATTTTCGTCTAGTAGAGATGTTTTTTTCTTTGTGTGACTAGTATTGTTAGGAGTCTGCAAGCGCAAGAACGGCAAAAGTGCAATGGTGGCATGATGTCAGTTGCACTGTTCAAAGCTCGGCTCCTCTAATGATGTCATGGAAGCTGGGAGATCCCCTTTGATCACCTAACATCATCGTGTCACGAAGTGTGGCGTATAATGCTAAATTGCGCTCGTGAACTTCAATTTAGGTTACTTTCGAAGCTGTATTTGTTGTTGGGATTTCGTACGTGTTATGTGCATGTCCACGGAAATTGATTCCACAGGCTCTCTCAGCAGTGAAGTTTTGTGTCAGTGCATCTTTAAAAATAGAAGACGGATCGTATGCTGTGAGGGTTGGGATGAGGAGAGTGGTCTCATCTGCTGCTTAACAAGCTGCCACCTGGCAAAGCATTTCTTCAGCTGAAGGCTCAAATGTTGTAGATTACTTTGTCTTAACGCAATGTGACACAAATGTTAAAAATATATTCTTGCGGTAAAAAACAGCACTCCTAGAGTCCAGAGTCAACCCTTTCACTACCAGGTTGTTTTGGCACTGCTCTGCAAGATCTGCTGGGTTTTCTTTTTGTTTTTGCATGTCTGTTTTTGTTTTGCATGTTTTTGCTCATTACAAGCAAATTAAAGAGCCACTGACTGACACAATAATTACCCATAAGCTCGCATGCCAAAGAGTTTAGAAAACACTTATATTGCAATATTGAAGCTGCGGGACTTCATCAATGAACTAGTACATGCTCATGGCATGCTTACTTGCCATATAGCGCTACTGAGATGCTGCTGAAGAGGCGTAAACTGATGGGGATGTGGGTGTAAAAATGTGTGCTCTGTCTACTGTAAAAAATGTGGCTGATGCCTCTGTCATAAGAATCGGTATAACACAAATGTGAAATGTAAGCATTTAAATGCTTATTGTACATCGAGCTGAATTTGCACGTTTCTGCAATTATTTCGCTAGTATGGCACTGGTTGACCGGATGCGTCCATGTTGACATCTGGTGGCGCATCTCCATTGCGACAACTGACGTAATTTGTTTGTGACCAACCCTTTGTGGTAACTGAAGTAGTTTATGTAACAACTGGCATGGCCAAGCAGATGCTCCACACATTGCATCGGGAGGGGGAGGTACCGCAGCCCTTACGACGCTTTTTCTGCCTTCTCGTTCCAGTTGGTGCCTGTAAAAAAAAAAAAAAGAAGTTTGCATGTAAAAGCCACTCGATTTATTTGCTGCGAAACATCGATTTCAACTTGCATAATACAGTGTAACCTTGCTATGACACTGCTGCTTACAACAAACATTTGGATATGGCATACCAGTTTGCATTGTTATGCTAATCTTCCACTCTCTTCCAATGACCGATCTTCTTATACAGTGGATCCTGACACACATAATTCAAGTATATTGGGCTAAATTATAAGGCTAGCAAACTGTTAAACACTTCATTACAGGGTTGTGGTGATTCTTGGGCTCTCAGACACAGACAGCTAAGTATGGAGAAGGAAACATTTATGGACAGCACGAGACAGCACATACACACGCTTCCAATAGTCGAACAATACAACACAAATAACACGCTCTGAGCCCTACGGCCACGCGAGTAATCACCGTGTCCCGTCTACTTAAAGTCAGAGGTCCGTGGCACCACTCACAGTACCACTGTTCCTAGAGGCGGCGCACTTTGACAGCAGGAAGGCACGACGAGCTGCATGCAGGGCACGAGCAGAGCGCGTCGGGATGCGTTGCACCCGACGTAGCATCAAAGCCACGCCCTCTGCAAACAATTGTGCCAAACAGCAAAATACACGGCACCGTGGCCACGCTTTCAGCAGGCGGTTGTGCCGGACTGGAACCTGCACGGCACCGTGGCCATGCTCGTGGTGGATGGTTGGTCCTGGCCACACCATAGTTCCAGCTGGTCACTCTGGCCTGCTCGCACGTCCACCACAAAACAGCTAGCAAGGCCCAGTCCAGTACTTCCTTTCGCCATAGGGGAACGCCCAGCTCGTCCCGGCTGGTCTGATGGCACCAGCTCAGTGCGTCTGCTCTCCTGTGTCGAACGTGCCGCTCTCGGTCGCTGACAACGCTTGATCAGCCATCGGCGTTCTGAAGCCCAAGCGCTTCACCTTCCGCATGCCCAAGCACACGCTCTTCGTCGTCTTCGCGCCTCCTTTTTTCCGTCGAAACAGCCTCTTACTACGAGTGTACTCCCAAAGCCAAATACAGAGGCGTTCCAAATTTGATCGCTTCGAACTTCAAACGTCGCTTGGTATAGTTTTGTTTGGGATGGCGATAGTACCAGTGGGATCGACACATGGTGGCAGATGAACAGCCTTGTAATTATGGAGGCATGCATATTGTCCAAAACTGTTTGTCGTACATAAGAGTTGAAGCTGACAAGCATCTTAATTTAACAAGACTTAGGGAGAAATAACTCCATTCTTTGACCATGTCTGTGTGTTGTAATGCATTCTGGTTATAACAGACCTGTATAGTGCTTACGTAAAAGTCTGTTTCAACAGCACTTGGATTGTACATACATCTTTTACAACAGACCAAAATCGTCACTTTCGATGTCTGTTGTTACAAGTTTATACTGCATGGAGCAGTTGCAACTTTGTGCAAAGTAACTACAGCAAGGTGTTTTCTTAGTTCATCTGCTAATGCAACTTGACGCAGTGTTACGGAAAGCAAGCATCATATGGACATCTACCAGTTGCTCTAGGATTTATACTGATGCACGCAAATGTAGGTGGCCCCCATCAGCGTAAAGTTCAGGGGAGTACAGCCTGCATTGTAAAATGTAGAAACTGCCAGCAGTCGCAGCAGTGTGGTGAAAGAACCTGTGGCCAGGAGTGGTGATAGAATATGATTGCTCCACCCTTACATGTTGAAGAGAATACTTTGCTTCATTTTTTTCTCAATCGTTCTCTCGTTCACAGTCTGTAAACTCTTGCTTTCCAAGCTTCTGGCCAAAAAAATTCGCCTCGACACTTCAGTCTTTTTCATTCAGTTTGCTTTGACACCTCCATTAACTGTCAGCACCAATTCCTTTTGAGCTTGAGAAGGCTGTACAAATGTTTTTTGTTGGATGTGCTTTTCTTCTGTGATTGTCACCTGTATTTGTTGTATTTCTTGTTTTTCAGAAAAAACTTGAGGCAGGGGTCAGTATTTACCTCAGACTTTTTCATCTGTTGTGTCATGAAACATTTACGTATTGAACATCTGTGGACGTAGTCAATTTACTGTTTAACAGGAATAGGTCAGATTTATATTACTGATGCCTGCTTTGCAACGCAGGATCCCACGAGCAAAGCTCGTCTTGCTGCCCAGTCAAGCAGAGAAGCACGGTCAAACCAGAGGAGGCTACTGACATCTTTCGGAGAGGCTGAAGTGATTAGCGACTTGCTCAAATTCAACCAGCTGAAGGTAAGTCAGCTGGTCACAAGCATTGTGCACTGGCTATGAAGAAGGGGCCCCTGCCTAAATGCCTTACGTTGGCTTAGTTTGCAGACATCAGAACTTTCTGTGACATAAGGTGCAGGACTAGACATAAGGTGCAGCAAAATGTTCATAAACAGAAAATCGGCGTACACTAACTGAATCAGCTGAAATCGCAGCAGAAGTCTGATGGAAACACTGCTGCTAAGTGCTTTCTATCACTTCCATTAAATCTCTGCACTCCCATGTTTTACGAATGTCAACCCTTGCCTTGTATAAAGGCGGCATAGGCACCAGCACATCCTAGGAGCAATGTATTGCGCATAGGCAACACCACACACTGCGTACAGACGTTTTTGTTGAGCACATAGCAGGGTTGTAGCATCTGTCGTCATACTGGTGCCGTACATGCTGTTCGCCACCTCATGCAACGAAAGTTATGCGTCTGTGTTCAAGTGTCGTATAAAGATATCGCTGCCACACAAGGGGAGCACAGGCCGTGATGCACTAGCGACCCGTAGTGTAGCAAATGTGTTAGTAATGCATACTACGTCTTGACAGTTGTCGCATATCAGTCGTGGTATGCTTTGTGGTAACATGTTGGGTGTTTGCAACATGTCTGCATTGCAGTGACGCTGACCAATGCAAGCAGCAGCTGCTGCAGACAGATTGATGTGCGAGAATTTGCTTTGAGGCTGTAAAATAAGCGACATGGCGGTAGTTGTGGCTTTGATTAATACGGTTGTAGACCCTTAGGCACGGCGAAAAGGCAGAAAAATTGGATGAACATTGGCTATATTGGGTATGAGACACTGCAACAAATGTATCCAAATTGTCGTGCTTGTCTGGGAAAACCAGGAATAATAAAAAAAGAGTTGTTTGCTGTATTTTTCACAAAGCTTGCATAATACCATCGTGTCCTTTCTGTGTTTGCTCCATGCACTGCTGCATTGTAGTGAATGTAGTCCAGTCCGCACTGTTCTCGTTTGTGCAATCCTACGGAACTGATAGGGAAGAAAAATTTTTTTTAATTCATTTATCAGCATTGTTGAAACTGGGTGCTTGGCAAAGTGTAATGCGCAGTTAATGTGATGAAATTCAATCCTTTCTGCACAAGACAATTATTTTTATTTATTTATTTAGTTTATTATTATTTAAATACTCTTAATGCCATTACGTTGATGCACAGAGGAGTGGGTCAACAAATTCATGAGGGCTGTCTTGAATGATGGAGGATCAGGGTTACTAGCGATGGAGGCGGAGAGTTGATTCCATTTGGATGAAATCTTAGTCTTTGGTAGGTAAGAATTGAAGTACATGTTATTCTGGCAGAACGGCACTTGAACTTTGTGGCTGTGATCAATGCGAGATGAAAGGTAACATGGTGGCAAGAACAAGGTGCGTTCCATCTGGCGATTTGTGAAAAAGATTTATGAAAAAGACATAAGCGGGCCTGCTTTCTTCTGTTGAAGTTATACTAGCAGTGCGATAATAATTAGCAACACTGAACCGAGCTGGGCGATTCTGGATAGTTTCTAACACAGTTTCAAGTGTAGCAGTGTGAGGGTCCCAGATTGAAGCAGTGTACTCAAGTTTAGACCTAACTAATGTGTTATAAGAAGAAGTTTTAAAGAATATGGAGCCAAAAAAAGAAGTTAAGACGTAATGTCTATGTGGACACCTAGGTATTTGTAAGTTGTGACAGAGGCCAATTGAAATTTCGTAGTGGTGTAAAGAGGGGACATGCATTCGGTTGATCTTCGGAAAAACCTCATTATTTTACATTTGTTGACATTTAATTTCATGGACCAAAGTGAACACCAGGAAGTAATGCTATCAATGTCAGATTGAAGCTGCGAACAGTCATGAGAGCTCATTATTACTCGGTATAGGGTGCAATTGTCAGCAAATAGCCTGATTGTCGATGAAACGCAGGTGAGAAGGTCATTAATGTAAATAAGGAACAATGAGGGTCCGAGCACAGAGCCTTATCAGCTGTTGTACCTGTCGCTCACAATTTGCCTTGCCTTTCTTTCATCTCTGTTCTTGCAGTTCCGCAAGAAACAGCTCAAATTCGCCAAGAGTCGCATTCATGACTGGGGACTGTTTGCCCTGGAGCCGATTGCAGCTGACGAGATGGTCATTGAATATGTGGGCCAGATGGTGCGGCCCATCATGGCCGATCGACGGGAGCAGTTCTACACGCAGATCGGCATCGGAAGCTCCTACCTCTTCCGAGTAGACGTTGAAACCATCATCGACGCCACCAAATGTGGCAACCTGGCACGGTTCATCAATCATAGCTGCAATGTGAGTATTGTGCGCAAATGCTGTGTCAAATTCTGTTTGCCAAAAGAACTATCGTAAAATTTCAACCAAGCGCCACTTCCCCCCTTAACTTCTCTGCTAATTTCAAATTTCCGCACCGTTACGGGAAATGCCCCTTCCCTGCTCCATGCCGTTATCACTCACCACACCCAGGAAACACTTGCCTGTCATATCCAGTCTAGGAATCCAATCAAATGCAATACGTACTGCTTTGCAGTGAGATGGTCCAATCGCTGTGCACCATTTGTCATTGTCTGTTGCCAGTGTCAGGTTGGTGGTGAATCCCTGCACTGTGGCTGTGAAAGTCCAAGTTGTCCAGTGGCTTAAAGAAAACAGGAAAAACATACACCACATGTCTCGCCACTTCAAGCTTGACCGGAAATGAACATGGGAATGGGAGAAGAATCATGACAATTTAGTACAGGAGCAATACGGCAAAGCCGAACTTTCACCGCAAACTTCGATGCCAATGCCAAACTATTTTCTTGTCGAGCCAGTTTTGCTATTGCTTACGTTGAATTTCGGTTCCATTATGAGGTACCCCCCTCCCTTTTGTTCAACTTTGCCGATAATTTCGACTTAACATCTTCCTATCCAACTGGGGGCAGGGTTTGCGCTTGCTTGAAATTTTACAGTATGTGTGTGTTTGTGGTATGGTGCATTACAACTCCTCTAAGATGAACTCAGAGGGACCATGAAAACTTCTTATCAGGATTTGTCGTATCAGAACTATCCCAAGAAAGAAGTGATAAGATGATGTTGTGTGTCAAATATCTGTTACTTGATTGAGTAGGTTTACACTAAGAAGCTAATTGCAGACAGGAGCATGTATTTTTGCTCTACATGATTGAAAATGGTGGCTTCATGTATTCCTGCATGGTTTTATCCGATCAGCGATGGTGCTTCTTCGTTGCACAAATTGGCATACCGTTATGAGTTGAGCCATCCTCATATGTAAAGTGCCAGCATGATTTGGCCAAGGCATTATTGGTCTGCCAGCTTTCAGGAAATTTCATAATTACAAGCGTGACCATGACATCACTTCCTATCAGTACTGGAACTACAGTGAAACCCTGATTATACGACTTTCTCGGGACCGCGAAAAAGCGTCGTAAAATGCGGGCATCGTAAAATCCGAACAGAAAAATTTATGCCCTTGAGTGTGCCGCAATCCACTGGTGTGATTCGCAGCAGCAGTAGCGAAACATGGCACACACTTCAGGGGGGACGCGGCCTTAGAAAGTCGAAAAATCGCGAAAAACGCGCTTTTCGGAAACCCGCATATTTGCACTGTATGTGTCATAAAGTACCCCTCCTGTAATTTTCAGCGCCTAATTTGTCCTAAAACTACTTCATATCAAATATATTACGAGCAGCGGCAGCTGCTGTGCCGCTCAAACACGCTCCGAAACAGCACTACTTCAAGCGAGCGCCGTTCACGCACCATTCAACCGACCGGCGCCATTTTTTTTTTTTCTTTTTCCACCGCCGTCGGCGGGAGCAGCGGTGGCGTGGTGGAAGCATGGTTCGCGCATGATTGGGGGGCTCGCGGGGGCATTCGAGTATCCCGCGCTTGGATGCGAAGCTGCGATTGCGCCAAGCGCGCGCTCCTCGAGAGAGTGGGGGAACGTTCGGCCGCTACAGGCTGCTGCGCGTGATGACGCGGTGGCCTTCTCCGGCGGCTGCTCCGTGCGTCGTCTGCTATGGTTAGGGTTAGCGCCTACTTCGTGGTTGTCGCCGCGATGTCTGCCTTTGTGTGTGCCGCTTCGCTTTTCGTTATCACAGGAGGGAGATCGCAGGAGAGCGGGAGAGAGGGATGGTTGGTCGGAAAGGGGTGAAAAGAACGGGGGAAGAGAACAACCGGGCGCCACTCTATGCCGCTACTTGCGGCACCGGCGGTTAAGGGGAGGGCCAGGGGTAGACAAACGAACGGCACCGGAAAGCCGAAACAAACCGGTTTCCCGAGCGCTCGGCACGCAGAGGGGTGACGAAGAGCCGGCGCGACGAAAGGCGCCCGCGGGCACTTCCCTTTTATTCGCTGTTTGGTCACCCTGCGTCGCGTGGATCGTCGTGTAACGCGGGTTCGGCGTACGGTCGCATCGTATAATTGAGGTTTTTAATGCATTGTGTCTATGGGGCTTTCACTGGGACCGGACTAATCCGTCGTAAAATGCGGGTCGTCGTAAAACCGGAGGATGTAAAACCGGGGTTCCACTGTAGTTGGGTCCCATAAGGCTCCCGTCAGGCTGCCAGGATCTGAAAATAAAGAGAGATCCCTTATTAATGGTCACCACAGAAGTTCATCTTCGTTGCAAAGCAGCAGAGTCTGTTCGTAATAAGCAGGTGTGCTCATGTTGAGCCTGTGGAAAACCAACCAAACTTCCCACATTATGCCTTTACATTAATTCATGTTCCCACATTGTTCACTGAAACCGAGAATTCATCTTAGCAGGGTTTGTCAGCATTTTACGCAGAAGGCCTGAGTCACCCAAGAATTTGAATGAGCAAGAGTATATGCAATATGCACGGTATATATAATGGTAGAACGTTATGTGATACTCATGACATTACATGGGGGTTCCGGTGCGGAACATTGAGGAATATTTTTGCTGATAGTCTGAAGAATGGCAGGACATAGTAGACATAGGAAGTGTCCAGCATTACGTTTATGTTTCATCGCATCTCACCTCATCTGAAACTTGAACCATTACTGAAGTGTGCTCATTCGAAATAAAGTTTGTGGGTAAAGTAAGACAGTCAGTCTCGACGTGCATATAGATCTGAGATAGTGCAGAGACGTTGTTTAGATTTTGGAGCATTTTGAAAAGTTTATTTCAGAGATTTCCATGTTTGAAAGTTGGATTTGATCGAATAAGATATAATGAACGACAGTCGCATTGCTTCGGCATTGCCTGGTTGTTTTGTAGCTCACAATTTAGCAGTTGCGAGCGACTAAGTTGTTTACCACTCATTCAGGGATTTTTTGATTTTGTTACATTTCTGATTGTACTAGGCAAGCGGCAAAAAGAGAGGTGTAAACTTGACTTCGTAACATTAAAAATACATCCATGTGTAATTAAAGGGCAACTCTGGCGATTTTTCTATGTCAGCTGATCTCTGTGAAATTTCCAGTATATGTTCTTCTTCCTACTGTGATTATATATGCCAGTGCCACATGATTGCAAGTCACTTAGTTTTCCTGAAAATAAATTTGCAAAATTTTTAGTGAATTCCAATGTCTTCCAATGCGGGCCACTGTGTGCTTTCGACATCATGTCTACCCACCCGAGCAGGCATGCTGTCAAAAGGCATGGTGTCTCAAATTGTCATTGTTGAGATCAGAAATGCTGGCATAACTCAATACATTGTCAGATGACTTCGCCACTTTTTTTCTGGCATCAAGTCCATATTTCTGAAGGAGGGGAGGCTGTGATGTCACTGCATGCGCTGCGTGAGGCGTATACCCGTTTCAGTTTCGGTTTGAATGCATTGTTCATTCAGTTATTTAAAGTTAATGGTGAGTTTCTGGGCAAATTGAATCCCTCTGCCTGCTACAGGACTCTCAGTACCATCGGAAAACACCGATGTGACATTATGGTGAAAAAACCACTGGAGAACCCTATTAAGAGCTGTTTATGTGTTTTTCGATCGTGGCATCCATCCATACAATGCTCCAGAAAATGTTGTCATCATGTCCTAACTGTGTGGTCGCGGAAAGCCGCCAGTCATATAATTTCCACCGGCTTGCTGTTGTTGTTTCCAGTGGCACACTTCAAAATTTTACAGATGAAAGCTAAACTGTTATTTATGTTTATACGGTATCACATTTTGTGATCATGCTTTTATGTAATTGGTAATTTCTGGTCATTTTGTATGACAGAACGCACTAAATAAGGGCTGTCTCAGTTTGCACTGTACTGTCGGTCACACACACGCCTAACACAATGTTTGTTCTAGTTTTATAACCTGACAGCAGTGTGTGTCTTACACACACTGGTAATGTACACGCTGGTCATGCAACTGTATATGTGTGCTCATTAAACAAAACTTTGCATCACAAATTCTGAAGGTAGGCAACATTGCTAAACTATTCATGTTATTGTCACTGTTCATGAGTTGTTTGGGTGCAGTTCATAAGTTCGTTGATTCCGATATTAGTTTATATATCTCTTGCTGTGAAGACCGTTTCTTAAGTAAAAATTGTTCTTACTTGAGAAATAGTTCTCCCATTTATAAAAATTCTTTTCAACATTTTCACTTAAAATTTCTTATGTACCAGAAACCTTGCTGTGCAGTGGTGTCTTGCACAGCAGAACGTATTTATTTCGTAATTCATGATACACTTTTAGTGAGCATGAAAACTATTCTTTATTAAAAGGGGTTGTGAAATGTTTTCTGAACATTTTGTACTAAGTGCGTATTCGGGATCCTGACCCTCCAGCCAACAATATGCATTGTTCCGTTGCACCATGCGGGTTGATTTAGAGGGATAAAAAAATGCTGTTTCGGTTTCGCTGCGTGGATTCCCCTCAACTCTGCAGTTGACGTCATGTTAGTAGCCGCCAGGACTCCGAGATTAGCAGACGCTCGGAGGCCACGGGAAAACAAACCGTGCTGCAGCTTTGCTTCCGAATGGTGGCACCGCACTGTTTCGAAGTACTTTCTTTTTAGCTTTTAAGTAAATCAATTGTTTTAGAGCAAACGTGAGTTCACTATACCTTGGAACTTAAAAATATCTTACTGCAACGTCACCGAATAGTACCATACCGGCTGGTAGTGTCGCATAGTCGTTTCGGGAGTGCAAGAACGCTGGGGTTTCAAATGGGCATTATTAAATGTGCACTGAATATTTCGCCGAAATATTTTGGAATCTGCTTGTCGAATGCATATTGAAGCAGTGAAAATTACAACCGGGCATCTCCATATTCTTTTCATGACCCCTTTAAGGGCTACCTTCATTTGTGGTAGATTAAGATGATGGTATATGCTGTTAACATGTGTGGATAGTCTAAACAATGCCGTATCTTAAACTCAAGAAAAAGAAACATACAGTTGTTTACCTATTTAATAACTGCCCGCATAAAGCCCAGGAAGATGTTTTATGTAGTGGCTTTCTTGAATTATTGTGGTTGTATCGGCAGAACAAATACCATATTTACCCAAAACTAGTGGGCATTTTTTTTTTTCCTGAGAAAATGGCAAAGAGATTTCCTGCGCATAGAAATAAGATGTGAAACGAAAATTGCAATCATGCCGTTGTCAACGGTCTGTCAGAGGCAGTGTTGTCTCCATCACGCGATAACAAAGCGCATATTGTAAATGGTGCTTTAGGTTAGCTTGGTTGTCTACTTTAGCAGTATTCCACATCAGCCACGTCAGAAATACTCTCACTTTCACGAGATCCCGTGACTTGACACCAGATGCGGGCATTAGCGTACACAGCCATCTGAATTTCTGCTGCTCCGCCAAGCTTGCCATTTCTGCACAGTGCCAAGAACAAACATCGTTGGCTGCATACTTCTACAAGTCTGGTGCAGTGTCCCATAAGATGTTGCACCTGTGTTCTCATAAGATCACCTGTGTGCTCTATATGTGTGAATAAGGCATAAATGCTACAATGATGTGCCACTTTTGTTGTGAGAGGTAATTAATGAAACACTTCTATGAAGGTAATTTAAGTTTCATTTTCGTTTCTTGAAATGAATGTAGGAGATCATGCTGTGTTCAATAAGACAAAAGTGCGTCATACTTGGGTGCATTTTCGTTTTCTTATTTTAAACCCACGAACATTCAGTGCATATTAAGAGATTATAGATATGGTACACCTTACAGTTGTGGTCACCTTTTTTGCCCATCATTTCTTCATCGTGATACCTCCAGAACCAACTCCTTTTCCACTCAAGTTCTATTTCATCACTAATACGTGAATGCTGTAGAATAGAAAGCAAGTGATAGCAGACTTGTGAGTCTAAAAGTGTGCTGTATGTCTGTTTTTTGTGCAGCCAAACTGCTATGCCAAGGTAATTACGGTGGAAGGACAGAAGAAGATAGTCATTTACTCAAAGCAGCCCATCAACGTCAATGAGGAAATCACCTATGACTACAAGTTCCCACTTGAGGATGAAAAAATTGTGTGTCTGTGTGGGGCGCCCCAGTGCAGGGGTTTCTTGAACTGAAGCCGCACTAGCAGCACAGTCACCGTGTACAGTGTACAGCTTGCATCTCATCATTGCCATCGTCATCTACATCTGCGCACCGGTTGTGTTTGGAAGGGGAAAGGAGGCCTGTGGTGCAGTGCAGGAATTGTGTTCCCAAAACTTCATGAAATGTTTCCTTGTGTTGGCATTGTATAGTATCCTCGGTCCACATACACAAGGGCATCATAATGTACATAAGAGAAAGTCATATTGTGATGCATTAACTTCTGCTTTGTTTTTTTTCCCCTGTTATGCCCTTGTACATTGTTAAACTCTATACACTTGTAATAAAGAAGGAGTCCTGCACTTTGTAAAATGCCTGTTGAAATGTGTTTATTTCTGCTCAAAGAATTCTGCCATGAATAGCAGCTGGCAGCTTTACCTGTGGATTGGTAGTAAGTCAGGTTAGGTATTTGTAGTGTTGCAGAGAGAGATTATTGTGTATGGAGTTAAACCTGGGTATAGCAAAATCGAAAAATGCCACATACGTTCCGTTATAAAGAGGTTTTAGGGGCGAAGCTCCTCTTAGTCTAACCTTGTCCTGCGTCAGGCGTCAGGCGTAACCGGCGTGCCGGGAGGCACGCGCCCACCCTCGGCGCATGCCTCTCTCTCTCTCACTCTTCCATCTGCTGTCTTGTGAGAGAGAGAGAGAGAGCGAAAGGCGCGCGTTGACTATGGAAGCGCTCTTTCTTAGATGAACGCTCTACCAGCTCGCAAAGAAGCAGAACGCGCCCTCACCCGCGAGAGACAACGTTGGTGCAGGCAGCGTCTCCTAGCGAGTTTCTTGATTGAGAAATACCGACTGCTCGCGTTGGAGAACCGTTCACCGGCCACCCATATATATATATATATATATATATATATATATATATATATATATATATATATATATATATATATATATATATATATATATAGGCACTGGATCTTGACTTGCAATGAAGTGCCGGTGGGAGATTTCACTTGTGCATAGTTGAACCATAAGGATTCGTAGCATGCTCGTTAACTAAATTAATCCGGAACTCGGCACGATCTACGATGAACCTCCCGAGCTTCACCCACTCATCATCATTCACTCCGTGGATGTGCTGTAATTCTTTTGTTATGTCCAGTTTTCGCATGAATGTTCGAGAGAGAAACTCTCAAATGAAACAGAGGGGCAACTGGAGTTATAACTAGCCCAGAACACATTTATTTCGCGGCAAAAAAGCGGGAGGCATAGCTTGAATCGACCTCTAAAGATTTGTCGCCATCACCGCGATATCGGACTTAAAATCAGCACCTCACCTGACATCTCTTCAGTAAGGGCGGCACAGTCGCACGCGACAATGTAAGATCCCGCAAAGCTTCTCTCAGTCCAACGCTGCTCTACTCGCGCGCAATGAACACCAGTGTGACAGGCGGGGTCGTTTCCCCGTTGAGGCACTCATCTTTGCAGTAATGCACAGAAGTGACTGAATGCGTGAATACGGGAGTCAACTCGCGCGTGCGCTACACGTAAGAGGGAGAGAGAAAAAGGAATGTGAA